>JBAIZL010000003.1:139135260-139180260 GCA_036971475.1 Prosapia bicincta
ACAATTTTGTAGGTTATATTAGTAAGGTTTACGAAATTATTTGATTATATATCCTAATATTTAGTCATAATTAATTGGAAAACACATCACTAAATACAAATATTTTGATGCTTGAAAAATAACCAGCTCTTGCAAATATAAAACCATAAATAGAAAATCAGACTAGTTTATTTATTATAATTGTAACGAAATATTTGTTTCAACAATTATCCAAAAAGATAGCACGTTTATACTAATATATAGAGACTAGAAATTGGATGACTCGAATTTTTTAAGTTTTTACCCCAAAGTACTGTGTTTGGCCCTTGAACTCTAATGCCAACAATGGGGAAAAAGATTCGGCTTCTCGAAATAGACATTTTTTATATAACTGTTGTTTTACTATTTCAAATAGAGGTTTAAGAAATTATTCAAAAGGGTTATTGATTATTTTAAACAATCACACATTACTTTTATAAGGTCTATGAACAGGAATTATAATGCTCAAAGAAGTGCCATCACCTACATCGAGCCTAGCCGCTATTGTCTGGACTAGTATTCGAAACCTAAAGTGTTTTTGGACATTGCTTTGCTCATTTACACTACACGTCTGCTGTTACAGTAATGCGACTTCTCTGTCACAGAACCTCCAAAGTTTTAGATGTAACATCTCAACCTGTCGAGTGGGAGAGCTATATACACATTTGAGGCGTACGTTAATTTAGAAGAAGAGTTAGAAGTAAATGGAGTAGTTTAAATCAAGAGCATCTAACCAGAAGTGAAAAAAATTTTGATTTATGAAACTTAGAAAAAGAAGAAGCCCAAGTTGAAGTTTCCAAAACGTAGAAAGTCCGAGAGTCTTTAGGCAATTTGTGAGTTTCATCAGATCTTAGGTTTTAACGATGCATTATTAACTAACCATTTGATAGTTTTTTTTTCATTTAATAAACGCTTTATATATATATATAACATAGGTTATGCAAATACAAGAATATTTATATTTATATTGAATATAAATTAATAAATAGTCTTGTATTTGAATAACCTATGTTCTTTTAGATTATTAAACAAGAAGCCATATTATGTATATATATATATATATATAACATAGGTTATGCAAATACAAGAATATTTATATTTATATTGAATATAAATTAATAAATAGTCTTGTATTTGAATAACCTATGTTCTTTTAGATTATTAAACAAGAAACCATATTATATATATATATATATATATATATATATATATATATATATATATATATATATATATAACATAGGTTATGCAAATACAAGAATATTTATATTTATAATGAATATAAATTAATAAATAGTCTTGTATTTGAATAACCTATGTTCTTTTAGATTATTAAACAAGAAACCATATTATATATATATATATATATATATATATATATATATATATATATATATATATATATATATATATATATATATAGAGAGAGAGAGAGAGAGAGAGAGAGAAAAAGACAGACAGACAGACAGACAGACAGACAGACAGATAGACAGACAGACAGACAAACAGACAGAGAGAGAAATCTGAGTGTGTGTCTTAGTAGAAAAAAATGCAGATTGATTGGTAGTGCTTTTAAAACTTTGAATAATAAATAATAATCAAAATATACGCGTACTAACATATTTAGTCTCCGTACACGTATTTATTATCCTTTTACACTAAAATTATTAGATTTGGTTATAAGCTAAAGGTAAAGCCAAGCTTGAGAGAAAATTATTTCAGTCTAGAATTACATTTTATTTTACATAAGAAAGAGCAATAGGGTCGTTATCCGTAGAAGATTTAAAAAAAATTATTATCACAAAATTTCTATTCATACTTTACAGAGAGAAAAAAAAGGTAACTTGGACTCAATGTTTCCAACCAATATTTGTTCTCAGAACTGAAAAGCCACAATTTTATTAAAAATAACTTTTAATATAGCCTCAGCATTAGACGAATCAGTAAGAAACACAAAGTACGGGATGAAAGGTTTGTTGTATTTCTTACCTGTCAGTCGTATTCAGCTATAGTGAGGGGGCAGGTAGGGATAAAGTAACAAAATGTGGGAATAAATGCTGATCAAGTAAATGCTGATTAAGTAAATGCTGATCAAGTAAATGCTGATCAAGTAAATGCTGATCAAGTAAATGCTGATTAAGTAAATGCTGACCAAGTAAATATTGATCAAGTAAATGCTGATCAAGAAAATGCTGATCAAGTAAATGCTGATCAAGTAAATGCTGATTAAGTAAATTCTGATCAAGTAAATGCTGATCAAGTAAATGCTGATCAAGTAAATGCTGATCAAGTAAATGCTGATTAAGTAAATGCTGATTAAGTAAATGCTGATCAAGTAAATGCTGATCAAGTAAATGCTGATCAAGGTAAATAACCTTAATAAACCCGTTTATTTTGCAAATTAAAAATAACGATATTAAATATATGTATATAGCTGAAGAATTGCTATTAGTTACTGAAATAAAATTGTTATCGTTTGGGTTAAAATATTACAAAGACAAATATATATTACAATAATTTTACATTTAATAAATTAAATTCAAATACTTGAGGCATGCGAAGAGGAAAGGAAGAGTAGTAAATAATGAGATTGCATAGACCGGCGAGACTGTTAATTCACTTTGAGCAAATATAATGCCAACACTTATTTAATAAATTGCTTTAATGCAAGCATCTTTTACCTCTCCGCATTAAATCATCTCTCCAGTACCTGTGTATTGTGTAATATTTTATTTCCACTTTTAGCTTTATGTTTTGCCGAGCGGAGACAAAAACTCAACCCTTTATAAATTGCATCGGAGACTTCCCCTTGGACGAGAAAAATAGAATTCCGCGCTCTCTCTCTCTTTGGCAATTCACGTTATCGCTTCATGTAATATTTTTCTACAAGCCTTTTTTAATGTAGGATAATAAAAAGTAAAATAGCCTACATTAACTTCGATGGAAGTTATATAAATTGATATCAGTAAGGCTGTGAATTTCTTATTTATATTAAATGTATAGTGTTATTATATACAAATATTAACAGTTCAATAATATTAATTCTGTACGGGAAATAAATTGAACTATAAACTAAATTTAAAGTCTGATTTAAAATTGTTATTACATAAACATTCCAAAATCACCTTATATATATATAACAAACATGTTTTCACAAAAAATAAATCCAAAACTAAATATTATGATAATCAATTAATCATTCTAGGATAAAATATTACACAAAATTATTAAATAGTTTATAAGTTATTTTCACACACCAGTTTATACAACTTGAAGGATATTTGTGTCACTCAATTGAAAATGGCTGATATAGAACATGTAGCCTTTATAATTCAAACGTAAAACAGATAACGTATCCTGCCCAAACCGTCAGTGAATGTTCCATATAAATGACTGTTGACATTTAATCTGGGAGACTAATGAACCGAAATGTCGAGAATAGATATTTGTTCATTAACAAAATATATCTCAATTATAGCTTGTTTTCCTTGTTGTATCAAAATGGATTGCCACCCGATTGTTCTTTGTATTAGTTTAGTCTTAACATTTAGGCTATTTAAAGATTTATACGTTTCGTTCGTCTTTGTTGTTTATACTTTCTTTGTATAATATTATAGTAATAATGTTTTATTATTAGGCATTATATTTATATACTAATTGATTTTAGAGTTAAATAAAAGGATTTCAAAGCAGGGTAGCGCTTATACATATTTTTCTTCACGCCGTTAGAGACTAGGCTACTTCAGATAGGCAGCTCTCCCCATAGAACACCATACATTTCTTTACTTCCAGTTGTTCCTTATCATTGTCATAGTCGTTCGTGATTTCATCTACCATTCTTTATCCTTTCAAAAAATTTTAACGGTCAGGTCTCGTTATAACAGAGGTATATAACGGAGCTAGAAAAGGACTATTTCAAGTTCGTCACTCTGGACACATGACGTCATAATCCATCATGCACACATGCCGTCATGACCCTTCATGCACACATGACGTCATGATCCCTCATGCACACATGACGTCATGATCTTTCATGGACACTTATTCACAGCCGTGCGTAATTTTATTAACCATTGTTTATCCATTCAACATTTCTAACGGTTAGGTCTCGTTATGGACTCGATAGAAAAGGTCTATTTCAAGTTCGCAACTCTGCACACATGACGTCATGATCCCTCATGCACACATGACTTTATAATCGCTCTTCCTTACTTCCTGATCCAGCTGCAGACATGACGTCATGATCGAGAAATGTTTTTATAATCTATTAATAAAACAATTTCATAGTAATCAATTATTACAGATGAGAGCTATTTAAAAAGGGCTGATGGTTTCAGTATGCCTCAAATCGACGGGCATTTTGGTCGGCGGGTTTATTTAGGTAACCTTTGAGATAAATGAGTTTATTTGTGGTAGATGCAAGACGAAACATTAAAAATAACCAAAATTATTATTAGTTATTAAAATGATTTAACCTAACCCAACCCAACCAACCAATCCCAACCTAATCCATGCATTTTCTTTAACGTTTTATAAATACATTCTTTATATTGTTGTTTGTAGATTACAGGGATTTCATCGATTCAAGATATTTAATAAGTTTTTGAATAATTATTTTTTCTAACGTGTTGAAAAACAACAAGGTTTTTTTGTTTCACATTATACGTTACATTTATCAACAAAAATTCATTGACCAGCTTCGAAAAAAATTCTCTACCATTTTAAAATTTACCTTACTAATATTTCTATTAAAAGTAATTTTAGATACTGTAACAGAATTAAATAGCGTTACGGCACGCTAGAAAAACGTTCAGCTAGATCGCTCCAATTTTACTCCCTCGTCTTCTTTGTTGTGAGAAGTCCCTGATTGCAGTTATTTTCCACTTTAATATTTCCAGCTTTCATGACAGAAACATCTGCCTTTCTCAACACCTGTAAATTTATGGCTTCCGTTAAACAGCTTGGGCTTCCCAACAAACCTTTGTTACGTTTTGAGTTTAGCTCATTTTTCGTAGATTTCCTTCTGATCGTACGAGAACAAAATTAGTCTCCTTTAGAAATTGAATTACTTTTTAACCTAAATTAGTGTTATTTGACCACAACTTTATGTTTTCTAACATTTTATTCTTTGAAATTCTTTAAAAGTTTAAAGTTGCTCACATATGTATAAATAAATTACTTAAGAATCACGGTATTTCCCAACAGAACTGTGACGTAATTACCCATCCATTCATCTTGCAGCCATTGTTGGTATTCCCTGTTTATTTTTGATTGAAAAAATTAAGGAATAACAATCTTGAAGCTTAGAAAAAAACACTTTTCCTTTATATAATTGATTTTAAAATATACTCTAATGATTTAAGAGTAAAAAGATGTAATGTGGCGTTAAAAAAATATTGATATTTAAAGCATTGACATAGACAACAAGAATATTTGAATCTAATTTGAATTTCAATTTTGACATAATGAAAGGTAATCAATCAATTACTGACTACATTTTGTTAAAAAATATTATTTATATATCCTTTGGAACTATAGGTAACACTAAGTAAAATTCATTTATTTCAGAATTTAGGTGACTCAATACTAAAGGAATTGATATCCATTATGGAAATCATTTTACATTACGTTGTAGTCTTAAAATATTATAAAACCTTAAGTCGTGAAATATGAATACTTGATAGAAAGCCTAAGGTCTTTCAGGAAATCATTTTTAGCAGAAGTCAATTACGTTACATGGTCAGCTTACGTTACACACTTTAAACGATATTATTTCTTAAGATATTTTTCATCATCCATATTGTCATGTTTAAAAAATAATTAACAGCATACAATTATTGAACATTTTGTTTGATTATATTTGTAATCAATACTTACTATCTCGTTGTGGTAAAATACTTTCATCCACTCATTCTGCGAGGTGGATGATTTTTTCTAACCAAAATCTAATTCCTTCAAAAGTAGGTTTCGTGGGCAGCTACAAACCGATAGAGACGATTGACCGTATCTGCGCTGGACGTTTTCAACTGGCTTGGCCTTCACGTATGTTACACTCTTTTGGATGTTTTCTTAAGTCCTGAAGTGACGACCTTTCAGAACATTTTTCCGTTTAAGAAAAAGTCACAAAGACTGAGATCAGGTGAATATGGAGCCTAAAGAATGCTTTTTGAGGTAAAACATTTTGGGACTGAGATGGCAGTGGGACACATGGCGTTACCATGATGAATCATTCATTGTTCTAATGTGAACTACCATTCTTTGGCCCTTTAAAAGACGTCTTTATAAAAATGTATAAACGGCGCCGGCGGTCTGATCTGAAAAGAATCTTCAGCCAGATGTTTTTTTTCGGTTCTTGAAGATAAAGTCCGCCTGGAGCTGTTCATCTTCAGAATTTATTCTGCCTTCCAAAAATGATTTGTGGCAGAAAGAAACAGTTTTTAATAATTTTTGTTTTTGAAATTTTACAAATTGATTTTCTGTTTTGTTTAGTAATTTCATATGTTTTGTGATCTGCTTCTACTACAGTGTCTGGCTATAACGGAAAGACCTACACAACCTAGTTTCATTATTCTTTTTTGTCTTCGTCATTTTAGAATTATTTTAACATTTTTATGTGAGATGTTTTTCTAGTGTAATTGTAACTTTAGAGGGTCTAACAGCAATCTATTTATAGGTTTGTGATATTATAAACAGCTTACATTTCGGGTTTCGTATTTAGTAAGTCTATGTACTTTTAGTTTTGGTAGTTTTGGAGTTAATGGTACTTTTAGTAAACCACCATGAATAATATTTAGTCTTTTTTTAAAAGGATTTTAAGGTGTTATCTTTCAGTTCAATATGGAAATAAATAAAATAAAACTATTTTTATAAAGGATTCATTGGAACGATATTCTAGTAATTCAATTCTTACACGAGAGATGTTTAAAAAGGTTGATGGTTATAGTATACCTCAAACCAACGGTTGAGGTCCGTAGGAACTATTTTATTAGTAACAGAAAAATCAAGTTGCTGTGGTAAAATCTGGAGAAAAAATCGGTCACGTAACGCCTGAAGGCGAAACGTTACCGTCTCGTTTTCATGAATTCGAAAGGTTACTTTACCCGTCGCACTTATATTTCATCGGCAGAGAATGCATGACTAGGTTAACTGTTGGCAGTAAAGATATTGGTGTTAATCTCAGCCAAACAAATGGGTAAACTCCTATATATTCTAATGGATGTGTTGTGAGACTTGGTCAACGCATTCTAAGACACGTTAGAAGTTTTATTAGAGTTTATTTTGTTTCATCTATAAAAAATATTTATCAAGAATGTTTATGTTCATTTTGGTCCACGATGCACAACCGTGACAATTTTTAATATATGGAAATTAAGGTTTCTTCAAGACATATTTGGTCCCAATATTAGTGAGTAATTAGTTACCGTATTCTGTAAATTTTAATAACAATAGTATTCTAACTTTATGAAACAGTAAATTTTATTTCTTAAACAATATTTTAATATGTACACTTTGACACACATACGTGCAAATGTGTATATTGTGAGAGTGTGCATGGCTTTTAAGAAAGATAAAGCAAATAAATATTAAAACACTCTTATAAATGTTTGATATTATAGATTCTCCTACGCAATGATACATTTACCTCCCGTATATTAAGTTGTAAAACTAACGCAGATGTTACTATACTAAATTATATATATATATATATATATATATATATATATATATATATATATATATATATATAAAGAACAAAAGTCTAAATACAAATACAAGAATTATAATTGAATTTACAATCCAAAGCTTTTCGTTGGCTAACAGTACCAACATCATCAGTAATATTAAACAATTAATGAATTCGAAAGCTTACTTTACCCGTCGCATTAATATTTCATCGGCAGAGAATGCATGACTAGGTTAACTGTTGGCAGTAAAGATATTGGTGTTAATCTCAGCCAAACAAATGGGTAAACTCCTAATTGTTTAATATTCCTGATGATGTTGGTACTGTTAGCCAACGAAAAGCTTTGGATTGTAAATTCAATTATAATTCTTGTATTTGTATTTAGACTTTTGTTCTTTGTTAATACACAAGAAAACATACTACGATATTTATATATATATATATATATATATATATATATATATATATATATATATATATATATATATATAAAGAACTAAGTCAAAATACAAATACAAGAATTATAATTGAATTTACAATTCAAAGCTTTTCGTTTGCTAACAGTATCAACATCATCAGGAATATTAAACAATTAAAATTCCTTAATTAAACAATTAAATATATATATATATATATATATATATATATATATATCCAATTTCTTTATTTCAACATTTTTATTATCCAATATCTGTAAGATGTTGGATTTTTAATTCATAATTTACGTGTTTCAGTATTTTGACTTCATTTGTTTTAATAGAAAAAAAAATACTCCCTAACAAGAATGTCTGGTGTTAATATGTTTTAGTTCAGCTATTTTCATTATACTCACTAACTTTACAATACAGAATTTTATTTAGTACTAGAACTAGTATTTATTACAATTCTGACTTTCTTATAATTTCTGGTCATTGAGGTTACGTAATATTTTATAATAATAATAATTACATTAAATTAACAACGCTTTTATTATCCACACATGAATTACGACAGCAGTTCTATAATTAAATTAAACCATTATTTAGATTCAAGTTTAAAAATCAATTTTATAATAATTATCAATTACATTTTTATGTAAACGATCCCTTTAATAAATTGTTGTAAGCTTATCGCTCAGTACTATGTTTCACCAACGTAAACTGAAGAACATACATTAATGTATTTTAGTATAACTGAGTAATTTTCATACTCAATGACTTACTCGTTTTATAATCCACTTTAGTTACATCTAGGAACACAGTTTGGTTAATTGCAGAAGCTCTAAATCATCGGGAATAATGTATTATTGATTTTGTATCATAATAATTCAGCGAAATCAATCTATTTCGTTCTACAACAAGCTAACTAGAATATTCGACCTGCAGAAACGTTACCAATGTAAAACTGTTTAATTTATGGCAACAAGCCTTTGATAGAGGCACCAGAGCGCGAGAGCGTAGGGTAGCATAGGGTGACAGTTACACGGTAAGGTGTGCTTCGAAATGAAACCACCTCATTTAAAGTAGAAATGGAGATGAAAAGTTAGGTAGGAGTTTAAATTTAAAGCGTTAGTCTTACAACTCAATATACGGGGAGTATATGTATCATTGCGTAGGTGAATCAATAATATCAAACCGTTATAAGAGTGTCTTAATATTTATTTACTTTATATATTTTAAAAATCAATGCACACTAATAATCTACGCAAGTGCATGCATGTGTGTTAAAGTGTACGTATTAGAATATTTGAATAACTTATGTTGTATTAGATTATTAAACAAGAAAACACACACACACACACAAACACACACACACACACACACACACACACACACACACACACACACATATATATATACATATACATACAAGCCGCATTTGAAAAGAAACGTAAGGTTCTTCTACATTATCAGATGAACCATTAACCCTCACATAATGACAATTTTATTCTGATTAATAAAAATGTTTCTGATTATAACTTTCATGTAAAAGTTATATAATAAGGAAAATTGTAATTTCCCTTTACGTTTACAAGTTTAAAAACTAGTATCTAATTAGATCTGATTATTGTTCTAACACTTAATTAAGGAAAGGCCAAATATAATACCTGGGTGGTTTCATTACACATTCATATAAACTTATATCACAAGTAGTATGTGACCAGTATATAACAAATAACCTTAGTCACATCACTAGTGTTTTCATTAAGAGCTTCCTTCATATGTGTTCCTTTACAAAAATATGACCTATACAGAGATTGTTTATAGCTCGGGGTTTTCTCTCCAAGCAGATGCAACAAGCAATTAACATTGACCTCCTAATCAGCAATAATTTGTCACACAATTTGTAGGAAACAAAACATTCTAATAATCTACTATACAAAATAATGAAAGTTTACAGTCTCATTTTTTCAATTGAATATGTTCCATTGCAAGTGTTACGGTAGACATTTTTAAAGAATCTGCAGCGTGAACTGCAGGTGCAGCGTCAACCGACAGGATATAAGTAGTAGCAACACCGTTTATTACAATATTTAATTCTCATTCAAGTATGGTTTGGTGAGTGTTTAGAAAGGGTAGATTTCCCCGACGATTGTAAAGATTCTACAGTCATGACTTGGCTTTTTATACAAATTTATTGTTAATTAATCCTATTTTTACAATAATTGCCAAATTGCGAATAGAAAGTTAATTTTTTTTACTCATCTGAGACAAATTTTAAACCTGTCTTGAGCTACTACAGCTAGTCTGTATTGTATATTCGATTAATTGTGTTTCTTTTAGTAGAACATCTTTCTAAGAAATATTGTGAATATAAATAGTAAACAAAAATTATTAAAACTAAATCTATTACCGATAAGAGATTTCTTAAAAAGTTTTAACATTTAGTAGAAATGTATCACTGTAATACAAACAAGAGTTAATAAACGACGGGGAACTACAATTCTAAAGTTTGTTTGATACAAGGAAAAGTGGGTGAGTTACCGTTAAGGATTACAGTGTTGTAGAATATTCATACAATGCGAATTTAGCTAGAAGTTGGTCGCCTAGTGTCGTAAATATTTGAGTTAAAAATAATGATCTTCGGTAATGCTTTGAGGGCGTAAATATTCCACTAATATTTCTATACAGTTATATTTTCGAACTAATTTTTTTTTCAATTCAAAATAGATGAAGTGAGAAGTTTTGAAATAGATTAAATATATTTAGGATTAAATTATGTTTTTTGTTAAGAAAAATTACATTTATTTCATAATGAGAAGAAGTACATAATTTTCTCTCCGTCAGGATTGAATTTGTACACTTGTATGGACCAATAATAAAGCCCAGTTACTAATCTTAATGAATGTGTCTTATATTCTTTTTAATTTAGGAGTCAAGCCATTCTTCAAACCACCATATTGTAACTTTACTTCGTCTTAACCATTGAGTACTATTAAACATTTCATTGCTATTACCTGATCTAAAGTAAGACTGGTAAAAAACACATTTAAACATTTGTTGGCTATTGTTTTTTGTTTGTTTTTAGAATAAATGCCATCAATATAGTGTTATATTTAACTCTTTGCTAATACAGATATATCATTAGTAGTCCATAGTCTCGTATACAAAAACGGCTAAATTGAAAACGGCTTCCGGTGCTATTATTAACATAATTACTAATTAATAAAATTAATAATTAATTTTACTAATAATAATATTATTAGCACTATTATTAATATTATATTATCATAAAATATGATAGTTTTACAGGGGCTTTTCACTGTCAAGTATTTATCGCTTTAGGGCATTTTCATTTTCAAGTTATAGTTCATATACCACTTTGTAAACAGCGTTCTTATTTGAGTAGGAGTGTGGGTAGTACTATATAACCGAATTTCTCACCTAACTGTAGTCACTCTGAGCCATACTACTAGTGAGTAGGATCGTTCAAAACTCGGCAAGTTGAATTATTATGAAAAAGTTAGGAATGGTAGGTGAATGCACTACTGTTTACCTTAATATCAATAGATACCCTTGGATTTTTATTATATATACCATATTTTTGTTTTAGTCGTAAAAAGATGCTAAATAATATTTTTCCATTTTAATAGCATGTAGGCTATTTTAAAAGCGATTTAAATATTTGAAACGGATTTTTTTTAAAGTAAAAAATTTACATTTTTATATCCTGATATAAACGCAGAAATAACATACATTGGTCATTCCTTATATTGAATCAGTACTATCGATATTGTATGTTAAATTTTGCAATCTTTGTCTTCTTCATGTTAAACTGTACAACCACATTACTAACCTTTCATGTGTTTTATTACTTTATGGTTTCTTAAACATTAAGTCGTTCCAGTCATTTGGTGGTTCTCATATGATCCAAAGAGAGTCTCATGTACGAAGACAAGTTTTTGTTTGTGTTTATATGATCTACTTCTCTACATGATTTCTTCATGGTAATTGTACAACAGCTTTACCAATCTCTAAAGTATATTAGTTTCTTTGTTTGATAAACTGTGAGTTGCTTCTGTGATTTCGTCGTCCTCATATGACGAACACAAACTGTATTATATTTTTATGATCCACTTCTCTGTATGTTTTCTTTATGTCAAACTGTACAACCGCCTCACCAATCTATTAAGTATAGGGCCTAGTATATATTTTGTTTCTTAAACTCTGAGTTACGTCTGTGATTTCGTCGCCCTCATATGACGAACACAAGCTGTATTATATTTTTATGATCCACTTCTCTGTATGTTTTCTTTATGTCAAACTGTACAACCGCCTCACCAATCTATTAAGTATAGGGCCTAGTATATATTTTGTTTCTTAAACTCTGAGTTACGTCTGTGATTTCGTCGCCCTCATATGACGAACACAAGCTGTATTATATTTTTATGATCCACTTCTCTGTATGTTTTCTTTATGTCAAACTATACAACCGCCTCACCAATCTATCAAGTATAGGGGCTAGTATAGCTTTTGTTTCTTAAACTCTGAGTTGCTTCTGTGATTTCGTCGCCCTCATATGATCCAAAACCAATGTAATGTACTTACACAAGCTGTATTGTATTTGTACGTACCTCTTCACCTTCTTTGTCTTCATCACGATAAACAGTACAAACCCTTCTCCAATTTATCAAGTATGTTATGTTTGTTTATCGAGTTTTATATACATTTATCTAGTTTTTATATTTGTTAGACTTAGAGTCGCTTCATTCATTTCGTTGTCCTAATGTGATCCAAAGAAGGACTCATGTACAAAGACAAGTTGTATTCCATTTGCAGATATGTAACCTCTTCACCTTCTTTGCCTTCGTCCTGTTAAACGGTGCAACCCCATCCCCAACGCATCAAGTATTTTCGCCTTTATGGTCTTAAACTTTGAGATGCTTATGTGATTTCGTTATCCTTATATGATCCAAAGCAATTCTTATATCCGAAGACTAGCTACTGAAAAGGATATCGCCCTTTTATGGTTTTATAAGAACGTTCTGCACAATGTTTCAATTTTTTTGTTAACCTTCTTTTTATGTGTATGTCGCTTCTATTACATTTTATAATCAGGAATCATTAGTGTTAGTTAGTAGCTTTGATTCTATCCTATCAGTTTTATATGATTCCTTTCATTTTAGATAAAGCTCAGTAGTGCCTAGCAATTTAATTGTTACATAATAGAACCTTTCTCTTCTAATTTCTTTCCCTTAGCCAACCGTGTAATAGTCATATGATATTGCTATGCACTGATTCATTCTTCCCTGCTTAATATTTAAATAAAAACCTTGATTCGTAATAATGTGAAATATTTTTTGATATAAATTTAAAATAATCAATATACTTTTGTATGTAATCTAGTAATATAAAATACCACTAAAAATAAGTAATAAGACCTACCTAATAAATAATCCATAAATGAATTTAAAATAATAGTTCCTGTACCATTAGTGTCTGAGAATGCTATCTTAAATATTAAACTGTTTTGTTATTGAATATTAAAGAATTATAAAATACGGTTGTCATTTAAAATACAGTCAATTTAACAAATCTGTTACATATTTCTTTGACAATACAATTTTGGTAATTCAGTGACACATATAACATTTTAAAACAATCCACATTATCAGAATAGTGGCAGAAAGCAAGTGAATATGACATTCCAAAGCGTCAGAAACATATTTTTGATGTTATTGTTTGAACGGAAGTTGTAATAATAGAAGTTGAATGTTAAACGGAAGTAAATACTGGACTGTTGCAAAACAAGTGAAGCACGAATGCAACAAATGTCCAGTCAAGCAAAAGCAAACTGTTATGTGACGTCATAAATTTACAGGTGTTGCAATTGGCAGTCCTTTTAGTCACGAAAACTGGAGATATAAAAACGTTGTAGTGATGGTGCTCGGGGTAACTGTAGTCACCGGCTGACGTTGCACACATGACGTCACAAATTGTTACTCAATATTTGTTGTAGGTAGCTAAAAATAAAGTTTGAAATTTATTCCTGTAGTCAATATTTTGTAATAATATTCTGACCTTATATTCGTTACTTGAATATCTCATATTTGTTCACATCATTTTGTTGTTAAAATAAAAATCTCTAGTAAAATGTTTTTTTTTTTTTAAATTACAGTTTCTTTTATTGTCAAGATTAACTCTTGAATGAAATTATTAGCAAAATGTTTTTTTAATTACTATTTTTTTTAAATTTTAAAAATAAACTTTATTTTACTCTTAAAAGTAACGTCATGAGATTACATATAACATTTAATTAAGCAATAGTTTATAACTATCCGAACTTAGAATTTAAAACTTACTGAGACAGAACGTATTCGATCGCTATGTGCCGATATTCATCAGTATCTTCTGCTTGGAGATGTTGGTTCAAGCGGTGACAGTTTTAAAGGTAGGTTTTCGATAGTATCGAATAGTATATGTAATTTGTATTGTGTTTGTTCGCTTAATATGTTTGTACTTTGTGTTTTTGTGTGTCAGTAAATTTCCTATTGTTCTAGTGTGTTGAGATGTGGTCCTATTTTGTTGATGTGTAGGATTTCTAGGTTATGGTAAATGTCTGTGTATTTTTGTCATGTTTCTTTTATGTGATTGTAAAATGTTGAGTTGGTGTTCTGTTTGTGTTCCTCGACTCTTTGTTTAAAGCTGCAACCTGTTTGCCCAATGTAGAATTTATTACATTCGCAGTTCAGTTTGTATACTCCTGGTGCTTGTAGTTTATCCTTGTTGTTGGTGTTGTGTTGTATTTTCTATTGTAACTTGTTGTTAGTTTTGTATGCTATTTTGTATCCTATTTTTTGAAATTTGCGGGCTATTTTGTTTGTTGTTTTGTTTATGAATGGTAATGTGATGCATTTGTTTCCCGTGTCTGTAGTGATAATGTTAGTGTTTTATTGTATTTTGTACCATAGTTTGTCTATTTTTGTGGTGTTTTATCCCTTTGTGTATGCTAAATATTTAATTGTGTCTAGTTCTTTGTTTGTGTTTCCTGTGGTCATTGGGACTTCTTTAAGTCTATGGAGGTGTTGTGGTTAAGTGTCTCTGTCATTATGGGTTTCCTGTAAATGTTGAAACTGTGTTTTTGTGTGTGGCTTTTTGTGATGATTAGGTCGAAGAAGTTTAGGGATCGGTTGGTTTCAATTTCTGAAGTGAAGTGGAGTTTTGGGTGTATTTTATTAGTGTAGGTGAGGAGTTTTTCGAATTGACGGGAGTTGCCTCTGTATAGTGTTATGATATCATCGACGTACCTTTGCCAGTAAATGATTTTGTGTGTGTGTGTGTGTGTATTGTTTGTATCGGAGGAAGATTCCCCGAACGTAATGGACAATAAAGTTCAAGAATTTAATGAAGTATACAGCAATGAAACACTGAGCACCAATTTTGTTTTATTGAACCATAACTACAAATCCAAGAAGTTATAATTTTGTAATTATTGTATTCGCCGAAAATGAATAGTGGTAGTAATTTCTTTATAGGCGTAACTGAACTGAACAATCTATTAAGTGAGTTAAAATCTAGAACGTAGAGATACCGAATGTAACAAGGTACTGGCAGATATAACTTCAAACGTTGGCACTTAGTACTCATGTTACAGTCCTTGTCCTCAGGAGTACGTAGAAGCAATGGTTTAGTGTAAATGATGATTTAATGGATCTATCTAACACTTTACTTTGTGGGGACTATTAGACTTCAGTTAAGACACCGTAATGTTATTATTTTAAAATTAATATGTTTTCTTGTTCTGTGTAACTCCGACTCTACCAATAATGTTTATATTACCTATGCTTATAAATTTGTTGAACATTGTTTCAGTAGTATTCTCGAATCGAATCAGCTCTGTAACGTAGTGGCTTGATGTACCTTTTCTATCTGGAAACATTGACTTGAATAACTCTTCCCACTGACTAGTTTACAACTAGAATGTGTGACACATAATCTGATTGCCTTCCCTGTATTCCTACAAAATTGTTACAAAGCCATGGAAGGGGTTATAAGGTGAATATTGTAATTGAAGTGGACCAAGAAATGAAAAAACATAATTTAAAACTGTATGTTGACTATTGTATGAGTAAAAAGATTTTTCTTCACTTTGTTAAACCTCTTGCAACTTAATAAAACTTGAACAGTCCTTGACCGTCGACTAGAGCTATAGTCCCATACCGCAGCGCCTAATTCCCAATGCACAATGAGGATCAAAATCCCATTGAGCCCTCTGCTCCTTCATACAGTTTTATTGTTTTTCGTAAAATTGTTATTCTCAAGGAATAATTTATGTTTAGGAATATAAGATTTATTAAAATTGAGAATTCATTGTTTTTATTTATATAGGGAATATAAAGATAAACCTATGTCAAGTTTATATGATATTACTAGTTATAGGTTCTGTTATGACTACTAGTTTTATTTTTAATTTTTATTGGATTTAATATCACAATAACTGAAGCCATCACTTCAAACATTTGTCTTAATATCATGACTTTTTACTTTAGTCAATTTTATTTTACCAAACACTTAGATATATTTCATACATAAAAACATAATAATTTATAAATAAATATATATAAATATATATATATATATATATATATATATATATATATATATATATAATAAATTAATAAATTAAAAATATTTCAAAAACAAGAATACTTTTAATGAATATATTTATTCAAAGCTTTGAAGATTTATATTATTTATTCAAAGATTAGATAATTATTTTCCTGAAGATGCTGGTACTATTTTATCGGCGAAAAGCTTTGAATAAATACATTCATTAAAAGTATTCTTGTTTTTGAAATATTTTCAATGTATTAACTATCACCATATTTAATATATTAATATATATATATATATATATATATATATATATATATATATATATATATATAAAGTTAATTAGAGCTTAGCTAGTGAGAACTATTCACAAAAATAAAAGTCAAAATAGTGAACTCGAAATCTCACAAAATATTAGTTTTTAATAATCAAACATACAACGAACTAGTTTCAGCGTCGATGTTGCCTTCCTCAGTGCTTGGCTACTAGCAAGCTTGCCAGAGTTAGCCAAGCACTGAGGAAGCTGGCATCGTTGCCGAAACTAATTTGTTGTATGTTTGTTTATTAAAAACTAATTTTTAGTGAGAATTTGAGTTCACTATTTATATATATATATATATATATATATATATATATATATATATATATATATATATACCTAACCAAACTCGCGAGGATTAAACAAATTACACGGGGAGAAACTCTTTGGCAACTGTCGTATCATTCAATGAAAAACATCTTCCTCCTTTACCGATAATGCTTCCCCACTGATCTGACTATATACAAGGCCGTATCTTGTTTTTAATCGGTTAATTCACCCAGTAATATTATTAATTTGAAGCTTTTTTGCGGTTTCTCTTGCTATTTCGGTTAGCAATGCCATTCGTAAGCAGAGGTAAGCTACGGGCTTGATGAAACCGTTGTAACAAAACTTTTTCCAATCCTTCATACTTTCCAGTCTTTATATTCTTTCTTTTCGTTTCACCTTGTACTGCTTTTACTTCTAACTAGTTTCTGTTTTTAAAAATTGTTTTTAATGTGGGACTCAGTATGTTTAGACCGGTTGTGTTTTGCTTTTGGTTTCTAATATGTGACTTTTCATTGTAAGACTTTAAAATTTGCAATTTATTATCACCTGATAAAGCATTTCTTTTCATCCACATTGAGTAATATTTTAACCGCTTTGAAATGAACCATAAACAATAATACGTGGTATTATGAATTACTTAAATATTATCATTGGTAATTCTAAGATAAAATTTAAAAGATACACAGAGGGTACGCAAGCGTGTTATGCTCAAATGGAGTGAAGCCTTTTAAGTAGTAATAATACATTTTACTTTGGAGAACATTTATTTCCAATAGAAACCGTTTCACCTTCATCAAAGCTAACCCTCCACTTCAGATTATATACTAACAAACGGAAATAACTTCTAAAGGCGGATGCAGCAGTATAGAAAGTATTTTTACAACTCATGATACTTTTAGTCTTCCTGTTGCTTTATAAATAAATTCTAAACAAATAATGTTGTTCATAAAGCAAGAGCCTATGTTGGTTATGTCTTAAAGTGGAAAACAAATTCTCATGAACTAAATGTAGATACCTATTTGAAATTTAATTACTACATCAGGTTAACCTAATGGACATAATTAGTTCATCTTGAGGCTTTCCAATAATCATTCAATAACAAATAAAATTATTTTATGTGTTTTTTAATTTTTAAACAATCAAACTTTTGCTTAAAAAAAGTAAATGAAAAAAAGTAAAAGAACATTTTCATATTGAACAAAAATCGGTAATATAAACCGTATGAGTGATTTTTTAATGTGAACTCACTGAAATACATTTATGTAAATTTGTACCAAATTGGATATGTAAGTTCCATGCAGAATCTTTGATTTACTCTATCTTTGAACAGTTATCATCAGCGCGAAAATCTATAAAAGGATAACTATGAAAATATACTTAAACTTATAATTATATTTAAAATATATTATTAATTGTTAAATCTCAGAATGTTAGCATGTTTATATAACATATTTTGTACATGTGTTTCATAACAATTTCGTGCTACTAAAATGTCTACAAATTTCAAAAATGTTAGATAAACATAAATGTTTCAGGTTTATTGACCTTGAAAATATTTCTACTAAATATGTTATCTACTGGTCTCTTTTTATTATTTCGATTTAGAACAAAACATATTACAGCTAATTTGTTTAGTGGAACCTTACCTTTAAAAATTACTGATCTTCCTGTAAATATACAACACTGTTTGTTCTACTAAAAATTGTTAAATTTTTAAACGTAATTCCAATTTGTGAAAGTAGAACAATAAACATTAATAGCAATTAAAGTGTTCCGTACTAAATAATTACCCAACCGTTTCCGTTAATTCAAACCTGCCAATAAGTGAATTTCAGAGCTATTATTTTAATTTATTTTTGTAAGTAGTTAAGTCGAGTATTCTGGGCGTAATTATTTCTATATAGGTAAATAAACTAATTTCAGAGAAAACTACTTCGGGAGTTATCAATAAAAGATTATTTACAAAAACTAAAATCACTTAACATAAAATTATATTCATTCACACATTTGTAGATTTTGGATGCTGAAGAGAAAATATTTACTAATTTTGATCTTCTCTAAAAAGTTAGTTGAGTTAAAACGAATTTGTTGCATTTTACACTTGGCGTTTTGATCATTCTATACAATAACAAAAATAAATAAGTATACGCAATAAATTTAGTATATATATATATATATATATATATATATATATATATATATATATATATATAAAGAACTAAGTCAAAATACAAATACAAGAATCATAATTGAATTTGCAATTCAAAGCTTTTCGTTGGCTAACAGTACCAATATCAGGAATATTAAACAATTAAAATTAACATATGTGCAAATTAGATCAAATAAATAGCTATGCCAAATCAATTACAATGTTGTTAAACTTTTATTTTGCTGCCCTAACATTACCTTTGGCCAGAAATTTATAAATCAAATTTTGCTAGTCATTGTATTAATAATAATCACATATTTCCTAATATAGATATTATGATACATTTAAAAGAAATTAACAAAGACCTGAGAATAAATATTTATGAAGCTTTAGAAATACATAAATAAAATACTAATAATGAGTTGATAAATGAACAAATATAAATCTAAAATTGATATTCAGTGTTTGTAGTGTTAGGGCAGCAAAATAAAGGTTTAATAACGTTGTAATTGATTTGGCATAGCTATTTATTTGATCCAATTTGCACATTTGTTAATTTTAATTGTTTAATATTCCTGATGATGTTGGTACTGTTAGCCAAAGAAAAGCTTTGAATTGTAAATTCAATCATAATTCTTGTATTTGTATTTTGACTTAGATCTTTATATATATATAAGCAATACAACAACAAAACAATACAAAACCAAAACTATATTTATTTGTTGGCGTTTTAGGAAGTTTATTTACCCTGATGAATAGATAAAACTAAAATGTAAATGCCTGAACCTTTAGGACAGACATTTTTAATTATAGTAAATAACAAGTTATATATTGCCTAGTGTTATTCAACAGATGTTCGATTATAAAGTTGTCGAATTAACCATTGAAATCATTTTCAACAAACGTTTGGTAAAATAATACACGGTTATATGTAGCTATAGTTACAGGTTATTGTATAATTAAATACGTTAATTACCAATTTACAAACATGATTAGTGACCATTATTAATACACATACGCAAAAAACTAAAATAAATGAGCTTCATTTATGTATAAATCAAGATTTATAATAATTTTACCACTTTATTATAAGTAAGCACATTTTCATAGACAAGAACAATTTGTTATTAATATATGTTTTTATACATTGGAATTATTAGTTTTAAATTTAAGAAAACTTTCAATTCATGTTGGCCTTGAAAGTAATTTTACAGTCTTCTCAAACATTCAATATCAGTTAGGGGTCATTATTTAAAATTCTTTATCCGTATGAGTTCGATATCTTAAAGCGATTGGTGAATATTAAATAAATAAGTCGTAGAGACGCTATGAGTAAATAATTTGTTTCATATCCCCCATGGATTAGGGAGCAGATACTTTCTACCGCTGTGGCAATAATATACCAAGGGACCGACAGACGTAGCCCTATGTATAAGCAAGAGAAAATAAGCTACAAGGTCTTACTTGACATCAATATATAAATCATAAATAAATAAAACCTCTATACCATAAATGAATTTTTTCTTTTACTTAAAACTGTATGTACATTTCGATTGCATAGCAATCATTCTCAGAGGTAATTAAGTATTTTTATTGTAAATAATCTCTGAAGATAATTGCTATGCAAGCGAAATGTACATAAGGTTAAAATAAAAGAAAAAAAGTCATTTGTGGTATAGAGGTTTTATTTATTTATGGTAAACATTACGCCACAGTTGTTTTATAAAGTTATCAATATATAAAGTACATCTGTCAAAGACGAATTATATATGTATGTATATATATATATATATATATATATATATATATATATATATATATGTATATATGTATATACATATACATATATATTTGCATATAAATATACATACATATATATATATATATATTTATATTTATATATATATATATATATATATATATATATATATATATATATATATATATATATATAAAGAACAAAAGTCAAAATAAAAAAAAACAAGAATTATATTTGAATTTACATATAAATATTGTAAATTCAAATATAATTCTTGTATTTGTATTTTGACTTTTGTTCTTTATTAATACACAAGAAAACATATTGCGATATATATATATATATATATATATATATATATGTGTGTGTGTGTGTGTGTGTGTGTATGTGTGTCTTATTACTTTCCAAACAAGTGGAAACGTATGATAAGAGAAAAAATTTAAAAATTCATAATTTTAAATAATTATTTAAAAAAAAAAATTTGAAATGTTTTTTTTTGCCCAACTTAAAACGTCAAAGTCCAGTGACCGGTTGTCTGGCAAAATTTGGCAAGCAGCAGTACAGGTTTTGGATCGTGTCAGATCTGCTTGTTTCAAACTTTACCAGCGTCGGCGGTCAACAGGTAAGTGTGGTTCCGGAGGAAAACAACGGCCAAGAGGTAGTCTGCGTAAGCTGGGTACGGCAGACCGTCGTAGTATATATATATATATATATATGTGTGTGTGTGTGTGTGTTTGTGTGTGTGTGTGTTTGTGTGTGTGTGTATAATTTTACCAACTAAAGTATTAGACTCATAATCTCTGGTAAAGCCTGCTAATACGTTAAAAAATTTATTACTTTTGTTTTTTAAAAGGATAGTTTCATTCCAAAAAAACCTAATTTTTTTTCTATATGTTAAAAATAGCATTAATTATTTCATTGAAAGTTTATAGGAGAAAAAATTAAAAGTTATATAATAAAATGAGTTTGCTCTATGTTACCTAGTCATTATACGAAAGCTAGTATAAATGCAAGACTAGTATACACGCAAATGACAGTACAAATTGCCAAAATCAGTATAAAGTGAATTTAAACCCAAACAATTGGCAAATTGCAAATGTTGTACTTGAATACCAGTCACGTAACTTATTTGATTTAACCTATATTTACATAGCAGCTAACATCAGCTGCCACATGCATCCATATAAATAATTAGGTTGTGCAGACGGATCAACAATTTAAACTAATATATTGCTCCTATATGCTCCTATATAGCAGGAAAATACTGATTGTGAGGTTTAATTTTGTTGTTGTTTTTATGTTTAACGGTGTACTTGTATATATCTGTGAAAAGTTTTTACTTCTATAGACGAAACAAATCTCATTTATCATTGTATTTACTCAGTAAATTATTATTATTTTGTAGAGCTTTTATTGTTTTAATTGTAATAATGTAATATAAGTTTTACTTTACAACCTTAAATTTTACATCAGAATTTGACATTTAGGCAAAATACAAATATGTTACAAGCATCTGACAATATCTGTAATGTATGTGTGTGTGTATGTGTGAGTGTGTGTGTTTATGTGTATGTGTGTGTAGATGTGTGTGTGTGTATGTGTGTATATGTGTGTGTGAATGTGTGTGTGTGTGTGTGTGTGTGTGTGAGACAGAGAGAGAGAGAGAGAGAGAGAGAGAGAGAGAGAGAGAGAGAGAGAGAGAGAGTAAACAATATGCAATGCCCACATTAAAATTGGTCTTACGGTCAACTTTGTCATAACCAATGATTAAAGAAATAATTTTTATTCTTCGGAAGATGTTTTATACTTAGTAATAATTTAAAATAAATAAATTTCCCAAGATTTCTAAGAGTTTCGAATGTCAAATATAGTAACTTTTTCACTCCAAATTGTATTTAGAGTATATGAATAAATCATTTTCAAAACTATTCTTCATTAATTCAGAACTATCGTACTTTTAATAAGAATATATTTTGATGATGGTTTTATCAAAAAGATTTGCTCATTACTTGATAGTTCCTTACTAACTGAGTAATTAAATAAGCAATTAAATAAATGTTCGAACTGTTTAAAAAAACGGTATTTTAAAATGTGTGATATTTATCTAGTAAAAAATTATTCGTATTCATATTTATATGTAGCGAATGGTCAAATGCATTGATTGTTTTTCAATAGTATAGACAAACTTCAATGCTCTTTTTCACTTTACTACGAACCGTTCTTGAGGTAAAGGTGATTTTAATTTTGTGCTGATCCTTATGAATTGTTTTTATTTAGTTAATAATGATTTTAAAAAACTGAAATTTATACCATGGTGACCTTGTTATAGATATTTAAAGCCTAAATTTACCATTAGTTTAAAACCTTTATCTAAAAAATTGTTATTATAAAGTATGATCAATTTCTCGACGAGTAATTTTGATTATTGTTAGGTTTTATTATTTACAGTCTGCTCAAAATATTTCGCCATGTAAACTTGATAAATAATATTAAAGTTTATAGGCAATAATAAGCTATTATATTTAATAATCAGTGGACTATTGTTATACTTTATTTAATATTGGTGCCAGATTTTATATTTTTCTGAAAAATTGTATTTCTCTTGAGTAGCCATACGTCTCCGATACTCCCATGAGAGTCAAGTGACACTAAACAGATAAGGCACTTTGTGTTCAAATACTGAGTAATAATCCTTTGGGACAAGCTGAGGCTCCTTTCAATCATATATAGAAACGTACTATGGTTATATGAAATATGAAAATCTGTCCAACTTCTCCAAAAAGTTTAAAACCTTATTGAAGAATTTTTCCAGAAAAATACTATCCATTAATAATTTTTCTTTTCATAATATATTACATAATGCGTTATGTAAAATTACTTTTAACAAAGGTTGTAAATATGGGGCATTGAATTATAACACATCTAGTTAATTTAATGAATTTTACAACTTTGTAACCTAGATCAATGTTATTTTTTGTTATTACAATCATTGAATTTTAAATTAACAGCGGAATTCTAAGAACAGTATAGTTTCTTATGGTATTTGAATTTTATGTTTTTATCAAGACGGTTTTTTACTAAACAATCTTTTACGAACAAGTAATGTTTATATACAACGTATATGTAGATATATTATAGCATAGGTTTTTTGTAGATGTTCGTGACAATATTGTAAGCGTAACCTATCTACATTTCTGATGACTAGTTTTGTAATGTAATATCAGACCCTAATAAAGGCTTGTCACTTAAGTTAATTATTTCTCTACAAATTCTGCTTATCATTCTTTGTGTGCAAAGAATAGCATCACAGTTAAAATAATCTTACTTTAATCACTTTGCACCTTGATCTCTTGATGCCAGGAGTAAATTTCTGACTGACTCAGATGGTTTCAGGGAATAAATGAATGTATGCAGCTCATCAGTTTACAATAATCCTTATTCATAAATTTGCGATTACTAGTTAATGAACACGAAACACGAAAAATCGTTATATTTATGATTAGTAATAGACATTTATAATATTAACTTACATTAACAGTTAGGCTTAGCTCACTTTTTAATCTTTAAATAATTATTCATTAAAGTATTTAAATGTATATAGAATGTTTTTATAATATATATCTGGTTATTATAGAGTTATTTCTTTGCGTGACTAAGGTTGAGTCCCTCCAGCATATCATCTTGATTTCGTTTCCCTATCCCCTGTCAGCATCCGATCCGTTGTGTTGGAGCTTCACTGTATACACTTTGATATATGATAATAGCCTATTAAATAATAATAATACACCCTAGTCACTTGATAACCCATTACTTATTTAAAATTTATTTGAATATTTATTCACATTTATTTAATGCAATTAAATAGAAAAACTTATAAACTTTCTATATCCACTCCACAAATCCCTTTCCTGATTCCGACTTTGCAACCAACCTAACGACTCCCGTGTTTCATCTACGCACACTTCATTGCTTGTTCACCCCCTGGAGATTTATAATTTGCTCCTCTTCTCTTTGCCCTAATTAGGTATTAATTGAAAACTTCGCTCTAATCAGCTCCTCCTATAACGATTTCCATCCAATCGTGTACTTTCTTACATAGCACTTCAGACTTCAAGTCATTCCCCTTTCTTGTGCGCACATCACTAATGTTTTAAAGGTTTACACTTCTCTTCCTTCAAAACTTGTAAATTTATCGCTCAGTACCTTTTTCTTCTTACATTAGAGTATTTTCTCGATGCTATGACTAACCATAAGTACACAGGAAGCAACCCAAACCCTTACCAAACAATACATAAATTACGATGGTCTTTATTTATATCGGCCTTGAGCCTTAACACTAGCTATTTCAAATAGCATTTCTAATGACAAATATAGTTTCTAATAACTCAAAAGTAGGACTGATAGAAGGTCAAACAGATGACGCAGATACACATAATGCCAGTGACGATATACCACCCTGGAAAGATAATTTGTTTGCAAAAAAAGTTAAAGGAAAATAATTGCTGTAAACATAAATGTGGTCTCACGGACTGTAAGAACGAAATATGTGTGGAGGCTTCAACACACTGTAACATACTAGGTTACTTGGGAAATGAGAATTGAAAGTTTTAAAATACAAAGTTATACAATTTATAAATCAATGACAAATTACAAAAGAACAAATGACACAAATGTGTCGAGTAATTAACTTTTAATTACTGCTAATTATTCCATACATTTTAATTACTTATTAACCTTTAAAATTTATATATTACGAGAAGGTAGTAACTTAAGTTTTCAAATTTAATTTAAGAATGAATATTCAAATGACAATTTCTACCGTTCATGTATTACCCGTTTATCAATTAAAATTGAACTTAGTTAACATTAAAATACATTTTCTTTATTATTATCTAAAACGTACCTGATTGTGCACTTTACTTGTAAAACACTATAAAACATACCATTAATTACTGCACATGGCTTTTGTACATTTAACACATCGCTCTTACAAATCAGCGCTCTTAAACAAAAATGATATAAACTTTTACTTATTTGAAACACATAAATAATCGCTTCTCACTTCTTCTTTAGTTGCGTTTATAAAATTTGGTACAGGCCTTGACATCTTAAATTTTGAATACTGGAAGCTTACTAATTTCTAGGTTATGTCCGAAAGTGCCATCAAGTCCGTCTCGTTCAAAGACGTTTTGAGAAGTGGGGTCGTTGCAAGGACGCGCTAACTGATTTTCCCACCCTTACTTATTATTTTGATTTTTTTTTATTGGTGCTTCGGATCAGGCGATATCAGACCATGTTTACGTCACATGGCGTGATGTGGTAATTACCTTAAGTTACTAACTCGTACGATATTTTTCTATTTCGCCCACTAGGAGCGCTTACTACTTCCGCTAGATTCACAATGTGCACCAATAAAACAAAAATTCTCTTTTATATTGGGACGATATAATTATTAAATAAAAATTAAATATATAAATGAATTTATATGTAACACCATATTTTTAAGAGTGTTAGAACACGTGCTGGATTTGGAACTGCTTGATTTAATTCATATACCGTGCGTCGGTTTGCACAAATTGAAATAATACACAGTTGATAATAAAATTGAAAATCATGTAAACGTCACTGGTAATCATGAGACGAAGATGATGTATAAAATAATATGCAGCATCATACCTTTTTAACATATCTATAATATGGTAGATTTATACAGTAAATTGCATTAAAATAAATAACTTGACTTTATATAATGTTATCAATATTTGAAGGGATCTGTAGAGACAATAATTATATTTTTTAAATTCCTTTTTCTATTTTATTAATCACTATATTATCTCGATTTACCTACAATTTTCTTTGTTTAGTGATAATATCTAATTATAAACTTAGTAAAACTTACCGAAATTATGAAAGATGTTTATAAATAATACCCACCAAAAGTGTTTGAGCTCACCAAGAAATCTTCTTTAGATGGTTACATTTGTTATACTCGAGAATTTCATTTCTAAGTAGCCCTAAAGTTTTTTTTAAAGCTACCTTTTCATTTAGAAAGGTTTACTAAGTTTAAATAAATTGTATTTTATTGGTAATTTTTTTAAAATGTTTTATTGGTTTTACCTTAAGAATTAATTTAGCGATTTCCACCAGACAATATCAGCAGAACTGAAACATTTCTTAAAATTTAATTTTTGATAAAATTAGGTAATAAAATTACAGCAAAATAGCTAAATTAGGACATTTTAGGTCTAAACAAACATAAAATGTTCTACTACACTCTATGCAATATTATAAATAAATGTTTTGACTATCAATTTTCTACTTATTTATAGCGACCGCTGAGAACGATTGGTATCACTCTAGTTTGTAGCTTCTTGTTTGCTAGATTGTAATTTTGTAATAAGACCCTCTGATGATGATGACATGGTCATCGAAATGCACATTAGGGTTTAATCTTAAGTAACGTGTTTTATTTGTTATTTTTGATTATTTTTGTAATATTGCGGTTCTTTCCAATACTTTCATTGTAATATATTGCACCACTGTGTCTTGATATTGTGTATTAATATTTATATTATCAATTTTCTAAAATAAACTTAAGTATAAGTCGAGCGCAGTTATTCAAAAACCGTAACAACCGTAACATAGAACATGCAACATTGAGAGTAAGGAAGAAACGGGTAACTGTGGCCAAAATACTTCAACGATCCCCGAATGTGAATATAATGTTGATATATAATTTGATGTAACATTGATATACTTTGACAATGAAAAATGCCTCCCTTTATACGGAAAAGGTAATTTTAAGTTACTAAATTCTTGCACTATGTAAACCTGTCTACGTTTTTGTGCTATTTTAACAGGTTTGTATTTTTGCACTATAATCACATGTCAATATTCTTGGACTATGTCAACGTGTCTATATTCTAGCAATATGTCAACGGGTCTATATTCTAGCAATATGTCAACGGGTCTATATCGTTGCACTATGTCCACGGGTCAACATTCTTGGAATATGTCAAAGTGGCTATATTCTAGCAATATGTCAACGGGTCTATATCGTTGCACTATGTCCACGGGTCAATATACTCTTGGACTATGTCAACGATTCTATATTCTAGCAATAAGTCAACGGGTCTATATCGTTGCACTATGTCCACGGGTCAATATTCTTGGACTATGTCAACGCGTCTATATTCTAGCAATATGTCAACGGGTCTATATCTTTTGCACTATATCCACGGGTCAATATTCTTGGACTGTGTCAACGTGTCTATATTCTAGCAATATGTCAACGGGTCTATATCGTTGCACTATGTTCACGGGTCAATATTCTTGGACTATGTCAACGCGTCTATATTCTAGCAATATGTCAACGGGTCTATATCGTTGCACTATGTCCACGGGTCAATATTCTTGGACTATGTCAACGCGTCTATATTCTAGCAATATGTCAACGGGTCTATATCGTTGCACTATGTCCACGGGTCAATATTCTTGGACTATGTCAACGCGTCTATACTCTAGCAATATGTCAACGGGTCTATATCGTTGCACTATGTCCACGGGTCAATATACTCTTGGACTATGTCAACGATTCTATATTCTAGCAATAAGTCAACGGGTCTATATCGTTGCACTATGTCCACGGGTCAATATTCTTGGACTATGTCAACGCGTCTATATTCTAGCAATATGTCAACGGGTCTATATCTTTTGCACTATATCCACGGGTCAATATTCTTGGACTGTGTCAACGTGTCTATATTCTAGCAATATGTCAACGGGTCTATATCGTTGCACTATGTTCACGGGTCAATATTCTTGGACTATGTCAACGCGTCTATATTCTAGCAATATGTCAACGGGTCTATATCGTTGCACTATGTCCACGGGTCAATATTCTTGGACTATGTCAACGCGTCTATATTCTAGCAATATGTCAACGGGTCTATATCGTTGCACTATGTCCACGGGTCAATATTCTTGGACTATGTCAACGCGTCTATACTCTAGCAATATGTCAACGGGTCTATATCGTTGCACTATGTCCACGGGTCAATATTCTTGGACTATGTCAACGTGTCTATACTCTAGCAATATGTCAACGGGTCTATATCGTTGCACTATGTCCACAGGTCAATATTCTTGGACTATGTCAACGTGTCTATATTCTAGCAATAAGTCAACGGGTCTACATCGTTGCACCATGTCAACGGGTGAATATTCTTGGACTATGTCAACGCGTCTATATTCTAGCAATATGTCAACGGGTCTACATCGTTGCACCATGTCCACGGGTCAATATTCTTGGACTATATCAACGCGTCTATATTCTAGCAATATGTCAACGGGTGTATATCGTTGCACTATGTCCACGGGTCAATATTCTTGGACTATGTCAACGCGTCTATATTCTAGCAATATGTCAACGGGTCTATATCGTTGCACTATGTCCACGGGTCAATATTCTTGGAATATGTCAAAGTGGCTATATTCTAGCAATATGTCAACGGGTCTATATCTTTTTCACTATATCCACGGGTCAATCTTCTTGGACTATGTCAACGTGTCTATATTCTAGCAATATGTCAACGGATCTATATCGTTGCACAATGTCCATGGGTCAATAGTTTTTAGTGTATAAATTAGATAACCAAAGAATTTCATCCATCGATACAACCATAATATAGATACTTCATATGTTAATACATATCTTTCACATAGCCACTCATTTGATATACAGTATAAAGGCAAGATAGCTATAATTTATAAGATCTAGTTTTTTAGATGAAGTATATCTATATTATCCGTTATACTTAAAAGTAGTATAATTATGTAAAACGTGTTATAATGAAACATTCTTTAAAGTCTATTCATACTTAGGTTAACAGACAAAAATATTATTTTAGTTACTTTTATTAAATAGTTGCTATTAATATAAAAAAAGTAACCTAACCTATGCGTTGAAACAGCCGTTCTACCACTAAACCCACAGCATAAAATCAGCTGTTTTGTAAAATCATATGTTAGCACACATTTTAAGTCAATCGGACCAAATAACTATATTGGATACACTGCCCATTTGGTAAAACATTTTTGTTGTTTCAAGTAAGGATTGTTACTTTTAAATTTATTCATGCTCATGTTTTAAGAATATTTTGTTTTGCAATTCAACTGCATGATAAATAAAGTCTTTTTATCAGAAACGAATAGCTTGTCAACATTTGCAACTTTGGTTTTCACATCGCTTCATGGAAGACCAAATCGATTGTTGCTGATTCCTGTAGGATAAATTAGTTACCATGGCATTTTTAATTAGATATCTAATCATCATGTAACTAACTGACAAATAATATGCATTATTTGTTTTACAATTAAAATATATAAATATATATATATATATATATATATATATATATATATATATATATATTTATATATATATATATATATATATATATATATATATATATATATATATATATATATATACCAAACATCTTTTGAAAAGGATTGATTTGATTTTAAAATTATTTTCAACTACAGACACACTCTATTTCTTTCACTCAGGAGACAGACTGTATTTCGTTTTGCCCAATTGGTAACCGAACGTCCCAGATTGCATCGAGATGAGATTACCTCGTTATCATAACCTTATCAGGTTGAATCAAATTTTTACATTCACCAATGAAAGCAAATTGTAAAACAAATTCAATGGTCCTCAACATCTAACAGACTGGTTGTTGTTTATTCGAAATAATATACTTAGAGTCTTTTTGTTTATTAAACGTATAGATTATCACGGTTCTAACGTTGTATCGAACTAATTTCACCGACAGGTTTTATTCTTCCACACTCGGTGTCTTTCACTTCTCTCCTGGAATATTATTTTAAGAGACATGGTGGATCGACTTCAATTATACATTCTTTATATAATGTTTAAATTGAAACTGTTACACGGATATAAGAAACACATATCTTTTTTCTTATTCTAGTAGTTGTGTTGGAAAAACGAAAGGAAATGAAGGACAATTTGTACAAGTTTTTCTCAAAAAATAATTTTTCGTCGAAAAAAAACATTATATAACAAATGGGCCTAAATATCAATAGAACTAAAGCCTTGAAGCTTTCGAATCAAAATAGAATACAGGAAACCTAATAAACTGTACATCTGGTGAAATTCAAACCTATGAATAATCTGAATGTACTTAACTAAAATGTGAAAATTAGTAATTTGTATATTTTTAAAAATCTAGAAGTATTACAATCATGAGACATGAAACATAAATTATAGTAAAAATGAAAAAAATTCTAATATTAAAATTGTTATAAATAATCGTATTATGCAGGGCTTTAGAAAGAACTAAGGCAGAGGTTGGTATGTGCTTTTTGCACAGATAAAAGGGGGTAATAAACTAAATATTATGGAGCTATACATGTGGTTTTTGAATTATTCTTTTAAATTGAGTATATCAAGCTTTTAATCTACTATTTATTTTTATGTCAACACTAAACATATTTATTAAATAAATAATAAGCTGGTTGAATATCGCGGAAAATGTTTGTATTTGTTGTGACGTGTGTTGCCTTTATCAAGCCTGTAGTACAATGGAACACAAAGTCCTTTCATTTAAAGTTCAAGTGACGTGTAGGAGGAAAACATCAAGCCCCTTACACTTTACCAGGTCTTTGAGCTCAATAAATAAATAAATGAAACTTTTGACTCGATACTCAACCGGCTTATTATATAAGTAAATCTTTGAGCTGTGTTACAAAAAATGAATAGAGTATAAAAATGGTGGCACGTATCAAATAGAAAGAATCCGGGTTTCTAAGAGATCATTGTCAGTTGGAATGTTCAAACATTAAACGTTATAAATCAAAATTAATTATTAGATTTAACAATAGATCCCATTAGAATTTTAAAAATCATAAGGAAAGTAATAAAGGAAGATAGAGAATGGGTAAAAAAAATTGCATATATGTTGCAGCTCATGAGCCTTAGAGAAAATATTTCGTGCTATTATAAAGCCTACATTTTGACCAAAAGTAAAAACATTTTTAATTTCATGCAATTCTTTGTTTCTAAAGGCTAAAAATCCCATTATCTCTGAATAATCGTGAAATATAAACAAATTAAGGAATATTGTCTAAGTGTATAAATTATACATTTCATTACATTTATCGTGCTCGTTTTAAAGCTCACAAACGTTTAAAGGTAATAGTGTTTTTCGTTTTTCAAATTCATGTTTTTCTTGTGGCTATTTATGTAGACATTTAATTCGGTGTGTTAGAAATAGCTATTTAGGTGAAATCCCTTGGAATCACTTTACATTACTCGTCTAAATTCCTCCCCAACTATGCAATAAATTACCCACGGCTGCGTAGACCGCCCTATTTACATTAAAATTGGGGTTGAAGCACCGACATTTGGGTTTAAAGGAAGGAACTCTGGATAAATCTAGTTTATTTATTGGACTGTCTTAACAATATATTTGGTCTGAAGAGTATTTTCAAGTGAAATTCTTGTACAAGTGGTACTTTTTTAACACACACCGGGTGTTCAAAATGGCATCTGTTCTGAACACACATTTTGGACATATATAACAAACAAATGTTCTCCTTCCCAACCACCTTAGCAAAACTAATTTTGCATATTTTTTTTGTTATAGCAATTATTATTAGACAACTATAATTATTTAACTATGTATTATATTTATATTATAAACATTAGGTTATTTGATATGTAACATTAATTTATTTCTGTTAATCCTATATACTTTTCGATTTATTTATTGGTTTCGTTTATAATTTATTTAAAATGGTTGTTCTAAGGTATTGCTGCAGTTATTTGTGATATAGTAATCGTATTGTTTCCTTTGCAACCATTTAAATTGGGCGTATGCATAGTGTGCTATTAAATAAAAATAGCTTCTTCTAAAGGAAGAAATTTTAAAATAAAAGCACAATAGAGCTATTTAAAAATAATTGTATTAGGTTAAATAATCTTTCTATATATTCGAAATTCCAGATTTACATTACTTTACTTAACTAATATCTAAATAGTTTCTTATATCTTATACTGCTGTTATAGTAATACTACTGTAAGAGAAATATTATACTGTCATTATCTAAGTTATAATATTCTCAAGTATTTACACATAAACTTTTATTACGTACTTTATATACACCATCATCTACGTATAGATAGCGAAGATTATTTTGATCATTTAATTTTATTATATCAATTTATTATCTAGTAAATTTCTTACAAATGTAGTTCCAATATTATACTAGCCAACCATGAATCCAATACGACCTTGTTTTTAATATCTTTCATTCTCATCTAACAGTTATTTTGAATATATATATATATATATATATATATATATATATATATATATATTAATATATATTTTTGCCCTAGCAGAAATAAAACTTATCTATTTTGCATTATTATAGTGCTTTATAATCTATATCAGTATTAGTGATTCAATTTTAAATACATAGTTATTTTGTTTTACCATCAGTTAAAGAAAGTTTAGGAATAATTATTTCTTTAGTTTTATAAAATTTGGAAAATAATTATATTTACAACTGAGTTGGTGGAGTCGATTTTTCGGTAATCTTATTAAACTATACTTTTATGCGACAAGCGTTATCGTTTCTATAACAAGTTACATATATTTTGTTAAATAATATAAACGCGCGCGCGCGCGCGCACACACACACACACACACACACAAGCATACTCACTCTCTCTCTCTCTCTCTCTCTCTCTCTCTCTCTATCTCTCTCTCTTACACACACTGGAAAAGAACGTGATTTCCAACATATCTCGTGAGACCACGAGATCGTTTACTACGTTTCTACGATACCAACTCACCATCAAACTTTCCAGAAGCCCTGTGGAAAATATGATCATAGCTTGCAACCCTAACCTGAAACCTTAAGTTTCAAGGTAGAATAGGCTAGGGCAAATTGTGCCTGGTATTAAACAAAACTAATACGTAAAGGTCAGAGATTTTACAAGACACTACTTCGATAAGTATACAAGATAAGAAATCAGAATGAAACCTATCTGTGCGTCAGTAATATGTTTTACTCGAAAAACTAAACGAAATGAATGGCGGTAATTGTAAACTTCTAAATGGGGGGGGGGGTACGATGCATAAATGATGTTAAATCAAACTATTAATGTTCTAAAGGTATCGACGAACGAAAAATGCATTCGTACATTGTCGAACTGAATAAATTATCCGATTGCCAAAGGCAAAGAAAAAGTTGAAGGAAATGATAAACTAGTGACTTTGATTTGTTTCTGATCAGGAACCCAAGCTATAATTACGCAGCAGAAGATATTAAAATATGTAAACAATTACAAGTATGCATCCGAATAGATGCATCTACAACTGTTACATCGTTTATTCAGCAATTGAAGCCTTGAGTACAAACCATATGCTTACCTACACTGATATTCTCTGTGTACTCACGATTGCTGAGTGATACAGATAGTGAAGACATTATGGTGGGTGGCAAAAGTATATATTGCGTAAAGCGTATACCTAGAGATAACGTGAGTGAAAATTAGGGAGTTTTATCTTCATGCTATAAAGACTTGTAAAACCTCCAAACATAGAATTCCCATAAACATATCTTTATTGAATAACTTTATCATAACCCATAAAATTCACTTATTGATTACCAGAGCTACTGCAAAATCTAATATTCATTAGGCAACAATATAGTAAACTACAAAAATTGTAACGGTTAATTATAAATACAAAATAACTGGAACTTTGATTTCAATTTAATAGTGAAGAAAATGTATAGCTTTTGATAATTTTCTACTTTTCCGCTGGGATATATATTCTTATTTAGAGTATCATAATTACCTGCCTTCCCCAGCGTTGTCACACTCCCGGTTGACGCGTTTCGGAGGACTTCCATCTGTCAGCACCTTTTACGTACTTAGTTCATAAAAATGTCTGACATATGAAGGTCCTCCAAAACGCGTCAACCGGGAGTGTGACGATGCTGGCAAGGTCATGTAATTATGATACTCTAAATAAGAGAATGTATACCTTTTTTAGGAAACGAGACACTTAATACATATATACCTACCGGATACGGGTGTAATATAAGTGCAACGTTATTCTGCTGTAAATAACTTTCCTTGCCTCTATAACGAGGTTAGAGTTTGGGGCTGCAAGTAAGCCTTAAAAATACTAAATACCTAACACCAAGTGCATGTAAGGTTTGAATGTTCTAATTTATGACAGTAAACTTTATTTTCTTGATTTTCGTGCTGGCAGAATTTATAATAAGCCAAATAAAAACGTGAATTTATATTAGACCTAAAATATTATTTTTCACATATAACACAGACTCACTCACTCAATTTGGGTAACTTGGGTCAACTTGGGTAGGCAGATGTCCTTAGGTAAGTTTGAACGTACCCGAGGGAAACATGAAACGAGAGAACGGGTATAGAAAATATGAGTTATGCTGAATACTGTTCTCTACACTACTGAAGAACTTGAACTAGAGAGAGAATGGATTCGTGGATCTTCATTGGATGATAGGAATACAGAGAACCAATAAGAGTTGTAATGTCCTCTCTGGAACATCATGCTTGCGTTACACTTTGAGATTCTATGCTATTTATGTTTTAAATGCATAGATACTATATCACTATAATCATAAAACATTTCAAACAAAACTCAATTATGGCTTAGAAACTGAATAACTGTGCAAAGTTAACGTTTATTAAATGAATTAACAGTCATACCTCAGGAGTCACGTCACACGGCCATGCAAAATACAGTGCTCTTTGAAAACTGCTTTGTGTTTGAAATGCAGTTTTACACTTGAGAAATTGCGATTTGGTTCAACGAAATAGAGATGTAGTTGTCAGTGCCTATGCTGTCTGACAGTAATGCAAACAGAATAATTTACTTATCTTTAGAAACAGAGATAAAATATTTTGCATACTATTTATTTGGGTTGTTTTGCATGCTACATACGTATATAAATACATAAACATATAATGTTTAGACCACGTATATTTAGTAAACACTATCGCGTTTTTCCATACAACCAATATCGATAGTAGCTTATGAATTTAGACCAAATATTTGATATTCGAGTCAAATAATATTGTAGGCCTACCATCAAAGCAATATTCGATTAGTTCTCCTTTCTCTATGCAATAGAAAGGGATTTATAAATTGTCACAATCTCACAACTGTTTTCTAGATATTGTCTCCGTTGTAATTTCACATACTATAAAAGATCGTCTGATAATTCCGGCAACGCTGTAATTTCAAAAAACCAGAGAGATAAATTGCCCTAATGTGACGTCATTTATTTGTTCTCGAGATGTTGGTTTTTGTGCTGATACGCTAGCAAGGGCAGTTTCAGACCTCAGGGATGATATTAATATCCAAGATAGAATAAGGATGGACGGTTTATATTCCACTTTGAGTACTTTAAGTAAAGTTTATATGGATTTGTGATTAATTGCAAAGATTGTCTGGAATAACTGTAAATAAATAGACGTCTGTTATAAAAATACAAAATAAAAAATATTTTTAATTATTAAAAATATTTTTTCTTTATAGAATACATAGATTAATTAATAGATTAGATAAACAAGTATAAAAACTCCATGAGAATCATTCGATGTAGTTTTAATTTGTTCAGACAATTTCCTTAAATGATTATTAAAAAAATTACAATTCAACGTATTTGAACTGACTTATAAGTATAATACTGACTGACTGACTGACTTATAGGTATAATACTGACTGACTGACTGACTTATAGGTATAATACTGACTGACTGACTTATAGGTATAATACTGACTGACTGACTTATAAGTATAATACTGACTGACTGACTGACTTATAGGTATAATACTGACTGACTGACTGACTTATAAGTATAATACTGACTGACTGACTTATAGGTATAATACTGACAGACTGACTGACTTATAGGTATAATACTGACTGACTGACTTATAGGTATAATGCTGGCTGACTGACTTATAGGTATAATACTGACTGACTGACTTATAGGTATAATACTGACTGACTGACTTATAAGTATAATACTGACTGACTGACTGACTTATAGGTATAATGCTGACTGACTGACGTATAGGTATAATACTGACTGACTGACTTATAGGTATAATGCTGACTGACTGACTTATAGGTATAATGCTGACTGACTGACTTATAGGTATAATACTGACTGACTGACTTATAGGTATAATACTGACTGACTGACTTATAAGTATAATACTGACTGACTGACTGACTTATAGGTATAATACTGACTGACTGACTTATAAGTATAATACTGACTGACTGACTTATAGGTATAATACTGACTGACTGACTGACTTATAGGTATAATACTGACTGACTGACTTATAGGTATAAAACTGACTGACTTATAGGTATAATACTGACTGACTGACTTATATGTATAATACTGACAGACTGACTGACTTATAGGTATAATACTGACTGACTGACTTATAGGTATAATACTGACTGACTGACTTATAGTTATAATACTGACTGACTGACTTATAGGTATAAAACTTACTGACTGACTTATAGGTATAATACTGACTGACTGACTTATAGGTACAATACTGACTGACTGACTGACTGACTGACTTATAGGTATAATACTGACTGACTGACTGACTGACTGACTTATAGGTATAATACTGACTGACTGACTTATAGGTATAATACTGACTGACTGACTGACTGACTGACTGACTTATAGGTATAATACTGACTGACTGACTTATAGGTATAATACTGACTGACTGACTTATAGGTATAATACTGACTGACTGACTGACTTATAGGTCTAATACTGACTGACTGACTGACTTATAAGTATAATACTGACTGACTGACTGACTTATAGGTATAATACTGACTGACTGACTTATAGGTATAATACTGCCTGACTGACTTATAGGTATAATACTGACTGACTGACTTATAGGTATAATACTGACTGACTGACTGACTTATAGGTATAATACTGACTGACTGACTTATAGGTATAATACTGACTGACTGACTTATAGGTATAATACTGACTGACTGACTTATAAGTATAATACTGACTGACTGACTGACTTATAGGTATAATACTGACTGACTGACTTATAGGTATAATACTGACTGACTGACTGACTTATAGGTATAATACTGACTGACTGACTTATAGGTATAATACTGACTGACTGACTGACTTATAGGTATAATACTGACTGACTGACTTATAGGTATAATACTGACTGACTGACTTATAGGTATAATACTGACTGACTGACTTATAAGTATAATACTGACTGACTGACTGACTTATAGGTATAATACTGACTGACTGACTTATAAGTATAATACTGACTGACTGACTGACTTATAGGTATAATACTGACTGACTGACTTATAGGTATAATACTGACTGACTGACTTATAGGTATAATACTGACTGACTGACTTATAGGTATAATACTGACTGACTGACTTATAAGTATAATACTGACTGACTGACTGACTTATAGGTATAATACTGACTGACTGACTTATAAGTATAATACTGACTGACTGACTTATAGGTATAATACTGACTGACTGACTGACTTATAGGTATAATACTGACTGACTGACTTATAGGTATAAAACTGACTGACTTATAGGTATAATACTGACTGACTGACTTATATGTATAATACTGAAAGACTGACTGATTTATAGGTATAATACTGACTGACTGACTTATAGGTATAATACTGACTGACTGACTTATAGTTATAATACTGACTGACTGACTTATAGGTATAAAACTTACTGACTGACTTATAGGTATAATACTGACTGACTGACTTATAGGTATAATACTGACTGACTGACTTATAGGTACAATACTGACTGACTGACTGACTGACTGACTTATAGGTATAATACTGACTGACTGACTGACTGACTGACTTATAGGTATAATACTGACTGACTGACTTATAGGTATAATACTGACTGACTGACTGACTGACTGACTGACTTATAGGTATAATACTGACTGACTGACTTATAGGTATAATACTGACTGACTGACTTATAGGTATAATACTGACTGACTGACTGACTTATAGGTCTAATACTGACTGACTGACTGACTTATAAGTATAATACTGACTGACTGACTGACTTATAGGTATAATACTGACTGACTGACTTATAGGTATAATACTGCCTGACTGACTTATAGGTATAATACTGACTGACTGACTTATAGGTATAATACTGACTGACTGACTGACTTATAGGTATAATACTGACTGACTGACTTATAGGTATAATACTGACTGACTGACTTATAGGTATAATACTGACTGACTGACTTATAAGTATAATACTGACTGACTGACTGACTTATAGGTATAATACTGACTGACTGACTTATAGGTATAATACTGACTGACTGACTGACTTATAGGTATAATACTGACTGACTGACTTATAGGTATAATACTGACTGACTGACTGACTTATAGGTATAATACTGACTGACTGACTTATAGGTATAATACTGACTGACTGACTTATAGGTATAATACTGACTGACTGACTTATAAGTATAATACTGACTGACTGACTGACTTATAGGTATAATACTGACTGACTGACTTATAAGTATAATACTGACTGACTGACTGACTTATAGGTATAATACTGACTGACTGACTTATAGGTATAATACTGACTGACTGACTTATAGGTATAATACTGACTGACTGACTTATAGGTATAATACTGACTGACTGACTTATAAGTATAATACTGACTGACTGACTGACTTATAGGTATAATACTGACTGACTGACTTATAAGTGTAATACTGACTGACTGACTGACTTATAGGTATAATACTGACTGACTGACTTATAGGTATAATACTGACTGACTGACTGACTTATAGGTATAATACTGACTGACTGACTTATAGGTATAATACTGACTGACTGACTTATAGGTATAATACTGACTGACTGACTTATAAGTATAATACTGACTGACTGACTGACTTATAGGTATAATACTGGCTGACGGACATTAGAAGGACCGAACTATTATCATACATTGGAACTGTCTATTATTAAGGCACACTTTGAGGATTTCTCCCAAAAATATACTAAGAAAAGTCTTTAATATTTAGTGTTTGATTTAGAACTTTTATAACTCGACAGTTTGTTTATATAAGTGTTAGGTTTTTGCAACATAGAAGCTGCAGTTATTGTATGACCTAAGCCACCCTGTTTCATGTTATATATAGTAATATTGTGTATAGTAAAGGCCGACTAAAACAAAACACCATTCAACATTAACATAATCTTAAAGTTTCCGTAATAAAGTGGACGAAACTTAAATGTTCAAAATCAATTGATCATTTGACAAACATTTAAACAAAAAATATTTTGTAGTTATAGCTTATTAATAATAATAATATTAATAATACACACACACACACACACACACACACACACACACACACACACACACACACACACACACACATACACACACACACACACACACACACACACACACACACACACACACACACACACACATATATATATATATATATATATATATTTATGAAGTATATATACTAATACCCCTGATAATAGTATTTAATGCTATACATCTTGAATTATCACAAGATTAAAAAATAAACAAATATATTTTTCTAAATATCGAAATTTTGTTGCTGTTCATGACGAGCTGGTTGTAAATTACAAATTACACTTTTGTTATTACTTGCGACCAGACATTTGTTAACTAAAAGTTGTTAATTGTTAACTTACACTTGGAGGAAAAGTTTTCGTCTTACAAATTCTTCAGCTACTTGGAGGCTGAAGAAGTCGGAAGACTAAAACGTTTCCTCCAAGCGTAAGTTAACAATTATCAAATGTCTGGTCGCAAGTAATAACAAAATATTTTTCTACATACATTTTACAGTGACCGTAAATAAATTAATTGAAAATTTTAATCATAAATTTTATCTTTTAAAAGTGAATTTTTTTAAGGAATGAAGACGATACAAGATTTTTTTAAACAGTAATAATAATGAATGATCAGTTAAAAGTGAGAGAAATTAATTAATTTTTAAGCAAAAAGCAAGTGCAATGGCGATAAATTGTGTTCAGGCTTGCGACGTGAAGTAGACATATTCTCTACGACAGTCATAAAGCAATATTTACTAATTACTACCCTTGTAAATAGAAAACAGGGTAGAAGACGTTAGTAAGACGTAATGGACTTCTGGTACTGGAAATAAAGGAAATTTTGAAATATCAAAATATGATACCAATAACCTAATATATATTTAATCGTATTCTGGGTGAAGCCTGTTATATCCGCTAATGATGTATATAATGCTACGGTAATTTTAATAGATTCTAGCAGACATTCCGTTTAATAAATCGCCATATAAAGCCAGCAGATCATATAATGGGTTTAATTTCGCTATAAATAATGGAAGGCGTTAATCAGTGCTAAATGCAAAATGATTGTTAATCTCTCGATACTTCCATCACCAGAAGGTAATTTCACTAACGTATGCAAACTATTTTTTCATATTAATAAAGAATAAGTCTTGAAGGGTTTAAAAGTATTAAACCCAACACACACACACACACACACACACACACACACACACACACACACACTCATACAAACGCATGTGCTTCATACGGGGAATATTGCAACGTCTATAACAACACATGCGATCTAAAAGGGTTCCTAGAAAAGTTATCAAACTTAAAAGTATTTTGTTTGAATTCAACGAGTAATTGTTTTTATACAATATCTTTGTAAAATTACTTCCGGCGTAACTAACTGCTCAGATGACGTTAACGTTAAAGCATAATTAATTAGGAGTAATTTAAGCGGAAATAATTAATTAAAAATGGAGGAAATGTGTAATTGCAGACTAGACTTTGTTGCTACTAAACAAACTAAACTGTAACCTTGCTTTGTCGTGTGGAGTTAAAAAATTGTTCTGAAGAGAACTTTATTCTAAAAATGAGAGGGTATTTAGTTTTCTAACTACTCCGCTTAAACTTCCCATGTGGTATTATTAAGTGACTCTTCTAACGCTCGTAAATATCGGTACAGCAAGTAAAACGAGTATAAAATGTTTAGGATTTATGTAAACTACTTGAGAATAGAATGTAATCCTCGAATTATTAAAATTAGTCTCACCTACCTGAGAACGAATGATTAAGAAAATATATTGAAATACGTAGGTAATATTACACCAATAACAATGAATGAATTAGTTTTAGGTATATTTTAGTTATAAATAAGGTATCAGAATTTTTTGTAATTGATTCACGAAAGTTACTTTTTGTACTCTACTAATTAAAATTATTGTAATAATAAAGCCCTTTAGTTAAAAAATATTTAGAGATATTACTGTTTGTCTATTTAAAATTTGTTCGTGACTTTATAAAAACAAACTCTAAAATGATAACTTAAAAGTGGATTACTTATTGCCAAATAATACAAATAATAAATTATATAATATGAAAATCAATTTAAATGTATTTAGAACATAAATAACTTCACAAATAATTCCCATATTTTTTTTTGTTGTAAATAAATATGAACATTTTAGGCATACAAATATATAAATAAAAGAATTAATATGCTACCACTGAAAATTATAAAAACCTTATTATTATTCGCGTTTCAATGACAATATGTCATTATCTTCAGTGATGCTACACAATTTAAACCTAATTGAAAAACTAAACATAACCTATAATGTTTTAACAAAAGTAAGAACCAGATCATAAATTAGGAGCACATTAAATTATAAATTAAGAACATATAAAGTAGCATATTTATTCTTTTAATTATAACTTTCACTCATAAACCAGCTCGAATATTGTTTATAAAAATATGAGTTCTCTAAATATATATAACACCTATGAAATTTCGAAAATATTTGATACATATTTGAAAATATTTGGCTCATTCTGTATACTCTGAAAATCAAGATGAAATTTGATACGTAATCAATATACAAGAAAATAAGGATTTATATAATTTTATGTCCACACTTTCAGCCTGTAGCGTAATCAATAACCAATGTATTATTTGAATATCTTACATACTTCTGACTCAGTAGTTACAAATATCTCATTACCAATTGGATTCCTTTTCATTAGATCTATTACTTACTAGCTATGCTTTATTACTATTATTATTATTCATATTTATTTTATTTAAAAGAAGCGACCTGTATACATTCTGAAGAAGTACCAGCCTAAAAGTTTTCCTACTGTTGAATATAATATTCAATACTAAAACTAGTAGAAATGTGATGAGCCATAACAAATTTAGTGTAAATTCGTTTCTATCGTTCGGGTGTGGGTTTAGACTTTTCAAAACCTCTTTATCACACAAACTCGCCCGCGTCACCAGTTTCACTTACAATGTTTAAATGCCGCTGTAAAAACATAAACAACAATCGTACAGATAATCTTTACACCACCATCCCTTGTTTTTAATGTATTCACCCTCCGGCCTCGACACATAAACTTACCCCGTCGCTGTCAACTTGACAAGGGGTTGTTTCCAGGGCCTGGGGATTAATAAAAAAAGCAGATTATTTTCAAGCGGATATAAATTATATAAAATTATGTTTTGTTTTTATTGTTGTTTTTACACTTGAAAGATAATCCGTGTCATTACCTGTGATGATAATTATCATATTACCTATAGTTAGAACACAGATTATATTTATGAAATATTCAGAATATATAACCATTTTCCGAATTCTTGTCCTATGGAATGCAATGTAATTGTTTGAAAACTATTTTTTCTGAACTCATAAAATAAGTATTAGACTCCGTTTATGTTAAACAAATTGGTAATTTATCATAGGCTGTCATGTTTTACATGAAGTGTTAAAAAAAATTACAAATTAACTACCATTTTAAATTTCGAACCGGCGATAAAAATTAATTATAACACATGATTAATATACGTTTAAAAATGTCCACATTAAATGTATTTTAATTCCTACATATGATTTAGAAACCCGAGAGTAAAATATCGAACTAATAATTTAATCCCTAATCAAATGTAGTTGAATATCAAATATTGTATACAAAAATAGATTAATATTATGAATTTATAATTTTTTTGATGTATGTTTTAAAGTGAAATTTCGAAAAAACCTTCCATTCATAATTTAAATAAATAAAACCGTATCTTTACAAATACAAATTTCTCTAAATTTCATCATGTACATTTAAATTGCAAAGGACTCATCTTCAGGCGAAATTATTACAAATATAATAGAAGGGTTATAGACGCTAAACGCGAAGTAAATGTGCCAAATTGAATAAGTATTTTATTTTTTATTATTTTTAGTAGTGGGAGAATTAGGCTTTGTTTGGTCTCTATTTACAAGGATTATGTGTATAATACAAAAATGTCAGTAACTATCTAAGTTTATAAAGATTTTGCTTTCTAGATCAACGACTATGGATGTGAGGGTTACCTAATCCTCTACTAGGCAACCCAGTTTAGATTTGTTATAACCTAAACTTTGAGGCATCATCTCGACAAAATAACGCTTTAATTTCAGGTTACAAAGAATATGGTCAAAAACATATTTTTAATCGCCTATTGTGTTTATATTTCAACTAT
>JBAIZL010000003.1:139185260-139197760 GCA_036971475.1 Prosapia bicincta
AGATTATTGTAATTTTCATTCCTGATGAAAATTTATATATATATATATTATTCATAACGTCGCAACGATTTTCTTAATATATATATATATATATATATATATATATATATATATATATATATACATACATATATATAAATATAAATAAATATATATATATATATTAATATATATATATATATATATATATATATATATATATATATATATATATATATAAATATATTGCAGAAAACAAAAATGAATAAAAGAAATAAATTGCTTTCATCTTGAAAAAAGTATAATAATAATAGTTTTTTTTACTATTTTGAGAGAAATCATAAATAAAACAATTCAGTTCTTTGCCCTTATTACAGTTAGATAATATAATGTAATTATTGTTATTATGTAATTATTATAGCTTCATATTACTAATTATTTATATTATATCTGTCCTAATATTATTTCTGTAATAATATAACTATTTATTTGTTTAAAAAGTCCAGTCGGAGTGAAAGACCAGTCGGTGTCTAAGTCACTATTATTCGTCGTTTCGGAAGCATTATTTCAGACCAAAATAAACTTTAATATGCACTTTGCACTTAATTGACTGAGATTGACATTATTGATCTAAAAACGGGACGCCACCTATTGAAGGTTCGCTCTCCTCGACAAAATCCGTCATCTTGTTCATGTTGAAAGAGTAGCTGCCGTACAATTCTACGGCTTTATTCATTTCTAAATGTAAAGGAAAATACATTATAAAAAAAAAAAACAGAAGTAATTTTATTACATTAGACTAGTAGTTCTTCAGACAATTTTTAAAAATCATTGCAACCTTCTCAATGACTGTATACGTCTATAGTTACTTTCGTCCAATATCACTTAAAAACAAGAAATGTTTTTTTTAGGAACTTTGACTGCAAGATTTAGTTTGCGAACTCACGTGTGTGTATGTTAGAGAAAGAGAGAGAGCAAGGAAGAGGAGTTTTGATTTTTAAAGCCTCCTACATCTGTAGTTCAGGCCAAATCTCTTATAGAATATCCACGTATATCTGGGTTGTTTCCTTTCCTTCAGGTGGTGATTTTTCAACATCCTGGTGGAACTACAGTCTTTTTATTATCAATTGTAAAATATGTTTCAGCATTTTTTCTTTAGCCATTCTTTGAAAATATTTGAACCATTTTAGCTGTGGATTTTCAGTGTCACTACACCTGTATGCCCCGTAAATACTCTACAAGGCTCAGTTTAGTGGTTAATTTAATAAGAGTTTTTATAATATAGGAAAAGTCAATGGTAAATTTTTGGATACTATATAATTGGACTATATAAGTTATATTCTAATAAGTCTTTAGGCAATAGTATAAATGTGATAAAGATTTAGAGATGTTCCAATAGTATTTCCACAAATGTACACCTCGAGTGCTATTCATAAAGGTTTAACCTAACACTAAGAGAGAAACTAAGTAGTAAATAATTTAAATAGTATTCCAAGGAAACTTTAATTTTGCCAGGTACTACTTACGTTTCTTCTGTATAAAAGTAGTTTGTGTACTATAGACGTCAAAATCTTTGTTACTCTCTTCCTTTATTTGTATGTTGTACTTTTTATATATAAATATTCTAAAATGTTTGCTTTATTTAGCGAACCTATCTTGGCTATACTATTCTCTATACCATACAAACTTTAAATTTTGAATGCGCTGCATATTTTTAAAATCTTTCAACTGGCCTTCCTCCTTGGGAAGATAAAAACTAGGGTAAGATACTGTCATTATAGTTTAAAGACCTTCGAAGTTGTATTTAGAGGAAATGGCATTAGTTATTCTTACTAGCTGTTTGAAAAAACACCTTACATTACTAGCGTTTGTACGGTTAGCTTAAAGCATATTTTTAAGACATCATATTTTATAAATAATAGAACAAAACCTGTAATTGTCAAAAATGATTCAATACATACAATGTTGGTGACATCTTCGTTATGCATTCGGAAACTATGATGACACAAAGACGAACTCAGTCATACTTCAGTAAAGCCTGCTTGTTATGGCAGTAATTGCTGTCAACAGCACTGAGACTGTATTGATATTTAAGATATAGTCTGGATTTTATTGATACTAACTTATTGGTTCTCTTGTTTTCAGGTTTAAAAAGTGAAAGTTATAATAAAATAGTGTTTAGGTTCTTATAATGGTTTTATAAATCTATAGTATTTCTAAATTGAGTTGTTTGCAAACAAGGATATAATACTGAGATATAACATTAAAAAAGTATCCTCCTGAATCTTCATAAAATGAGGAATAGAAAATAATCTATGCATGGTAACATTCATTTAACCGGTAATATTTAACCGCAGAAACGTCGATTTAAGATTTTAAAACAAACATGTTCATAACATTGTAGGAAACCTACGTTTTTTGTGTAGATAAATTATGTCCGTACTTGACTCAGGGTCGGGTGGGTAGGATTTGTAACAGCGATTTAAAAACTGACAAGTTTTAGCTTAAAATACATCCTAAATTATGAGAAATCACCCATGTAAAACAGTTTATGAGAAACAGTCTATGTAAGACAATCTATGAGAAACAGCCTATGAGAGACAGTCTATGAGAAACAGCCTATGTAAGACAGCCTATGAGAAACGGCTTATGTAAGAAAGTATGTGAGAAACAGTCTATGTAAGGCAGTCTATGAGAAACAGCCTATGTAAGACAGTTTAAGAGAAAAAGAATATGTAAGTCAGTTTAAGAGAAACAGCCTATGTAAGACAGTCTATGAGAAACGGCTTATTTAAGTCAGTATGTGAGAAACAGTCTATGTAAGACTGTCTATGTGTAACAGCCTGTGTAAGACAGTGTATGAAAATAGGCTATGTAAGACAGTCCATGAGAAACAGCCTATGTAAGACAGTCTATGAGAAACGGCATATGGAAGACAGTATGTGAGAAACAGTCTATGTAAGACAATCTATAAGAAACGGCCTATATAAGACAGTCTATGAAAAACGGCGTATGTATAACGGTCCATGAAAAACAGCCTATGTAAGACAGTCATTGAAAAACAGCCTATGAAAGATAGTCTGTGAGAACAGTCTATGTAAGACATTCTATGAGAAACAGCCTATGTTAGGCAGTTTATGAGAAACAGCCTATGTGAGACTGTCTATGAGAAACAGCGTATGTAAAACAGTGTATGAAAAACAGCCTATGTAAGACAGTCTATGAGAAACAGCCTACGTAAAACAGTCTAAGAGAAACAGCCTATTTAAGACAGTTTAAGAGAAACAGAATATGTAAGACAGTCTATGAGAAACAGCCTATGTAAGACAGTCTATGAGAAACAGCCCATGCAAGACAGTCTATGAGAAACAGCCTATGTAAGACAGTCTATGAGAAACAGCCTATTTAAGACAGTTTAAGAGAAACAGAATATGTAAGACAGTCTATGAGAAACAGCCTATGTAAGACAGTATATGAGAAACAGCCTATGTAAGACAGTCTATGAGAAACAGCATATTCAAGAGAGTCTATGAGAAACAGCCTATGTAAGACAGTCTATAAGAACCGGTTCAAATTTTTGAAGTACTTAGAAAAACACAAAAGAATCCATATTATTGCTGACTTATTTATTCCAAATTGATGTTCAATAAAATACGGTTTGTAATCAAACTAAAAATATATTTTAAATGACATTAATTTTGTTATATTCAAATTTAGTTGCTAGTATAATTTAATTAATATATAACTTAAAATAAATATATTAAATGTTTAAGGTTTATAAGAAAAATGTCAACCACGTGTGGTTAGAATTAGATTTATGAATAGGGTATATTTACATCTTTCAAACACCTAATTTTATTTCCTATATTGATGTATACCTTTTCGTGCAAAGTACTCATTGTTTATTTAAATCAGGGACTTTTCCTCCTTCCATTCTCTAACGTATTTACATAAGGCTAATCTATGCAGCTACGAATATAAGCCTCCTCTGCTACTTCCACCCCTAAAATCTCCATTAGAGGTTCAGAATGAAAGACTTATTCGTACAAAAGGTGCCTTTTTCTCCGATATTACCCTGAGCTTTTGTCTCTCACACAAGGGGCTAAAATATTTAAAAGGGCTCTTTAAGTGCTTTGAGTTACCGATATCGATGCCAAGGCAAGCCATTGTTCTTTGTACCAATCTACGTTTACAGTTTCTTATAAAATGAGTAAAGCCTACAAAAGTAACGGTTTACGTTGGTTGTGTTCTTTAATATTATATACGAGCTTCGTCGACGAAAGTAAGGCAATATATTAGATTTTTGTTTTTGCTAACATTCAACCTCTCCAATAGTCTCCTTGCTTTGGTACAAGACTTTTACTTACTTCCTAACCTTTTCAGATAACTAAAGGTTGTTTTATATTTTATTAGAAATGACGAAGAGAACAAAATTCTAAATATTTTCTACGATACCCTAAACTAAATAGTACTTTCTATTAATTAGAAGAAAAATTAGCTCGTCTTTTGTTTATATGGAGTATATAGTTTTAGATATATGAGGGTATAGACACACGATACGTACGTATCGCATATCAACCAAATCATCAAACAAATCTATAGTCTTTAAGCGCCACCAACGCTGGCGGGTAGAAGAGTAAATGCTGTCACCTGTACTGTGATTATTTTAACCATCAAAAATGGCAGTTTTCGGTATTATATTCATAGCAATATGCAAGTTATTAGATAAGTATATTCACACATACACATGGACAATGATTTGAATATTATTTTCCAGTAATATAATCTTCACATTCAAATATCACATATACTCGTATATTTAGTTTATCATTAGGGCTTGTCTTCTTTTATCCACTTTTTTGATACACGTATTTAATTTATTTCGTATTTATTTTGTGTTTTGTGTTGTGTTGTTTGATGACAGATATTATGATATTACCAAAAACAAGTATTACATTTTGTTTAAAATTATTCTTTGTAACATTTTAAATAGCAATCTTAATTGAAAGTAATATTTGATTGTGTACAGGTATTTATTATTTATTTAACATGCATATATATATATTTCACTTCACATTCGACCTTTGTCAAATTCAATCTCCTCATGGCTTTTAAGTATTACGTCAAAAGTGGCTGCGCTAAAATATCATAATATTTATCACATTATTATTAAAATAAAACAGACTCTATTATATTGTTTTAAATTTATTTCTGTGAATTGCGAATAAATTTTTAACATTTTGTTACAGAACGTTTGGTTTTGAAAATAGGCAGAGAATATATACTTTTAGGACTACCTGCAATAAAAGTAAGTTAAAAATTAGTATTCTGTAGCACTTTGAATAGTTTGTTTGCAAGACTGGTTATTTTAGACTCTTTTTTCAACTTCAAATAAATCTGAATAAAATTATAAACCACTTTACAACTGATCAAAATAAAATTGTTAGTCTACCATTATTTTTCAGTTTCTTACTTGGTATGCAGTTAAAACACATTTACTCCTCGTTAAATAAAAACACGGTTGAGGCGTGAATCAAAGAAACCTGATTTAATACAAATTTGGCAACTCTTACACGACTAAATTGTCGTTTCAGGCCTACAAATATATTAGACAGAATTATTATCTAAGTAATAAAAATTCATAACAAAATTAATATAAAATAAAAAACAATACAGTAGGTTATTAATAGTAATATATTAATAAAACACAAGAAAAATAAATTAAATAATATAAAACACACTATAAAGCGTGATAGTCCATGATAATAAAAACTATAAATTATTATTTAAAATGTGTCAAACAAATTCCCAAACCTATAACAGTAATACAACCTGTAAAAATTATTCATTACAAGACATCTGGTGCATCAACAACTAGAACCCTCAAGAATGTATGGCTTTATGAATAAAGGACTATAAATACCGGCCAATTTATTAGTCTCCCCCTTAATAATATTAAATTTTTTGCATCTTTATATGCAGCATTTTAGATAAGATTCGTCACCTCCAATTACTTTCCGTGTCCAAAATCATAGGAATTTTGTTCATATCATAATGAATACAAATAAATGAAGAGAAACAAATGCCTACATGATCGTTCGTTTCCTTAGAAGAAATAAGTAGACTAACAAAGATAGTGAAATACTATTATCCTTTTCTTTACAAAATTTAAAAAAGAGAGAAATCTACAACACTTTATAGCGAGGATTAATGATATACGAGGTAGAGCTGCGGCCCATAAGAAAAATAATATACACAACCGAATTGCAGGACAAGTAGCTCAATAGAAAAATAAAGCTGGAAAAATAACAAAAAGAAATAAAGGCAAATAAGCTTAGAAAACTATATACTAACGTCTGCAGAAGACATAATAGTAACCAACCAGGCCACAGAAGGGATCCTGAGAGGAAATGGGAAGACATAAATACTTAATCACTTTACAGAGTTACTGATTATAAAGCGATTGAGAGGCTTCTTATGAAATAATTTCATCGACATTAAAAATATAATACATTATAAACTTGGCACCTGGTAGTGACAGTTTAGGTCAAGGTTCATATATTGTACAGTACCGACTAACATTACATTTACCAGTCGTGCTGTGTCTTTTTCTCATGATTGCACTATACCCTACCTAACCTTTTTCACTTCATTATGTTAGGTTGAACTATGGTTTAATTAAATAGTTTTTTCCTCGTGTGCACTGTTAACCTGGATATAGTTCGGTGCATTCTAGTATTATATTAGCTCTGCTGTACTTATTCCTTTCTTTAAACAATTCAGTTAGGATAATAAGTTCTTCTCAATTTTTTGTGATACTTGTCCTTATTTATTTACAACAATGACCTCAATTACGTCATCAAATTTCTTTAACAAACTGTTGCATTTCAAAAAAAACCTCACAATTAATGACAAATAATTTGGTTTGTAAAAATTAAATTCATGAAACGAAATATCAATCATTCACCTATAATAAGCTACAAAATACTGTTACTTTTATTATTTCCTCCATGATTACTATATGAAGTTCTTTATATGTTCTTTATTTTTGCATACAAAGATTTCAATATTTGTTTCAAGCTTTTTGCCATCACAATGAGCGTTTAACGTTACGATAACATAGTGAGATAATGTATAATTAGGACTTCTTGATAACGTCAGCGATATGAGTGGCCGAAAAACTTCAAACAGAAACTCTGTACTAGTAAACTCAGCTAGTAATATTGAAACAGAAGCGGACCTGAAGCAAATGCAATAGCGTTGTTAAAAAAAGTATAATTTACGATAAACTGAATTATGAATGTGGCTTTCATTTCTATAGCGTATACATAGTTTCGTGTCCCATGTAGTAATATTATAATTCAGTCATACGTAATTCAATTCTTTTTCTTTCAAAACTATACCGTAAACATTTATAATTTAGTTATATTTTTTTATGTTGGTAGAACTTTTGTAAGTTGGCGTCTTGTTACTGCAAAGTGGAAGGCAAATTATTAGGAAAAATTCCCTAAGTTCAAAATAATTGGAATAATCTTCAACATAATAAAAATCCAATGGCAATTGATAAGTATTTATTCTGCATCTCATATTTTAAAATCAAATAAACTTTGTATTGGTCAGTAGCATTTAGAAAATTACAAACAATTCAATTATTAGCACCAAGAATTATTGGTAATAATCGACCAATCAAGAACTACTACCCGTACGTCTGGAAGAAGTATAATGCTGTATGAATATAACTACTTCAAGAAAAGATTAACCTCAAATTGAAGTGACTTAGAAACGGCTTTTATGCTATTGCGCCTCATTAAAAAACAATAGCCTTTTGTTTGTGATTCAATAGTTCAATTACTTATTATTGTTGGAAATATTCATCTTTTGTTGTGTTGAATCTTTCATTCTAAACACCCATTGGGAATACTAAGGGAGTGAAGAATTGACGTCTACTTTAGAATTGATATTGGTCGGTGGTAATAAATAAGCTAGAAGGTTTTAAGACAATCCTGAATACAATAAATATTGAAAGCATTCTAAACAAATTGGCATCTTAAGAGAAGATATTATAAATTTAAACATTTGAATTGCATTATTAGTAAAATATTTTGTTTTAAAACTAACACTTTTAGTTTTGATATTTCGATTTTACGTTTCAAATTGTTGACTTGCCTAGTGTTGTAGTGTGTTGATATATAGTCCATTTTGCGGTTTGAGGTAATTTCTACAAGGAGTTGATGCATCCACAAGGGTGATCTATGTCTATTTTGGGGATAGCGAATTGTTTGGAAAGAGTTATGTTTTTGTGTTGTGTTTCATGTTGTATTTTACTTTGTTGTTAGTTGTAAAAACTATTCTTTACCCTATTTTTAATATTTTTGAGCATGTAATTATCGGTATTATTTATATGTTTGTCATTATGTAGGGTTTTTTTATTTTGTTCCATAAATAATCAATTACTGTGTTTCATAGCATTTATCTTAGATATTAGTCAGTCTTTAAATATCTCTAAAAGATAGGAGATTAAAGATATAAGAGGTTGAATTGAAAATATGTTTGATAAAAATCGGTACGTAGACACATAAAATGAAATATTTCCTACAGGTATATATAAAGTAAAGTAGGGTATAGGTTTTCTACTTGTCTAAAATTTAAAACATTCGTAAAATAATTTCATAGACACTGGTAGAAAGCTTACACGTTCTTATCAGAGGCCATTTAATCTGTATTACGAATATCGTACTAAATATAATTGGGTGGAATTAAATACGCTATTGTGCATTGCTGTACTAAAGTGTTTTAAATATTTTTGAACATTTGAAGGTATAGTAATTAGAAGAAGATGACATCATACAAGTTTGACGATCTTCAACGAAACTGGAATGTAAGACATTATTTTTTTAAAAAAAACTAACTTTGAGCAATAAGTGTTTATTTTTAAACGACATGTGTATAGACTCGGTTTAGACTTTTAATATAAACAATACTGAAGAAGTACATAGGATGTAACTAACTAGTGAATGGGTCCAATAAGAATTAGACAACTGATATTTAAGAGAATTTATAAGTAGGATTAGGATCCTTATAGGAAGGATCAAAGCATTCTATAAGGAAACCATTATCAGAATCATCCGAATCTCTAAACGCTTTATTGAATGTTGAGTTTAGACCATCATTTCTTGGGCCTATCATTATATTATCTACAAGAGACAAGCGTCCAGTAAATAGGGCCTATAGAGAGATATGTTAGTTGCTGTAAAAATAGTCTCGACGGTTCTGTAGAATTAGTATGATGTTGTAAATAGGACAAGTGTGCAAACGGTTCCGGAAACATGCTTTGCATGGTATTCGGTTTGGTTTTTTCAATTATGACGAAAAAGAAACTCCTTTTTAGGAGTTTGTAGTTCTTAGTAGACGTAACGATAAATAGTTGTCATGAAAGATATTTTTAGTAAATGGAAACAGGAAACTGACGACAATCTTTCAAAGAATGTTTTTCCTTTTCGAATATTTTGAGATGTTATATTGTGTTATATTTAACACAATATTCCAACGGGCATGGTCCCTAACAAGATTTATGGCGCACAGCTTGACAAGTACAAGTCATTTCACGTTTGGGCGGACACAACAACACTCCGTTTTGTAGAACCTGGAACTTTCTAAAAGTAAAACGGATACAAATTTCTAGAAATTACTAGAATAGACTAGTAGATATACAAATGTTTCGTTAAGAATAAATGTTTGGTTTTTGCGGTGTAGCGAAGAAAGTAAATGCTTTACTGAAACAGTGACGCTAACAGTTAAGAATAGGTATTACCAAGTGATATTAGAACAGTGATAAGTGTTAATAGAAAATTAACAGACTAAGTAGACCTAATTAAAACCATTCTGTGAATGGTTTGGGCGCTTTCATAAATGTTAGGTGTGTAAACGCTAGTAGCCGTAAAGTGTCCGAACCGTTTAAAATTTAGTTTAAAATTGTCTTATAATTTATTGAAACCCTGTAAAAAAAAGTAACAATATTAAACCAGTTTAGACCGAATATAACAGGTTTTTTTTACTAAGCAAAGTGTACTAGCGTCCCCCTTTCTGTTGCTATACAAAAAATAATAACGGTAAATTTTTGTAACTAAAATAAATCTTGAATACAATTATTACAATTGGTATCCATTATAAGTCGTGTATGAATAAGCACGGAGTTTATAAGTTATCAAGACTACAGTTACGGAACTGGTTTGTGGTCAATTTGTTTATATATTTTTTTTATATTTTATAAAACAATTTTTAAAATAATTTATAATAATTTTACTTTAAAACTTAATACATCATTTTCTGAAATTTTTAATACAATTTACACAAGGAAAATAATGTATAAAGTCATGTTTTCGTCTGTAATAAGGAGGGTAGGTTCGTTTCACTTTATGTCGTGACGTAACAAGGTAAACACTTCAAACAACAGATATCGACCGTCGATCACTAAGTGTTGTGTTTCTACGAGGGTTATTCATAATATAAGGTTCCCATGATTTTTAAAATATACAGCTTTATTTTTGTTCTTAAATGTAATACATTTTTTTAAAGCTTAAAACTTACGATATTTTTCCAAATAATCGTTATTTTTCCTGTCCAAACACTTTTGAAAACGATGCTCCAACTTTTCTATCACCATGTTATAGAATTCTATCACCAAACCCTTGAGGAATCGAGTCCCCTCTTCCTTGACTTCATCATTGGTACTGAAGCGTAAGCCACCCGTTTCTTTAATTTTGGGAATAAATGATAGTCACTTGGAGATAGTCCGGATTAAAGGGGGGGGGGGCGGCACAAGAGTCGAGCCAAAATCCGTCAGCAGTTCTTGAATTTGATGTGAGACATGAGGTCGGGCGTTGTCATTGATAAGCCTCACAAAACTAGTAGATGCTCACTTTTCAATGTAATCAATAAATAACGCTAGTAAAATCTGGTATTCTCTTTATCAGTGAAAATAGGATGAGACAATAAATGAAATAATTATTGATTGAATCAATTATTGAAATTCAAGATCATTATTTGTAAAGTAAAATATATTAAATATTTATCAATTTAAAATTAGACAGTGCAACTAGTTTCAGCCAGTATTGAGTAGCAAATTTTTAGTTTAAAAATGGTCCGTAATTTTACTTTGCTTATTTATTTCAGCGTTTGCCGCTTCTATTTACAAATGTAAAAGTAGGTGTAACAAACGTATTATTTTTATACTAAGACAGTAATCTTTCCACCACGCTGAGTTTTCTAATTACACTACTAGAATAAAACCCCAGGTTGGTAACGATACAGATCACAATATCGCTAATTCACAGGAAACCCAATAATTATTAATTTTATTACTCTACGTTTGTGTTGAACAATGTTTGTTGTTGTGAGAGATTAATCAATTATCTAAATATCATGGAATGGGGAGTGAAAATACCTCTGTAAAAGTTTTGATTTTCATTAAATCGAGTGTTCCTTAATAAGATTGTTCACTGTATATTGTTATGGATATTTAACTGTTGGCTGTAATGTGGTAAATAAAGCCCTTACTTTTAGTGAAAAAATCTTCATCGCATGCAGCTTTCTCTGTTTTTACACATTCAGGTTCTCGCTCACTTATTTCTAAATTGAACCACAAATTAAGATTTAATTATACTTAGAACATAGAACTTTGTAACATATCATTATGTAAAATGGGAAAAATTAGAAGTTGTCAAGAATTTCATCATATATGTGCTGACAAATAGAGTGTGTTTCTATCCTTTACCTTTAATCAATGTGCATTATATTTTAATTCCATAAAAATTTCTTTTAAAACTCAATTAAAAATTTGTAACTGTTTAATAAAAAAAGGTTGAATATTTGACTGTTTAGTTTTCCTTTGGCCGTAAATAGGATAAATATATTTGTTTTAAATCAGTTGTTCTCTCGTTTAAATTTAACGCTGCGCCGTCAAAAGACTTAATTACTTCCTTTGCCTTTGGCGAAACCAAAATTGAAGGGCTTGATTTAAAAAGGAGTTCAATTTATTTCTTTTGCAATATGGTCACTTGACCACACAGGTAATAGAGTTGGATTGTATTTGTGGATTTCGTTTTGCGAATTGGTTTTTACACCACATGTATTTGTCCATGTACGTGTAAAACTGAGCAACTTCCAAGCCCTATAAGAGAAGGTTTTTATTTATCAGATGGTACCTAACAACCAAGAATAGCAAATAAGTACCGCCTCAACTCTGTCACATATTGTGTATAGTTTGGTCTGCTTGCATTTCGTACGGTCGTATTTTAGGATATTATAGCACTCGCTTTAATCAAACAAAATTTCAAGAGAAATAATGACAAAAACCTCATTAAATATGTCTTATACTAGTTAATTCAATAGTTTTGAAACCGTGCAGTGACAATTACTTAAACTGTAGTTATTTTCTAAAAACTATATAAATTAATGTCACATAACTAAGTTTTTCAGTAAATGCAATTAATTTGCTCTTGGAAAAGTTAAATTTATTGCGA
>JBAIZL010000003.1:139202760-139210260 GCA_036971475.1 Prosapia bicincta
CTTGACTTTGCATATGTAATTACACCCCCCTCATAGCAGTTACCTCATCCCCCCCTTATCCTATCAATATTCACAATCATGTTCTACCCTTGGAAGACGACACGCAGTAGTTACGTGACTGATCGACTTAAAGTAGAAAAACAAATAAAGAAACAGATCCTCACTTTTTTTCATTTTTATATCATAAAATCCTTTAAAGCAGAATGTTCATAATTATCGAAAATTAAGATTTCATTTGAATTAGAATCCCTCTTATACATATTAAAGAGCTTAGAGAAGACTTAGTTTATATTTTAAATGTATAAATAATATTCCTTTTGAAAGTTATGATTCTAAATAAAAATACAACATAGTGAAATTAGTTACTACAGCCATGTATATAGTCACTGAATTTAATAATAAATACATAAAAACCTCTTAACCACAAACTTTCTTCACTTTACCTTTATGTACATTTCAGTTACCAAGTAACCATCTTCAGAGGGATAACATACAAAGACTCCATATACATTGAAGTCTTTGTATGTTATCCCTCTAAGGGTGGTTACTTGGTAACTGAAATGTACATAAAGGTAAAATAAAGAAAGTTTGTGGTTAAGATGTTTATATGTATTTATTATGTATATAGTCGTACAATTTTTCCAGTACAAATTTAAAATGACAACATATGGTCTTATCACATGATTTTAAGATTCACTAAAACGCATTTATTGATTTACGATAATGCTCTTTTTTATCATTACTAAGAGTGGTATCGGGTAGTTCTTGTGTACAAGACTAAAAACTATAAATTTTCTAACGTTTCTCCTGACTATTAGTGGTAATAACGTGTTTTTTTTATTTATAGTAGGCTGTGATATGATTGCAAAAAATATACGTGTTATAGATAAGAAATACCTAAATCAACTTTATGCAATATTTTAGATTTTACAAAGTTGCATTAGTGCACTTACATGCAACACGAGGTAAAATTGCAAATACGTAAACCTCAAGATCAGGTTGAAATCAGTTTTACTTCAAGAAATTATTAGATAGAAAATTTAATAATAAACCTACCCCCTCCTCTATCTCTTTCTCTCTCTTTGGAGCAGTTAAAATTTTTAAACAAATATTTAGAGGCATCTTTAAAAAAAAACAATTATGATTCTTTTCACTTTTTTCAAATAAATTTAAAATCTAATTTTTAAGGTTATATTCAAACTTAGATAATAGTTGGAGCTAACAGAATGAGATGCCAAGAAAATTTTAACATCTAATTGAAATCACATTGTTCTATATTTGAAAGCTTGCTAAAGTGTATAACTAATGTTCAAGGGATTCTATACAATAGGCTACTAGATTGCTTACGGAAACATAAAGGCAGGCACTACAACAACTGGCATAAATTGTGTGAATATTTGACATTTTAAAAAGTCAAAAGAAATACAATGTCAGTGAGTTTCAAAATTTGTATATAACAAATATCATTTAATCATTATTATGTTTTCAATGTTTAAGAGGGGAAAACTAAACTAACATCAAATTATTTTTTTGTATTGTCTAAACATTTTCATGAACTGACTTGAGACAAATATGCATTAATTTATTGTAAATAAGGCTAAAAGAATCCTTTTTAATAAAACTGTCTACTAATAATTCTTGAGATTATTCGTTTTGGAAAAAACCTAAAGGAAAATCTAATTTTTGTTTTATAATCCTTTAAACGCTGCAATGTTCCAAATTATAATAATTTCGCTAAACGATGTAGTAAAAGCATCATGTACGTATTGTTCAAGGTACTACATTTAAAGCTACTACATTGATTCAACAGAGTGTTAGAGGTCAATTTTATCATTTCATTAATTTTATGAATGATTTTTAAAGCACTTTTATTTTTATTGTACTGAAAGAACAGCTATACAACATTTCTCTTAAGTGAGTGAACAAATAACGCATGTTATGGTCTCCTAAATAACATCATTATTTGTTGACCTCTCTCTGTCTCTCTCTCTCTTTCTGGTTTACAGCAATTTGCCTTTAGACATTTAACCCAAAGTAGCAACTAACTTGATGCCTGGTGAAAGTTACTTAAGGCTAACCCTCTCTATTATAAGTTTCATTAACTTACCTGTCCTGAAAATACATGATTGGAAACTTTTCAATTGATTTCACAATAGACCGCCTTAAGCTTGTATATTATGTACAATCTTAACTGTCAATAAAGCCTAGTGATTTATAAACGTTATTATTCACCAATATTTTTCATTTAAAAAAACTTAAATATTTGATTTTATCTTCAATGTATTTTGCTTTGTGTGTGTGTGTCAGATATAACATATTATTAACGATGTTAGGCTAATTAAAGAAATAAAAATAAAAATTTGATAGTATTTTCCTAATCCTTTGCCTCCGAAGCAGTATCTTCATCGATACGTTTTTGTACTGTCCTTTCTGACCTCCGTTCAGAAATATTTTTTTAATCTGCTTAGAAACCACTCAAATATTTTATTTTTTTAAATTTCTGTTTTTCAAACATATGGAATAAAGAATATTAAGTTTTTGTACTTAATTTTTCCTATCTGCGTAAAGAGAACGTAAAAAGATATTCTCTTTCTCTAAAAATTATCTTATGAATTCAAATAATTTCAAGATAAAATATGGTTCTAGAACGTGCTTCAGGAATTTCTCTTCACAGACAGATGATAATTTTTTTTATGAACACATTTTTCTCTTCTTCAGTTTTTAGATCAGAAGTCGTTTCAACATAATGCTTGCTCCAAGTTAGTAGTTTTGGGACAGATAACGATGCAATTTTCTCTAACGTCGTAATGTTCTGCCATAAAGTGAAAATTTTGTTTAGTTATTCATGACCTTAAGATTATTGGTTTTTAATGAGATAATATTTAACCACGTGGCCAGTTTTGTTTAATATTTACTAGTGCCGCTTTATTTTCATATTAATTTTTCTTTGTAAATTTTACTTTGTTTATATTTCATCTCGTTTGCTGTCGCTTTATTATTGGTTATAAAAGGTATGGTATCTATATATATATATATATATATATATATATATATATATATATATATATATATATATATATTGTATTATGCTAGATTTATATATTAGTTTTTCGTCAGAATATCGTTAAAAACTTTTGATGTTTTCTATTGAATTTCGTCAAGTGGTTACGACATCGGAACAGCTGTAACACAAAGGTTTTATTTTTGTTTTATGAGCAACTGGATAAATTGTATTTATTACTATTAGCAGTAATTGAATTCTTTTGTATTAGTTGCACTAAAACATTTTTAACGTAAAACATTGATCGTTGCCACATGTTTTCTTGTGAGTCATGATAATATTTAAAAGCACAACATTTCTATTGGTTTAATGTGGTAATATGTTTTCTAATTTAGGTAAAACTGACCAACAAAATCTTCCTATTGTAGCTAAAAAAAAAAATGTTAATATCTGTGTATTTGTTCTGAAAGAAACTAATATGAAATTCTGAACATAGATATTTTAGATAAAAGGCTCAAGAGCTTCTCCAGGCTTTGTAATATATGGTTACAATAGTATTAAATCTTGATTTTTCCAATTTCGTCAATAGATTTCAGTCAAACGATTAACATCTGTTCTACGAAGGTGGATCAGTTCTCAGCATAGTTTTCTTGACAAAAATTATTATATAATTTTGACTTGATAAAACTTGTTAGTTTACGGAAAGAGGATTATTTTATTTTTTCAAACTAAACTCATCATAACCGGGTATTATGTTAATATTTACAATTAAGGTAGATCTAAAAAATAATTTTACCCTAACACAGCCCAATACCAACAAACAAAAAATGCAGTCACATATATTACTTCACGATGATCCGATTTTAGTTGCACAAAGACAAAGGTCTTTACTTTAGTAAATATTTAGTTTATTTACATTTTGAAAACTATTTCACTCCATTGAAACATAAACAAATATATTGTAGTTATATTTTAATGCAGAAATTTAACAGTATACTGCAATTAAACGCAAGTTCTAAAAGGATCGGTTGATATAGGTTATATAAACCTTAAAATTACCGTTTTAAACTGTACACAATAGAAATATAAGCATCAGGCTGCAAACCGTCATAAGTCATGGCTTCTCCACTCAACTTGATTTAAAGGCAGCACTATAAGAAAGTAAAGTCGTAAACCTAAAATTATGCAGCTAAAGAAACGAATTGGCCTCTGGTTTAATGCGTAGCGGCAAAAGCTTTCTACACAAGACGGTTTACATGTTAAAGTGTTTTAGTAATGCTTTACGACCTCTTACAAACAACTGTTTATGTTAGCAGGGGGGAAATAGTTTCAGATTGCTATTGCTTTAAAAAGAGAAAGAAAACCTATAATAGCTTTTCATAAAAAGAATACATACCCTACGCCTCCATATTTTACTTGATTTACGAAAGCTTTATTTCATTTTATTTCGGGCTGCAATAAAAAGTATGATTGGCTATAAAATTTGTCATAAATGAGAAAAGTGATTCTGCTTACTTGTACGTCTGTTTCATTCGCGAGTCCGATTTGTTCCAAGTTGTAAAACTTACATCCTACACATTCGTAACATGTATACACACACGGAGTAAGAGAGGAAATGTGTACCTAGGAGGAATTTTCTAATAATATTGGCTGTAATTGTGAGAAAATGAGCAATTAACAACACTTAATACGTATTCTAATGCATAGAGAATTCATTTGTGTGCTCATTTTCTTTGATTTTAGAGATTTCGAAATACATTTTCAAATATCCTCTAATTGGCAATAATTTCATATTTTGTAATGTTCAAACTAGAGATGAATCGTATAGAAATTAAATAGACTATGATAGTTCATATTATATAAATAGACTCAGATCCGGGTGAAACATACAGCTTTCCAAAGTATCGTTTTGAATATAAAATTCATCCTTTAAAATATATATTAGTAAAACAGAATAATTAATACGAGTTGATTTAAAAAAAAATAATAATAATATGAAATGCGAACAGTATGAATATAATAAAAATTTAGAGTGACCAATATCTTCCGCAAGAAATTTTGGTTTGTGGTGTGAATAATTGTTCTCGTATTTTTTAAGTCGTGTGTAAGTGGCGTATTTAGCAATTTTTTCAAAATATTGTTTTATAATTGCAACACCTCTTACTGTTGCTTTCTGCTGTACCCTTTGTTCTTGTTAAACTAAATTTTTTTTTAAATGAAAAAGTGATCAGTTTTAATTGTATGTTCATTTGAAGGTTTGTATTTGAGAGAAACAGAGAGAGAGAGAGAGCGCAAGAGAGAGAAAAAGAGAGAAAGAGGAAGATATATATCAAGAAGACATGAGAGATAAAGTGAAAGAGAGACAGAGAAGAACTGTGGAATATGAGCAATTTTTCAACAATAGTTGTTGCCTACTTTTTTTTAAATCCCTCTTTTTCATAGATAATATTATATATTTATTCCAACTCAAATTTGAAACCCCAAGCTTGGAACCCTTTAACTGCAAAAATATAGAAATCACAAAGATCTACTGCGTTAAATGACAAGATGTAGTGTAGAAATTTGGACTTTATTCGAAATGTATAAATTTTCATAAAAAGATTTTTGAATATTAAATTTAAATGGGAAATATTCCTTGAGATAATTGTATATTTCTGTGGTTAGATTATTATTGAATATTGCCCAAGAGTTTGCAAACATTACTTGGCCATGTAAATTGTTCACATTAATGTGAAAAAGCATAAATGATGAATTTGTTACAGTCAAGTCCACCGTGAATATTAGCGGTTATTGAGGAATATTTTCTCTTAAATTTGTTAGCTGCACCACCTGAGCATTCCGAGCCCTTCAGTGTTCTTGGCAAAGCTTTCTGCCAACCTAGCAGTCTTTCCGAACCCTTCTTGAGAGTACATTTCACTCAGCAGTCTACGGCCAAATTGGTTAGGTATACGTCACAGATGTCGTCTCAAGTATGCATATATATAACTGGATTTAATCAGCTAGATAGGAGTTTTTTGACGAAATATTCCTGATAATTGTACCCTCTAAAAGACCTTCCATATTGTTATTATTCCGTTTCTATCTAAACTTCCCCGAACACCGCGTCTTTTCGTTAAACACACTTGTATAGCTTAAATACTAAATTCGAATCTTAGTTACCAACTCTTGTCCTCCTAACCTCAAACACATAATGGTATAACATCGAGTAAACACGTAAGACACTAACAGGGTGTTTCACTGAGTATTTATCGAAAGAAAGCCTAGTTTGAGATTGATTATTTATTAGTCGAAACCGAACAAACGTTTTACAAAAATTGTGTAAACACCTTTTTATTTATGAAACTATTTCTCTTAAAAACGCAAATATTTATAAAAATATCCTTTAAAATGTTTTTTTGAAAAGGAAATGCATACTTTATTTCAATAGTAAAAGATAAGTCACAAGCATGTAGACACTTTTATATTCAAATTATCTAAGATAACGGCAAAACATAATAACGGAATAACCACCATTTAAAAGTTAAAGACTTCATAATGTTTAATGTTAAAAATAAAATATTTAAAAGAATAGAGATTTGTTTACTTACTATTCTTTTTTATTTGTTTAATACTTTTAATATATAATTATCTTACTTTCCGTTATCCTTATACAATGTTCCATTTTTAATTATTTAATTATTGCTAATTAAAAATATATTTGTGGTTATCAGTTCTTAACAAAGCTCTTGCAAAAATTTAATTACCGTTTACACTTCAAAGTAAAACTAATTAATTCTGTTTCCTGTCCCAGTGGAAACCAAAATGTCAACCTTTTGTTCAAATACTCTGAATTACCCTAGTTTGAGAAGTAATTGCAATTAGGAAGACACGGTAGGGTTGACCAAATGAACGTGGAACTGTTTAATAGTTTTGTGCTTTGCTAGAGATAAGGTTTCCCGTAGCGGTTGCAGACTAAGTATTCCCATCTACAGGTGGTTAATAGAAGGATCAGTTCTTTTTTTGAACGTATAGCTAGTAAGAAACTTGAGTCAAAGTTAGTTGCTATAAAGTTTTTTAAACGTAATTTGTTTTTGATAAATAAAAACATATATTGTTTAAAATAACAACTCTATGAAATTTAGAAAAAAAATACCAATGTATTCATCACATTTTTAAACTGTTTTTAAACGGTGCATGCCCTATAAATGCTCTATAACGTACTGAATTGATTATTAGCTTGTCGAAGGATGTGGAAATATATAAATCACAATTCTGAAGCCTACCATGCCTATGGAATATTTAGGCGATTACACATTTTAAATCTGTTACAGTAAGGTAAGAAGGAGAGATATAAGAAGCTGTTCATTATTTAAAGATTGTAAGCATTTATACCGTTGTACACAAAATGAATAAAATAACAAATTTATGTAACAGTATAAAGTATGGCGTGGCGAAGTAACTGCCGGTGTATATAGTTGATGAAAAATGTTGCTTCAATGTATTTTTATTGTAAATTACCT
>JBAIZL010000003.1:139212760-139260260 GCA_036971475.1 Prosapia bicincta
TAGCGTTAAGTCACAGGAGAGTTCACTATCTAGCAGTCTTGCGTCACTAGAAGGTGTACTAACTGGCAGTATTAGTTCATTAGAAAGCCCACTCATTGGCACTATTGCATTATTAGAACGTTAACTGTCTGCCAGGTTTAACTCGTTATAAAACCCACTATCTGGGAGTTTCAAGTTAATATACAGTCCTCCTTATAATTAATGAGTCCACTGCCTCGTTTTATTGAGTCACTGGAAAGTGTATAATGTGGTAGTATTGCGTGATTAGAAAGTCCATTATAGTGCAGTCTTGAGGCACTAGAAAGATCACTAGTGACTTTATATGTTGTAGAAACTCTGGCAGTCTTGTGTCACTAAAATCTTGTATTTTTGCTTCAATAGATGGCCGCTAATCTTGCAGTAATACTTTCCGTCCTTGTAGTTGCTACATTAAATTTTCATTAATTGTATATGTAAAATACACAAATTCATATAAATTTAATTTTAGTAATGTGTTAAAAATACAATTATATTTTTATTCTTCTAAATATTGTCAATATAGTTCGTAAATTAGCAACAATAATTATTTAGGAAAATTAAAATCTTGTAACTGACAAGAGTGAATTTTTCACTGAGAAGAGTTGTAACTGAGAGAATTGTGAGAAGATAGGTTTATTTTTTAAACATCATTGACAGTTATAAAACTAAAAACTTGGGCATTTTTCCAATGACAACCACAAAGTGAAAACTTCTGTTTATATTATAATAGTTCTAATCTCAGAATCTAAATGTAATAACTCCCAACGCAGTTGAAAAGTGCTGGTCTGGACAGGTAAAATAACAATATTTACAGAAAAACAAATTTATAGGAAACAAATGTTTTGCTTTAACTAAATTTCTGTTACAGTTTTAATAATATCTCTGCTACTTTTACTGAACAATCTCTGGAAATTTAATATTTTTTCGTACTAAATAATAACTATTGATATATTTCATAAATTACAGAATCATATTTTAAAGAACAAAACTTTTTGAAAATATTTTCAGTTATTTTTTTAGATTTTTTAAATATAATACAAGATTACATTCGTGCATTTAAAGGACACTTTACAATGAACAATTGAAAACAACTAAATTTTGTTTATAAAGGGAAACAATAACTATTCTGTTCCATTATTTTGTTCTATGTGGCTTATTTGGACTATCACGTCTAGTTTCAGGTAGACTTTCAACCGTATTGTACAGCTCGTATTGTGAGTAAATTTGTTATTTTTAATATAAATTTAGATTACTGTAACATAAATGTCATCCAGCGTGAGTTTGTTTTTAGGTTTATGATGAAGTTATAAATGGGATTCCAACAGGCAAATGGCCAACATGAATTCTATTCAGTTGCGTAAAATTGTATTTTGCGATTACAAATGTTGCAGTGCTTTCTATTGACACACGTCGGCCGAGCGCTTAATTACTTACAATGTGCATCTGCATGAATCACCTTTTCCCTCTTTTACTACTCTGTGGCTTTTTAATTCATTACAGTGTAATGCCAATGAACAATATTTTTGAAATTTAACAAAAACTAATCCGATAAATATATATATATTGAAGTGTTCTGCAGTAGAGTAGTTCTACATGTGGACAGAAAAATATTAGATTTCCCACAAATAATTCAATATTATTTTCATTCAACTTATATAGCATGGTATAACACTGAATTTATATAAAACTGTACCACTCAAATGTTTTACCAATCTGTTATTAAGTATTATCTATAAAGAAATATGGTTGCAATGAAACTGGATGACAGAAGTGAAAACTTGAATGAAAAATGAATTCAAACGTTTTAATGGTATTCATTGTATTTAATAATAAGAGAATGTATAAAATATAAAACTTTAATATTTATAGTTTCATAATATGCAGAATATTCTGATATTTGATGTAACAAAATCAATTAAAGCGAACCTTAAGAAGTATCAGACGGCGGCGCTAAGTACGTTTACAAGAAAAACATTAAATAAAAGTGTAATTTATGAACATAATATTAAACCTTTTATAATAGTCCCTATAAAAATAAAAAATAATATATATTACAAATAATTACTGAAAGCTATTATATCTTTACCTAATATTGTACAATAAATAAGTAACACACATAACCTACGCAATAAAACAGCTGTTCCACTACATACCCTGCCATGTAAAAACCAGTCCCGTATGAAATCATGTCTTCACTTAGTTTAAGCTGACTATTCGCATTAAAGTCTCTGAGGACGCTACTCAAAGATTTTCCTTCAAAAAAGTGTCACGTTTCATCTTTAAATGTGTGCTTCTTTAATGAGCATAATATTTTCAGATCGACTCTTTCATTCTCATCCATTTTACAACACATTCTTTTGGGTCCTTTGTTTATTAATAACAACTGTGATGAGATAACAGAAGAAAATCAATTTTTGTAAAGTAATTCTTGAAATTTACTTTCTTTCTAATTACTTTTAATCTGAAAATTGTATACAATAATCAATACTATTCTATAGTTATGTATACATTCTGCATAATCATATGTAATCTATATTACAAACGTGATTATTTATTTAATATATATATATATATATATATATATATATATATATATATATATATATATATATTTGTAGATTATGCAACACTGTTTTCTTGCATACACTTATCACTTTCACTTATGTACTTAAACAAGTGAACAATACCAAGTAAGATTCTTGTTTAAGTACATAAGTGAAAGTGATATATATATATATATATATATATATATATATATATATATATATATATATATATATATATATATATAAAGAAGGGTAGAGGGGGAGAGAGAGAGTTATTAAGATTCGATTGAATATTTTAGTTATAAGCAATAATTTCAGTGAAAATAAGTAAAAGAAGTAGGTATTCTATATATATAGTACGAAGTATAGAGAAAATAATTCTTTTGCAAATGAAAAATACATTATAGATTCTAATTGAAATAAAAACAATAATTATTTCACATACGCTCAGGTTATCTTTGCATAGTTCATTCAAAGAACATCTCTAAGGCATGCTAAGTAATAGTTTTTAGATTAGTTGGGGAAATAAATGCACCCCAAGACGGGTAAGGAAAAACTAATAATAAATGGTTATTGGTAAAAAAAAATACTAAGAAATGCCCAACTTAACGTCAAATAAAAGTAAGTTAGGCAAAGAAAATTATACAAAACATTTTTAAAATTTTTAATTTACTAACAACTCATTTTAAGATAGGCTACACTTCAAGTCAAACAAATTAGGATTTTATATTTCGTGTCATTAAAACTATTGAAAATAATTAAAATGTATAGGAATATGTTACAAAAGATTAATAATCAAGGTAAATATATAATATAAAACTATATTTGAGGTTTAAAACCATATATCATATAATAAAACCAATTAACAAATCGAAATAAGCATAACCAAGAATGGGTTAGAAGACATAAATAACACAAAAAAGGCATATAGAATGGAAAATGGTGAAATGGAGATCCCTATGACTATGTAAGAAGAGTAAGGAGAATTCAGTGGTATTAGTTATAGTGATGAATACAAAAGACGATTGAAAACATTTTCGTAACCATATTACTCATATAAATATATGTGCGCTAGGAGAATATGAATGTAGGAAACTGTTTCATAATCCACTTTACGACTAGCAGTAGGTTTTGTAATATGCACGTTTTGTAACAGCTACTGTAAGGCCTTCTGTGGAAATTAGCTTAAATCTAATTATAATAATATGTTTACAAAAGTAAAAGCAAAATTAATTTAATTTAAAAAGTTTTCAAAGATATGTTGAGTTGTTGTTTAATGTTTTTTCTGTAGAAAATTAATTGAAAGTTAGAGCATCATCTTCTTTCGCGATTGAATGGGATCAACGACATCTGTTAAAAAAATATCGATGAATGATTGTAACTTTCCAGACACGCTGGAAACGGCGTGTTTGAGAACATGGAAGAATTCCCATTCGATCAATGCTATATGCAAAAACAGCGGCGCAAGGAGTCACAGTAGCGCGACTTTTATTAGCGGCGGCGTTGTGTGAATACTCTCATTTAAACCAAGCGTTACAAGCTTGGAATGGAAGCACCACTCATTAGACGTTTATTGCAATGAACTTTAAACGCAAAAGAGTATAAACGCAAAAGAAATTCGGCTAGCTAAAGATACGTTCTCCTTTAGTTAAAGAATATTGAGATGGAATGTCACAAGGCAACTTTAGGCTACCGTGGTGTTGAATGTCGACATTAAGGGATATAATATATACGTTTAAGAATGTATATTGTAAGTTCAATAGTAGGGACATTATTTGAAATAGCGTTAAAATGGCACTAAAAGTGTAAAATGGCCGCCTGGTATTAGGGAGAATTGATTCTGATTGTTACGATTTGCTGAATATCAGAATACGCATGTATATTTCGTCTGCTTGGTTAAACTTATAGATTGAATTACAATAAAAATATTGAAAAGAACCCCAATACCACAAAAGTAATCAAAAATAACAAATAAGACAAGTTACTTAAGATTAAACCCTTATGTACATTTCGATGACCATGTCATCATCATCAGAGGGTCTTGTTACAAAACAAAATCTAGCACACAAGAAGTTACAAACTAGAATGATACCAATCGTTCTCCGCGGTCGCTATATATAGGCGTGAGGTAAGCTCCGCCCCCTCTCCGCCCTCGACCGACAAATAACGATCGGCCATCAGGAACCAAATAGGTTATGTCAAAAATTACATTATAATAATACATATGTAATAAAAACTACAGCAATAACAATTAATAAACTAAAAGTAATTAGATTAAAACATCGTAATTTGAAGAAAGCTATTTAAGTAAAGTATATAATGGTGAGTAAGGAATAGGTCCTTTATCTGCATTCATTAATTTACAATTTGATTTGACTATAAAAACACTTTCATAACTATTAAGTAACTTTTTTGAGTTTATACATTTAGCTAAAATAACATTTTTATCTAAATCATGCTGATTACTAAGGACATGTTCTGCTACACTTGATTTTTCAGGTCTTTCATATTTAATATGGGCAAGATGTTCTTTAAATCTGGTTACAATTTTTCTTTTAGTTTGACCTATATACATCTCGTTACAAGTACTACAAATTATCTTATAAATACCTGATTTTTCCAACATTGGAATTTTATCTTTCGGGTTACACAATAAATGCTTGAGTTTATTTCGAGTTTTATAGGCTATCTTAACATTTACCTTTTTAAAAATAGAGTCTAACCCTTTTGTTAAAATATTATCGAAAGGTAAACTAATAAAAGTACATTTTTTAACTTCTTTTTGAAGAGTGGTAGTTGTGTTCAAAACATATTTTAATCTTTGTTTTCTAACAATATTATCTATAATTTTGGTATCAAAATCGTTATATCTAGCCACTCCTTTGATATAATTAATTTCCTTATAAAAACGTCTAGTACTAAGTGGTACATTGATAGCTCTGTTAACCAAACTGTTAAATGCTGCTATTTTATGTGTAAAACAATGGTTGGAACTATTTAAAATATATCTGTTATTGTTAGTAGGTTTCCTGTAAATATCAAATTCAATTTTTTCATGATTTTTAATACACAGAATATCTAAAAATGGTAAACGATTATTAGTTTCTAATTCATAAGTAAACTTAATGGAACTATGTATACTATTAAGTTGGTTTACAAAAACATCAACATTACATTTACTGCTGTCAAAGATCGCAAAAACATCGTCAACATATCTTAACCAAATCCTAGGAAAATAAGTAATACTATTCTTTAAGTTTTCTTCAAATCTGCTCATAAAAAGCTCAGCAATGAAAGGAGACAAACTGTTACCCATAGCAGTTCCATCACATTGTTTATAAAATTCATTATTAAATTTAAAGAAATTTTGGTACATACAAATTTCAGTTAATTTGACATATTCGTTTATTTTAATAGGTTCGATGTTGTTTTCTTTTAAAAAATCTTCAACAAACAATATAGTTTCTTTAACAGGAATGCTAGGAAACAACGAACTTACATCAAAAGATACCATAATATCAGTACTACTAAGTTTTATATTCTTAACCTTGTTGACAAATTCTATGTTATTTTTAATAGGAAACATACCACGTTTTTCTTTTAAAGAAGTAAATTTATAGGCTAACCATTTTGATAAAAGGTAGGTTGGGGAATCAATCCCAGAAACTATAGGTCTCATTGCTCCTTCCTTGTGGATTTTTGGAAGGCAATATAACCTAGGTATAACAGGATTAGAAATTTTAAATTTATAAATATCTTTCTTAGGAATGACTAAACTACAATTCTTAATAGTATCGTTTGTAACTTGAACAAACTTATTTAGTGGGTTTTTAACAATTTTCTGATAAGGGCCTTCTTCTAACATTTTAGTTACTCTATTGACATAATCGTTCTTATCTAAAACTACAATTGTATTACCCTTATCAGCTTTTAAATAATAACAATCTTTGTTACAAAGACCTTTAACTAACTCAAAATTATTTTTAACATTAGCCGGTTTATTGGCCATACGAATATTATTTTCCATTTTAATTTTACAGGCGTTTCTTATGTAATTTTTATCTGACTCTTTTAAATTAGAAATACTACTTTCTATATTAGCTACTATATCAACTACAGTTTTGATAGTGTAATTACAATGTGCAAAATTTAACCCTTTACTTAATAAATTAATTTCTTCTCTATTAAAAGTTTGGCTAGATTCATTACGAACTAGCGGACAGGTAGGGTTTTTATTATTATTACCTATTTCATCCAAATTTAAATGTTTACTAATTGCTACAAATTTCTTATCCAGATTTTTTACCTTACAATCAATTTTATGCTTATTTATTACATACATTTTTCTACAAAAATTATTCCAAACAATAGCGTTAATATCCTTTGCTAATTTGAGGTGTAAATTGTACTTTTTCAATTCTAAATTAGCTAATTTACTATAAAGATATTTAATTTCTAATTTTAACCATTTGAGTTTCGCAAATTCGATAACTCTCTTGGTACGTGAATTATTAAGATTAATGCGGAAACCGTTTATAAATTTAGGAAAAACTTTAAAACGTTGACATTTCTTCAAAAAACCGATATCTACTTGTAATGAACTTATTTTTAAACTTAACTTACTAAAAAGGTTTTGCTCAGTTGACCGGGAAGCCATGATAATACACAATATCAAGAGCACAGTGGTACAATATATTACAATAAAAATATTGAAAAGAACCCCAATACCACAAAAGTAATCAAAAATAACAAATAAGACAAGTTACTTAAGATTAAACCCTTATGTACATTTCGATGACCATGTCATCATCATCAGAGGGTCCCAACCTACCTTTTATCAAAATGGTTAGCCTATAAATTTACTTCTTTAAAAGAAAAACGTGGTATGTTTCCTATTAAAAATAACATAGAATTTGTCAACAAGGTTAAGAATATAAAACTAAGTAGTACTGATATTATGGTATCTTTTGATGTAAGTTCGTTGTTTCCTAGCATTCCTGTTAAAGAAACTATATTGTTTGTTGAAGATTTTTTAAAAGAAAACAACATCGAACCTATTAAAATAAACGAATATGTCAAATTAACTGAAATTTGTATGTACCAAAATTTCTTTAAATTTAATAATGAATTTTATAAACAATGTGATGGAACTGCTATGGGTAACAGTTTGTCTCCTTTCATTGCTGAGCTTTTTATGAGCAGATTTGAAGAAAACTTAAAGAATAGTATTACTTATTTTCCTAGGATTTGGTTAAGATATGTTGACGATGTTTTTGCGATCTTTGACAGCAGTAAATGTAATGTTGATGTTTTTGTAAACCAACTTAATAGTATACATAGTTCCATTAAGTTTACTTATGAATTAGAAACTAATAATCGTTTACCATTTTTAGATATTCTGTGTATTAAAAATCATGAAAAAATTGAATTTGATATTTACAGGAAACCTACTAACAATAACAGATATATTTTAAATAGTTCCAACCATTGTTTTACACATAAAATAGCAGCATTTAACAGTTTGGTTAACAGAGCTATCAATGTACCACTTAGTCCTAGACGTTTTTATAAGGAAATTAATTATATCAAAGGAGTGGCTAGATATAACGATTTTGATACCAAAATTATAGATAATATTGTTAGAAAACAAAGATTAAAATATGTTTTGAACACAACTACCACTCTTCAAAAAGAAGTTAAAAAATGTACTTTTATTAGTTTACCTTCGATAATATTTTAACAAAAGGGTTAGACTCTATTTTTAAAAAGGTAAATGTTAAGATAGCCTATAAAACTCGAAATAAACTCAAGCATTTATTGTGTAACCCGAAAGATAAAATTCCAATGTTGGAAAAATCAGGTATTTATAAGATAATTTGTAGTACTTGTAACGAGATGTATATAGGTCAAACTAAAAGAAAAATTGTAACCAGATTTAAAGAACATCTTGCCCATATTAAATATGAAAGACCTGAAAAATCAAGTGTAGCAGAACATGTCCTTAGTAATCAGCATGATTTAGATCAAAATGTTATTTTAGCTAAATGTATAAACTCAAAAAAGTTACTTAATAGTTATGAAAGTGTTTTTATAGTCAAATCAAATTGTAAATTAATGAATGCAGATAAAGGACCTATTCCTTACTCACCATTATATACTTTACTTAAATAGCTTTCTTCAAATTACGATGTTTTAATCTAATTACTTTTAGTTTATTAATTGCTATTGCTGTAGTTTTTATTACATATGTATTATTATAATGTAATTTTTGACATAACCTATTTGGTTCCTGATGGCCGATCGTTATTTGTCGGTCGAGGGCGGAGAGGGGGCGGAGCTTACCTCACGCCTATATATAGCGACCGCGGAGAACGATTGGTATCATTCTAGTTTGTAACTTCTTGTGTGCTAGATTGTGTTTTGTAACAAGACCCTCTGATGATGATGACATGGTCATCGAAATGTACATAAGGGTTTAATCTTAAGTAACTTGTCTTATTTGTTATTTTTGATTACTTTTGTGGTATTGGGGTTTTTTTCAATATTTTTATTGTAATATATTGTACCACTGTGCTCTTGATATTGTGTATTATAGATTGAATTACTGAAGTAAATCAAAGTACCCTTAGGTGCCAAAACGTTTATTCAAGTCTGTTCGGATACCCTTATAACCCACCCACTTAGATGCAACTGTGAAACCTTGGTTTTCTATTGATGAAGTACGTTCCAAAAAGCACGTTTGCAATTTGCAGTAAAACGTTGCGGACAAGGTCTGACTTAATAAGTCCTTATAGAGAACGTTCTGAGCATGCGCGCTATTGCCTTTTTGTTTTGTCAGTTGTTTGTCCTTGAAAATGTCAAACCACATAAAAGATATTACTCTAGTTCTATATTGGTCTCACGTTTTCTTAAATACGATCTTTTACAACGATTGTTAACTGTTAAGAATAACAACTGTTAAGCGGAAATGTGATCTAATTTTATTATCAACGTTAAAAAATACTTTGCTTGGTGACTCAATAAAACATCATTCAGCTGAATTTGACATTGGAAAAATTGAATATAAACAACTGTAATTGTTTAGGTTTGAACAATGTAATTTATCAAAAAATATTTAGCAATGTTTGAAATGAAAATCCGTTTGTGATTAAATGATTTGTGGATTCATTGCGAATATGTTTTTTTTTAAATAAATATTTAAATTTTAACTTAAACAAACAACTTACAAGTATAAGTCCGTTAACTTGGATGCTAAAATTGGACCGATTCGATTATTTACTTTTATGTACCTCATCAATGGCGAAAAGGTGAAATAGTGCCAATCCATAAGAAGAGCAAACCTATTAGGGAAGCAGGAAGCTACAGACCAGTTGCTCTAACGAGTGCATGCAGTAAAGTAATGGAAAGAATGGTTGCCCGCCGACTGAGCCAATTCTTCGATTTACACAACACCATCGACGATGACAAAGCAGGATTCAGACCGAGACGAAGTACAATGGATCAAGTAGTATACTTTTCACAGTGTGTCAAAGACGGCTTCCAAAGGAAAATGTCCACCCTGTCTGTACTAATAGACCTAAAAAATGCCTACGACACCGTTTGGAGAGAAATGCTCATACACAAGCTAGCCCAAAGTGGAGTTAGGGACAATTTATATAAGTGGATCAAATCGTTTCTATCGCAACGGCTGATTAGAGTAACATATACAGGAGGAATGTCCAAATATTGTATACAAAGACAGGGATTGGTACAAGGAGCAGTAATCAGTTGTATATTCTTTAATGTGATGATCAATGACGTACTCACGGCAGTTCGAGCAGTGCCTGGAGTACAAGGCCTACTCTATGCAGATGATCTAATTCTCTGGGCTAGTGGTAGCAACATCAAATCACTAGAAGAAGCAATAAACAAGGCACTGACTAACCTGCTGCTTTGGACGGAGAGTAACGCGATGTGTGTGAATGCGAATAAATCAATTTACCAACTTTTTACGCTCTCAACAAGGCAACCTGAAATTGCTCTGCGATACGGGAATAGCGAACTCATGGAGAGCAATATCTGCAAATACCTGGGAGTTTCAATAGATTCCAAAATGACCTGGTAACCACACATCAAAGAAAGCGCCAACAGAGCCATTAAAAGAGCAAGATTGCTGAAACGCCTAACTGCAACAACATGGGGAGCAAATCAGTATGTACTGAACACAGCGTACAAAACATATATACGCCCCATACTCGAATACGGAGCTGAAGCAACAATCACAGCGTCAAACACCACATCCCAAATCTTGGATAGAACCCAAAATGCAGTGCTCCGAGTCATCACTGGTGCACCAAAATCGACCCCGATAGCAGCAATGGAGGCACAGTTGGAAACAGAGCCATTGCAGTTTAGAAGAGACAAACATAGCCTCGGGTTCTGGGAGAGAAACTAAAGGACGTACAGCCATCGATGGGCAAACTTTAAAGAAGCCACAACGAGGCTGAAAACACAAAAAACTCCGATAACCACATATAAAGAGTTGATTAGGAAATACAACATCAACATTGGCACTCATACAACAGATATCGGGACACATGAAGTGTTCAATTCACTGCCCAAGGGAATCCTAAATCTTCTTGACCACAATATCCCAAAGAAAGATTGTAACCCTCTAGAACTAAAGGCTCCAGCCCTCAGAACCATCAACACAGTCTATCCAGAGACACAGTGGCTTCATGTATATACCGATGGATCGTGCCTCCCAGACAAAAGACAGACTGGAGCTGGTTATTACTGTAATCTTTTCGAAGGATCGCTAGCAGTTGGTAATAACCAAAGTAACTTTGACGGTGAAATAACCGCCATACTAGCGGCATCAAACGAAATGAAGAAAATAAAGACACCGGCACAAGCAGTCTTTCTTGTAGACTCAATGGCTGCAATAATGGCCGTAACAAATAACAAGAAGACCGATTGCAGATCCACTCTAGCCTGTCGTCAAAATGTGTCAAAAATAATGAATAGGGGATGGAAAATTGAATTACAATGGATCCCCAGCCACGTGGAGGGGTAATGAATTAGCCGACTCATTGGTAAAAAAAGGAACAACGTTCCCACAGCCGAGAGTAGCAACTTCGCTCCCCTCCATAAAAATACAAATAAATGCTGCAATAAAGAGGAGCACTCAAGCCTACTTAAGGGAAGCATCTCTTAATAAACGTTGGGCTACTCTTGTCGAAAACGGGCCAATTAACAACATATTACCCCGACGGGACGGGGTTGCACTTTTTAGACTCACAACTGGACACCACTACCTAGCTGCACACCTAAACAAAATACACATCTTCTCGTCTCCCAGGTGCACCCTTTGTGACAGCGGGGAGGACATGAGAGCTGAGCACCTCCAGTCATGTAAAGCTCTGGACCATAGATCCCTGAACGACACGAAGAAAGAAGAGATTTCTCGCCTCTACTGGTCAGCGAGCCACCAAATGGCCCAACAGCCAATAGTACGCGTTGGCTATTAAGTAAGTACTTTTAGGAACTATTCAACTATTTTGATTTATGACGTGCCTTCGATGGAGAAACGCAAACAAAAATAGGTCTAGTAAAAACAAATATTCATTTTTTTAATTCCAACCCTTTACAACAAAAATGCCCTTTTTCAAAACAAAATAACTTGCAGTTACAAATTCTTCCTTTTAGTAAAGTTATTTTACCAAATATAAAACAAATAAAGATAAATATTATGTACTTTAAATTATTCAACTAAACGGGCTTCTTTAGAATTCAAGGTTATATTACAATTTATGTATTGAAATGTAGCTTTACACCAGTTATTTAATGAAAATATTAGTTACAATATATGAAGTGTTATCTGAACGCAATATCCCGTTTTAACATGATTTACTAAACACGATTAAATTTAGTAGATTTACTGATGGATCGTGAAAAATTGACAGCTAAAATGGGGTTGTTTTGTAAAATGGTTATTAATACTGTGAAAAATTATAGCTCTAAATTAAATCCTTGATTTAAATAATTTTCTTATAATTAAAAAAAACGTGTGCGCTCTATAGTTTACACTTTTGTGAACAATACTAAACACTAATTACGATAAATATAATCACCAAGAAATAACATTTTTCTCAAAGTTTTATTGTTAGCAAAACAAATGAAATTAGCTGGTTAAATAATTTTAAAAGTGACATTATTTTTCTTATATCTTTATGAATTAATTTAAAAATTTTCTTTTTTATATATTTCTAAATATTAATTTTGAATTACTATACTATTACCAAGTAACAAAGTCTAACTTGAAAGTAAAAAGAACCATCTGTTGTCTGTAGCTAGGCTACAGATAGAGATAGGTTAGTCTAATCTCATATTCATTATTTCTGAGTATAAAATACTGTATAAAGAAATAACATTTGAACACTATTAAAGTATAACCTCGAAATGGCCTCTAGGTAAAGAGGAAAACATCTGTGAGGATCCCCTATCCACCACGTTTCGGAGATTTTCAGAATTTACAGAATTCTGTTGTGTAAGATGCCTGTTCATAGGTTGCAATAACGTTTTTAAAGCGTTTACAATTCATTTTAATAGGCTATTATTTTATTTCACACATTTCCACAATGCAGTTCCTTCTCAACAGTGCTGTTTGGTTCTTATGTGTAGGTAAAAAAGTTTCGTTATGCTTTTAATAGAAAAAGGGACTTTTGAATATTAGTGCGTTGTTTTATGAGTGTAACGTTGGGTATTTGAGAAAACACGCATTTAAAATGCAAGTTGGGTACGAACAAAGTTCGCTTGAGTGAATATAAATTTTTGTTCTACAAACGTTCAGCCAATCTATTAGTAACGTAATTTGTAAAAATACTATTTTATATTTTGGTGGTATTGTTAATATGTAATGGAAAGCAGTATTGTCTATTACAGATATTGAGAGTACGTGCTCAAGTGTTTTCATCATCCTTGATTAAAGGACGCTTTAGTTTAAAGAATTACTTCACTGCTTACTTTACAGTAGTTTTATTTATTTAGCCAACTCCGTTGTTGTTGGGCAATTCGACGCCGAGCCTCCCAGTATCGTATCGTCAGGTCGTCGGGTAGAATCGGATAAGTATGTGCCATTTACGAAGCCGCAAATCATCCACTCGCTATCAATCTCCCTGCAAGCAGAGCCGTCTTCCTTGTAGATTCACAAGCTGCAGTATCAGCTCTTAGCAACAACACCCCCACTGACTGCTTCATCACCATCGGCTGAGTACTGCGACTCCAATGGGTTCTAAGCCATGTGGGAATCCGGGGCAACGAAAGGGCCGATGATATGGCGAAGCGTGAAGCAGAAGCTAACCAACCCACTATCCAGCTAACACTACGATCAGCTCAGAACCTCATCACCTCTTCGATCAACCAGCATACCAATAAAGAACTTACAAATCTCAGCCAGCACAAAAAATGGGAGTGCCTTGCAACGGTGGCACCAATTCCATCGCACATTGAGAGAGCTGAAGCGGTCGCCAGATTCCGACTTACCACTGGCCATGATTATCTCCAAGCACACCTTTATCGCATTGGTTTGGCTAAGAATGACTTTACAGTAGTGATTTTCTAAACCTCCTGCAACTAGTAATATCAGAATTTTCGTTTTTCCAATTTTAACCAAATATTATTACGTAAAACAACAATGTATTCTGAGTACAATTTGCTTTACAAGTGTATCAATAATATCATTTTTAGAAAAATGAGTTTCTCTTTCTTACAGAAACAACTTTATTTAATTTCATCTTCGATACTACTAAAATCTTGAAATTTTTATCTCAGAGTTAAAACTCTTTTTAAAAAACATGAGTTCTATACATTGTGAAAAGAATTATATTGTTCTACGTACGTAAAACTTTTGTGTATTAATTTTTATTATTAAATATTTTAGTTTAACAAACATTAATAGCTATTATAAAATCAACAGTAATATTGTAAGAATTAAGCTTAATTGTGCTATCACAGTCGGTCAAGTTGATTTTCTTGATAAAAGACATATTTTTACAAGAGTCTTTAAAAATATATCAAGCAGCGATCACAAAGTTTATTGTAAACAAAATTTAGAGCTGGTATGAGCCCTACTGTAAAATTGAGACAAGAATGATATAAAGATATGTCTACAAACATTTCTTACAACAGTTAAAAAGCAATAATTAGTGTTTTTATTGGTTTCATCTATCACGATGAATAATATAGGTCCTGCATCCATACATTCAGTACATTTTGAGAAGTTTTGGGTAGAAAGCAAATATATTAGATTGAAAATACAGTGTGTTTGACATACTGTGGAATTGTATACCCATCACATACAACTTACAGAGAATTTAACGGCGGAAATAATATTATAATAAAGTCCATTAAAATATATATATAAAATAGGAATTTCATACCATTAAAATATGCTATCACCTAAAGATTTATTAGTTTTTGAAGATAATTACTTTCAATGATATTAATATTGTTATTACTCTAATTTTACAAAATTACGAGATTATATACTCGGTTCATTATGAAATTGTATTATACTTGGTAGGCCTATATAGAATATTGTGATATTGAAAGAAGCCTGAACAATGTTCCAAGTGTAATTAAGCCTAAAGGTTATTTCAAATTACATTAATCGGTCGTAATTACCCAAATATTCTTTAAATATCTTGGAAAAATACTTTGTCTCTCCAACCGTCCATAGTGCAATTTGAAGGTGGGTGTAAACCGAAAGAAAAATATATTAGAATTATTTTAAACTCTCTAATATCAATCATCTAATTTTCAGTTTGAAGCTTCCATGACCGACTGACTCCCTTAATAAATGTATTTATTATTTTTAGGTTAATTAGAAAGTTAATTAAGTAATGGAGAAACAAGTATGAACAAGCATGAAGTAGACAACTTGTGTAATGGGAAACGACTGAAAAAACATAAAATAAATTTTACTAAATATGCCCATGTGAAACCAATTATTAATTTTAAAGTAAAACATTTATTTTTTTTCTACGAGTTATCGAGTTCATTAGGTTTTCTAGTTAATTTTACTTTATTAATAAACTAGTTCTAATCGACTTTATCTACCCAATCTCATTTTCTATCCGTTATGTATACACACACACACACACACACACACACACACACCCACACACACACACACACACATATATATATATATATATATATATATATATATATATATATATTAAAACAACATAGGTAATCAAACACAAGAGAATTTATTAATTTATATCCAAAGCTTTTCGTTGGTAAACAGTACCAACATCATCAGGAATGAAAATTAAAATTTTAATTCAACATCATCAGGAATGATTTTAATTTTCATTCCTGATGACGTTGGTACTGTTTACCAACGAAAAGCTTTGGATATAAATTATTAAATATTCTTGTATTTGAATACCTATATTGTTTTAAAGTATTAAACAAGAAAACGTATTATATATATATATATTTATATATATATATATATATATATATATATATATATATATATGAAGTTAATATATTACTATTGTAAGTAATTTTATCCACCATTAAGTGCAATGATTTTACCTTGTGGGATGAGGCGTCTTTCGGTCACTTGACCATTGTCGAATCACTGATAAATGATTAATCACTTATTCGACAATGGTCAAGTGACCGAAAGGCACCTCATCACACAAGGTAAAATCATTGCACTTAATGGTGGATAAAATTAGTTATAATAGTAATATATTAACTTCATAAAGTCAGTGCAACGGAAAAAACAATGGATAACGTAATAAATATATATATATATATATATATATATATATATATATATATATATATATATATATGATGTAATAGTTGTATATGTTATTTTGTAAAATATTTCAACTATAAATCCCTTTAAGGCCTGCTCATGGAATACGCGTATAACTGGAAAAGTCTAATGGCTATACAAAATTCGAATAAACTTAACAAACGATGAAATCTTTTACTCCCACACTATTCTTGGCTCTGATGTTTGATCTTCAGAACATGTTTTAAATCTCTATATCCAACTGCATCCAGCATCTTTAGTCAAACAAGAACTGGATTTTTCTCAGGAATTTCTGAATGATTCTTTTCCTAGTTTTATTTTTACAATATTTTCTCTTTTTTATTGAGGAACATTTGCGCATTTATTTTTGAGGGAACACTGAGTGCCTGTAATTATTATAAATATCATTATCATTTTTAATTTTTACATTATCAAGTACTTTAAAAATTCAATTACTTTTTTCTATGATATAGAACAATCGTTTACAAAATGAGATTAAACTACGATTTAAATGAGTTGAATAGCGAACCTATAAGACAAGATTATTAAGGATAACACTCAGATATGTGCTCATTCTGATAACTGAGGTAATGTGTTAACTTTAATGTGATAACCTTACTTAGAATAATGAAATTTTCAATATCTTTTTGTTTGCTTTTCTATTTCTTTGAAGCTATTGGTTTCTTTCAATTCTGTTTGTTTGGTTTTATTTTAAAACTAATTATTATTCTATTACATTTGTGGACTTTTTTAATAATGTGTCTATTCTCTGTGCTATAATTTTATATACTTTATTATTATTTTTTTAATTTATATTTTTAAAGTCTGTAATATTCACATTTTTTAATAATTATCTTTGTCATGCACCATTAAGGCGGTAAGTCTATTGTAGAGCTTTCATGAAAAAAATTACGATTAATAAATTAAAAACAGAATTACAAAACTGATAAAATTGTATTTATTTTAAAATAAATTTCATCCAACATTTACATTATCCATAAAATCCAGAAAGATACAAATGCATTATTTATGTTGAATATTTGTATTAACTGATATAATATATATATATATATATATATATATATATATATATATATATATATATATATAAAGAAAATAAGTCAAAGTACAAATACAAGAATTATAATTGAATTTACAATTCGAAGCTTTTTGTTGACTAACAGTACCAACATCATCAGAATATTCCTGATGATGTTGGTACTGTTAGCCAACGAAAAGCTTTGAATTGTAAATTCAATTATAATTCTTGTATTTGTATTTTGACTTATGTTCTTTATTAATACACAAGAATACCTATTGCGATATATATATATATATATATATATATATATATATATATATATAAAATACGTTTTCTTGTTTAATAATTTAAAACAACATAGGTTATTCAAACACAAGAATATTTATTAATTTATATTCAAAGTTTTTCGTTGGTAAACAGTACCAACATTATTATTGTAATTTTCATTACTTGGTACTGTTTACCAACGAAAAGGTTTGAATATAAATTAATAAATATTCTTGTATTTGAATAACCTATAACCTATGTTGTTTAATATATATATATATATATATATATATATATATATATATGTATATTTATATATATATATCACTACATATATACATATATTTTATTGTTATTATTATTAAACAGATGAATATTATGTTTATAATATATTATTTTATATTATATTTCAAATGGTAACTTTCTACCACTTAGACATATTATATTATTATTGAAAAGTTACGTTTTAGAGCGCAACTGTGGGAGAGAGTAATAGTTTTTGATAAAAAATATAATTTTAATTGTGTTTGACGTAAACGTGCTTCAGGGTGGAAATTTACTCAAAAGATAGGTCATACTTCTAAGAGTTAATTTTTTTTTAAAATTTACTAAATTAAAATTTAGTTATCAAATGAACTGTAGATTTCTAAACGTCTTAAAGAATTACTCCCTATTTTACAATTTATCTCTTTACCATCCAATAACTGTGCCAAGTATAAGGTTTGGGAGACTCTTTATAGCCTATCTATTGTACCAGAAAGACTATAACTTGGAATTATAATTTGAACTGTAATTATACATTTTACAGTTATACATTTTGAGCCTCATTGAGTCCAATTTATAGGAGAGCAACGCAACTCTTTAAAGGAAATATTAGTTAGATTTTCAAACATTTGGCTTTATCTTGAACCATATAAATATAAAGTTTTTCCCAGGTTCATACATTTAGAAAGATTTTCTAATAATAAATAGTTTGAAAAGGCAAAATTGATCGTTTATTTTTACCCTAAATAGCCTCAAGCCAATTGTTGTTCCAGGATTAATTTAAGGATACTGGGTTAATAATGTGTATTGTTTAGATATAATGTTATCAAATCGAAAATCTGACAAACAAATGCACGCTTTTTAACTGGGTGCCTTACAAACATTATATGTAAAAATTTATTGGGCTAGAGATGGAGAGAATGGTAGCATGATAGGTTAGTTGTAATATGGTGATAGTAATGGTGACTTATTCAAAGACATTTAGACATAACCAATATCCATTTGGAATATATCCTTTATTGAGATTTTGTGCAGATTCAAATAATAGGAGTAAATGAAACATTGAAAGCCTGTGTGCGTATAGACATGCATACCTGGAGTATTTGTGGAGGAAGCTTACAAGGCCATGTAATAGGCGCCCTTATTATTCTCGATGCAAATAAAACAAAAGTAAATTAATGAGTTATCATTAACCTTTAACCCCTATTGCACCTTCCATCGATATTAAAGGTCATATTTTATTTTTCTTAAAAAATAACCATACTAGAACTAGAAACGCCGATCTCTTTTTTTTTGTAAAAACTAAAATGTGTTTGAGTGCTCATAGATTTTAAATATGTGTGTTTTCAGTTTTTTTCATGAAATTATGGTTTTATAGAAGTAAATAAAAAATCGGTCGCAAATGTGAAAAATAATTTTGTTATAACATCAAACACATAAAAAAATATTCTAGAATAAAACTGTAGAAATTGACGTACCGAAGTATTATAATCTCCTGATTGTAGGGACATTTTATTTTTTAATAATTATTTGATAAACGAATCTGCAAAATTACCTGTGTAATTTATAAAGTCAACACTGTAATTTGGAAAAAACTGCTTCGACATGTCGTTTACCATTTAAAGAGCTTCAAGTATTAGAAATATCCTTTAACTAAAATGCTCAAGGAAAATGTACATTGACAGAACAAAGAATTTAAAAAGCTACTCATTGCTCCGACGCCCTCGTATTGTCGACTTTTCATTCCGCCTACCATACTCCACCATTAACGTCACAGTAAATCATTCTTTATTCTCTTTACATCCTCCTTTCCTCTCCTTTTCCGATGACGGAAACATACTCCCAACTTGAAACATTCCATGACTTATGAATACGTTTTTGCAAAACAAAACATTTATAAAATTATTTCTTGGGCATGGTTTTATTAGCATTGTTATTTTTTTTCAGATCGAACAATTTTATAATGGCCAATGAAAAAACCTAATACCACCATCGTAGAATCTGGTTGGTTCAAATATCAAGGTAGTCAATAAATACAGAATCTTACTACTTTAATAGTTGAAATAAATGAAAAGAATTGAATTGTGTCCATAAATATTTTTATTGCATATTGACGTATATTTGTTGAATTGTTTTTCATATGTTTAAAATAAAAATACTCTAAACAGTTTTGGGAGCAGTGGGCTGACATTTGAGAAGTGGGCATTTCTTCTTATATTGTTCTCCTTGACTTTATATTTTATTCGAAAACTTGTAAGGAAATGTCTGTATTAAGGGCAAAATTAGATTTCTAGTCTTGCCAAACATTTACATTTATAAATATAAAAATAACATTCTGTGATTTTGGTTAAGAGAATCTAAAAATTATATTGCCTTTATGAATATTTAAAATTGTTCAAGCTGGATGTCATAAAGCATGGCTATTATGTAATGATATAAGCAATATTTTAAATAAATCTTAATAATGCTTATTGTAATTAGGTTACTTCGAAAAAAGTGTGGTTTCGCTTTTCTCACTACATTTTTCTCTTGCACACCATTATAAAAAATTTTGGATGTCACAATTTACACAAATATATGATAAAAACATACTGCAATATATTCTCTAGTAGCTTATTATGGATAATTATTGGTACTAACTTTTGATTTTCCGTCCGAAAAGTAATAATTCATACAATTGTAATGTGTTTTTGTATTAAATATATTTTTGTGAGTATAAATTAATTATAATATATTAACTAAGATTAATATTGTGTTATTAGTTAGGACTAATAATTACTTGATAATTAGGGTTTTATGTCCAATAGTTTTAACAAAATAATACAAAGGTGTAACGAGAAGCAGAAAAATGTGGAGTTCATAAGTATAAGTTGACAAATAACAGTAAACGTTATAAGAGACGAAATGGAGTATTACGGCTCAAAATGAGGAGAATATTCATGAGTTTATTTATAATCACGCATTTATATCTCTGGAAACTTTTACCCTCTGGTTTTCTCATTAAATAACAAAATTCATCAGATCTATCTACCAACTAATACTTGTTACGATTCATTCGTGTGCTTGTGTGTGTGTGTATGTATGTCTCCATTTATTAATATATTCATTCTCTACTAACAGACAATTTAGGGGTAAGAATAAAAGGTACATATTTTTAAAAACAAAACTGTTATTATGACTAACAACAATGACCATAAACATTTACAACAATAACAAGACTTCCCTTCTGCTAGAAAAAAAACATCCAATAAGTAAAAGAATACATGGACATCTGTTTTTTTTTTAATGGAAAATACATTTTCCCCATTGCTGAATTTTACGTCGTGTGTTACGTAACTTTATGTTACTGTTTTCGGTAGACTTGTTAAAAACGTTTGGATGAACCCGTTGAATGTTTTGATTTCATTTGGAGTTACCGCCGCCTTCTACTTGTCCACGCGTTCATGTTATTCATAGACTTCGGTCTATTGAATGTCTTTTGCATTGTAAAGAGGCAATCAAACTGAATAAACGACTCAGAGATCGTAGAGCTGGTCAATATGATTGGATTATTTAGTGGGTTCATGGATATGGAAAGTGTGAAAAACAATAATAATAATAATTTCTTATTGATGAACAACGAAATCTGGAGATTTTAGAGGCGCGGAGTGTCTACAAAACCTAAGACAAAACCTGACTAACAATTGTCCAGGCTCAGGTAATCTTATGAAGACAAGCGAAAAGAACAATCAGGGGACATAGAAACATTCTTGTAAAATTAAGAACAAATGCCCATATCCGGAGTGAACTTCAATGCTGATCCACCTTAATGTTTAATATTAATTTTCATTAATTATTATTGTACAAATTTTATTTAATTTCTTGTAATTTGTCATTTATTGAATTAATACCCTAAATATTAAATGTCAAATCAATTTTGTTTGCTTTGAAAAACCGTGGATGCATTTAAAATTTACACGAAGGTTGAATTTACGGCTTCATTGAAGATTGGGAGTTGCTATCCAAAGGTATTGAAAATCTAGGTTAGAAAAAAATCCGTACAATTAATTAATACTTAAATGTATTTTTTTACTTTAGGTAAATCAATTGTTGTATTTTCGATAACATAATTACAATTATACACGGTACTTACAAATGATACGAGGTGGGTTAGATAACTTTACTTTAAAATCAGTATCGTAATACAAAGTCTATTTTATGTCTAACTGAAATAAACAAAACGTTTGGTTCCCTTGGTCACTCGCCGTACATTAAGGACATGAATTTCACCCTAGCGGTAATCAAATGGCTTATTTCAAAGGGAAACCCTTATAAAACTTATTTTATTTTATAATCATAACATACTTTTTTATATGGAATGATTTAACTTTATAACGTTCTACTTAGGCGCAAATATATACATGGACTCTATTTTGGTACACTGTATTGCATTGCCGAGGCGACATGGATGCTTCATCTCATTTCACGCTCGAACTGTTTTCCTCGTCAGTTAATAAAGAAAAAAATCCATCCAAAACAGATATTATAACAGGGAAAGATATATAGATAGTAGCTTGGTGCACCTTTTTTCACAGGTAAACCTTGAATGGATAAATTATAGTTCGTGTTAAAAAGTTTGATAATTTTTACTTTTAAATGTTTAACTATACTGTGTGAATCTTAATTTTATTCTTTTATTTGTGTTCTACCAGTTATTTTCATCACAAACTATATTTTTTGCAGTATTTATAACATCGGGATAGCTGATATTTATAAAAATGTTTGACATTTAATTTTAATTCTTTAAATATATACACAAATCATAAATATATAGAATACAAATATATAGAATATTGTATATAAAAATATAGAATTTATAGATAAAAATTAGATTTATATAAAACATTAATCTTTTTTTCATGTATTTTATTTTTTGTAATATATTTTTAATATTTAATAAAAGTTTGTATAATTATAATTATTGTGCAATATTACATTTAAACTTAAACTTACTAATTATAATGTGCTCTGCACTAAATGATAAATAATAAAGTAAACGTATCTTCTAAATGTATTTGTTATTGTTTGAATGAAAATTAATATTAAGTACGATAAAAAGGTATAAAATAATATAAATACTGTAATACAATGTAAATAAATGCATAATATATATAGAACCATCTCATTTTTAATCAAAATAGTTTTTACGATATTTTAATTAGAAGTTGAACAATTTTGCTGTAATAATATTGTTAAATATTTTGCCACGTAATGGCAACATTGATTTCCGGAGGACCTTAAATAATTAAATGAATGAAGTTGACATTTTTGCACATACCTCACTGGGCGAAGTACCACCACTTGTCGGACAGCTATTCGGGTGCACCCTTTCCCACACTTATCATTTACCTGTTGAACTTAAAAGAAATCACTTATATTCAAAATGTCACTATTAATGCTAAGAGTACCTTCGCCATACGACGGGAGAAACAAAGAGAGAAAAATGGTCTAAACCGAGCCTTGTTTAGAACACACAAGAAACTACGTCACGTCGAGAGTGACGGGAGAGATGTCGTTTAACCGACGTTTCGAAAGGAACGTTACCGAACCTTGTAAGGGACAAAGTTTGGCCGATAAGGAGTCCCTCTCTGAAATATTTACACTGTTTTTTAGATAATATTTAATTTAAAGAAAAGTACGTAACAAATATTTTAAAATTTGTTATATAATTATTATATTAGCATAACAAAGGTCATACATTTCACATTAAATATCGTAAAATTACAACTTGTTATAAATTAAACGTTTACTCATCATCACTCATAGCGTAATCCAAATGTTTTTTTTGTGCAATATAATTATGTTACTAATAATAAAGGATAAAATGAGAGCTATGTGTGAAGGAGTGAGAGTTTACTTTGAGAGGTTTATTGGTACAGGTAATTACAATAATACACCAAATTATGTTTAAAACCGATAGCTTTTATAATGGTTCATGCAATGAATAATGCAGGGATAAAATCAGTATTTTGACTTGGCAATTGTTCATACTGTGTTCTAATGAAGCACAAGTTTGCTGGGCCCTTAATTACTGCCAGCGCGCATCGTATCACTTTGTCTCAATTTGTATTGCTGAGTGTTGTTTAATTCGGTACGATGTAATTTGAATGAACAATTAATTTCAGCGACAGTGTCTGATATAATTACGGTTGCACTACTGTCAACATTATGTAAAATTCAAGGAGTACACTCAGGGATACGTCTTCAGCCTTGTTGTCGTAATCAATTTATATCTTGCTACAAACATAGCAGTGCCTAAATTAGTAATACTTGTGTAAACTATTACAATCATATCAATAGCATATCGTTTAAATAATATTCTAATTATTTTAACGTACTTTCAAAGGGCGTAGCTAGAGAGGGGCACAGGGGGTATACGCCCCCTCCAAACCAATTAATTTTAGGAGCAAAATATTACCCCATAAAATAAAGCTAGTTTTTTAGCGAAACAACGTGTCGATGACCTAACAAGTGTGTAATTATAAGTGCCAAAAAATCATAAAATATGATATCTAGAGATAACAATGTCTAAAATTTCCGCAGAAGGGCTCCATCCCCGGACCCTTCGGTTCGTGCCCCCCCCCCAAACATTGACCTGGCTACGCCACTGACTTTCAACTGGGCATAAACAGAAGTACACCAGCCTCATCTTTCACCATACCCAACTATAGGCTATTTTGGATTTTGAGAAGGAATACAATATCTTCTGCTAATAACGGGCGGAAAACATCACGTTAAGCCAGGATCTAGGACGTTTCGCCGCGAGCCCGTTTCGCCGCAAGCTCGTTTCGCCGCGAGCCCGTTTCGCCGCAAGCCCGTTTCGCCGCAAGGCCGTTTCGCCGCGAAAACCTTACTTATTAATTGAGACTTCTACTTATGTAATCCTCACACATACAGGAAGGTTTAATAATTATAATTAAAAGATGTACGGATTGATATTGAATTTTCACTTCTAATAATTTTCTATGTCAAAAGAAAAATACAGAAAAAATTTTCCTTCACACTTTTTCCGAGACTTAGGACTGGCAGCAATTTGCTGGCGTATAGAAACCCATCATCAGCAAACTTCTGCTGACCACGCTTAGATTCAAGAACTACTCGTTCCATTGTTTACTAATACCACTAAGCTAATGCGTATTCACTTTAAGGTTTGCAAATTAGTTATGAATTTTATTTATATATACATCAATTTATAGCCTATAGATAAACTATAACCCCCACTTTCTTACTAAAATTTTGAGGTCACCAGAAACAAATAATTACCCCTAGTTATTCATAAACCAGTTGCATAAACCTAATATCTTCCAGGTAAATTATTAATGGTATCTTTTCAAAATTTTCTACTCGTTTAGTCCTTAGTTCATTATTCATCATTATCTGGATAAATTCTGGGAAATTTCATTCGGCAACAAACAATTTATCAAAAGAAAGTAGTTATCCGATAGTGAGCCTTAATCACCCGCTGTTGGTCATTTACCGTTATTCAAGTACTTGGTATTTTGTTGTGAATAGTAATAGAATAATGAGATTCAACAGTCGAAAGTAACCACCGGATTAGTACTTGATAATTAAATAAGGAGAATTAATTTACTCAAAGGTTAATGTTTTTATGAAATGTGTGACAAACATCTTATATACAAAACTAAATATACGAAATAAGAATCAGGTAATACTGCTAAGCTAAACTATAACTAGGCGTGGAATAATTATAAGTATTTTGGGTTGAAATTTTTTTTTAACTTCTAAATGTACGCCATTTTTAAAGAAGAAAGATTTTGCGAAAAATTGGCTCTCGGCGAAACGGGCTTGCGGCGAAACGGCCGCTGCGAACCGGCCGCGGCGAAACGTCCGCAGTGAAACGTCCCATTCCCTTAAGCCAGGTTAGTCTATATTCATTTTCCCATTTTTCACAACTACATTGTTACAAATAAAACTAATATTCATTACTAATTTTCTTCAATGATTAATTTATTGTTTAAAATACTGCTGATATCCTCGAGATACATAAAAAAATAGGTGGAACTAAATATTTCCTATTTTACTCGCACAACCTACATATTATGGTGTAATGTAGACTCCATTAAATTTATAACTTTCTGATGATACCAACAGTGTTAGCGAAATGTACTTCAAGGTAGTCTTATAATTTGTAACCAGAGGTTATAATTCCTTATTAATTAGAGCATGTGTTTAAACTTGTACACGCGTTATTTCTTGTTACACTTGGATATAGTGCTAGAGTTTGGTAGAAAATCATTTATTGAAACAGATCTTAGAAATATAATTTCGCTTGGACATATATAAACTACAATAAGGTTTTATAATATAAAAGTATATAAAATAATTTTATATGTAGAATAATTGTTTAGTTTACCACTAATAAATTATAAGTAATTGCAATTTGTGGAATTCTAAAGAGGAGAATAAATCGAATATTATTTTTACGTTTATCATGTATGCCGTTGTATGTAACATTTAGTTAACGATTCTACCATAAATTCTTCACATAAGCAGTGTTTTGGAAATTTATATTATTTCGCCTTGAAAACGATATTAAAGATAATGCGGAATATAAGCTAAATGTCACAAATGAATGCTTAATTTTAAAATAATACACTTCCTAAGGTAGTAGTCAAAAATCTTACCAAAAACTATTTCTACTATATAATATTGAGTCTTTGTTCAATGTCTTACATTAGTCCATTACTTGAAAATGAATATACTCTTTTAATATTTTATAAAAGTATATTGTCCTCTTACTAGCTTCCAATCTAAAGTGTACATTTGCTATAATCTTGTGCTACATGCAGTTAGTTAACAATGCTCATATTTTAAACTAATCTACTCCTTCATGAAAGTCTGTATAACTGTAATAATTCAACATCTGCTACTTTTACGTAATTATTTCATTGCTATTAATAGTAGGCCTACTTTTTATTTAAATGCTTCCCAGTGATGACGAATTTTGTTTATAAAGAAAAATATAGAAAAATGTTAACATTATGCTCAAATGAAAGCAACCGAAATTACTTTTAAATCATTTAAACTTATTTTTAATTCACCGCATTCAAACGATTTAATTACTTTCTTTGACTTGGGTGAAACAAAATGGCGGAACAAAGTTCGATTTAAATTTAAAATTTTTCTTTAATTGAAATAAATTATGTTTTGATTTCGATGAGGTTATCGTTTAAATATTTTACATTTTATAACAAATAATTTTATCAAAGTTTTTTCACCTTCTCATTGACATTTAATAATTTAAAGTATTTTCCTTTCACAAAATATATACTTTGTATACAGTTTTTTAAAAACTAATAGCAATTTGTACAGATTATATATAACATTATAGAGTATATTATTTATTTTATATACCATATATGTATGTATACATATATATATATATATATATATATATATATATATATATATAATTTCTACATATATATCTATAATAATTTAGATATATATACTTCTTTAATAATATACAAAAATACATTTTGCGATATATATATATATATATATCGCAAAATGTATTCTTGTGTATTATTAAAGAAATATATGTATATGTATGTATACATACTTACACACACATATATATATCGCAATATGTATTCTTGTGTATTAATAAAGAACATAAGTCAAAATACAAATACAAGAATTGTAATTGAATTTACAATTCATTAAACAATTAAAATTAAGATATGTCCAAATTAGATCAAATAAACAGCTATGCCAAATCAATTACATTGATGTTAAATTTTTTTATTTTTTTTTTTATTTTGCTGTCCCAACATTACAAACACTGATTATATTATCAAATTTAGATTTTACTTGTATTTGTTCATTTATCAACTCATTATTAGTATTATATTTATGTATTTCTAAAGCATCATAAATATTCATTCTCAGGCCTTTGTTAATTTCTTTTACAAGTATGATATTATCTATATTAGGAAATAAGTGATTATTATTAATACAATGACTAACAAAATTTGATTTATAAATTTCTGGCTTTTTATATGCATTAAAATGCTCTTTATATCTATCTTTAAGTTTTTTCTTAGTTTGTCCTATATAAACTTTATTATAGTAATTACATTCAAATTTATATACACCGTTTTTTCATGCATATTATTAATATTATTATTATTCATTATATTTATTAATTTATTATTAGTATTATATGTGAATTTTATGTTGCTACCTTTAAACAATTTTGTGATATTTTTTACTTCATTCCCAAAAAATGTAAATGAAGTCCATATGACATTTTCATCATTATTTTTGTAAATTAGATTATTATTTTGTTTCTTTAAAATAGTATAATTAAGTTTATCAACAGTTTTCTTTTTATAGCCATTCTCAATTGCAATTTGATAGATAATGTTTTTCTCAATTATCTTGTTTTCATTAGTCATAGGTATTTTATGTAATCTATATAATAAATTGTATAATGCAGCCATTTTTTGATTATACGGATGGTTAGAATTATTAGGTATAATTTGGTTAGTTTGTGTCGGTTTACGATATATGTTAAATTCAAATTCATTAATATGTCTTATAATTGTTATATCTAGAAAGTTAATCTTATTATTTTTGTCCATTTCATAAGTAAAATTAATATTTTTATTTATCACATTTATTTTATCTAAAATAGTTATTAAGTTTATACCATTATTATTAGATACATACAAACTATCATCTACATATCTAAACCAATAACCGTTTTTATCAAATGTCTGTATAATTTTATTTATTTTATCATCTATATATTGTAAAATTATTTCAGATATTATATTCGATAAGGGAGAACCCATGGCAAGACCATCTTCCTGTTTATACATTTTATTATTATATGAAAAATAATTTTGATTTATTATTATTTTTAATGTATTTATAATTTATAAAGAATTGTAAATTGAATTATAATTCTTGTATTTGTATTTTGACTTATGATCTTTATATATATATATATATATATATATATATATATATATATATATATATATATAATGTCCTAGGTCTTACTACATTATTATTTTTAGATATTTTAGGTATTGCTTATCTAGCAAGGTCCCTTCAAATATCAGAATAAATAAAATATATGTAAAAGAATTATATCACGAATATGTAATTTTCATACAGCATAAGGTAGATATTCCAAATGGATGACCCGGTTTATCGGTTTAAAACGTTTTTTTGCCGACAATGAAAATCTCTCTAGAAACCAATGTGTAAAAAAAATAGTGTAATGCCTAATAAATCACTATCAAAGAGAAAGCAATGAGAAACTTTGAGTCTTTTAAATACATAACTGCTAATAGCACATACTAAATGTATGTATCAAAGTTATTCGAATTCATATAGCTTCAGCTAGATAATGATTTTACAGTAATTTATTATTAAACCATTTAAGAGTTTATAGATGGAAGTATACCCTAAATAGGGAAAGATCGAGTGACTGATATAACCAATAAACAAGGTTGACATTTATGAGCAGGGAAAAACATGAAAAGGTTGACTAACTAGATGGTCCTGATGCAGATCACGCTGCGATACCGTGCGTGATGGATTCTATTTGTCTCTTTGTGAATAGGTTGGAGCTGAAACAATATTTTCTACTTCACAATAGAAGTGGCGACTGAGTGTGAGTTTGTAGATACTTCTGACGTGTGGATCTTTCTCGCTCCTTTTATCTCTCTTTTTTCAGGTGTGTGTGTGTGTGTGTGTGTGTGTGTGTGTGTGTGTGTATGTGTGTGTTTGCGTGTGCGTGTGCGCGTGTGTGTGAGTGTGTGTGTGTGTGCGTGAGTGTGTGAGTGTGAATATTAATAACCTAAATATTGTATGTTATTGACATTGATAATTTAATAGTTCAGTAATTATTCTATTAAATAAACACAAAATATCTTCCGTGTAAAATGCTTGATTCTAACATTTATTAATTACCTTATGTACACATACCACTTGCGTTGTATAATAAACAAGGGGTTTTCCATTTCCATGCGTTGAATATATTAAATTAAAATCAAAACATTGAATTACGTTTTTTACTAGCGTAACAAAGTGGGTGATATTTGGTTTTAAAGTTAACATTCGATTCTGAAAAATAATACAGGAATATTAATCAAATAATACAATATAGAATCGTGTTTACTTTTGTATTTGTATTTTTCCATTAAATAAAGGTTTCAATTACACGTTCTGAGAAATTAGTAGAAGATAAATATATTACATCAAACAAATCATTTTAAACCATTTGTAAAAATGTATAATATATTATGAACCTTTATAGCTAAACCTGCCTTTTCTTCTAGATTGAATTCGGAACACTACCTTGTAATTCCATGTTGAAGTTATAATTTTTCATAAATTTGTTGAGCACTGTGGACTAATTTCTTTAACTAAATAAATAAAACCCACTAACCTCAATACAAAAACCGTTATTACAATATCTTTATGTACATTTCGGTTACATGGTAATCATCTTCAGAAGTACAATACTGTACCTTGTATAATACTTCTGAAGATAATTACCATGTAATCGAAATATAGATAAAGTAATTGTAATAAAGACTTTGGTATTGTAGTTAGTGGGTTTTATTTATTTAGTTTTAATTTTTGTTTCGAGAAATATTTAAAAAGTTTTTCAATTTGTATTCATATTCTTTTTCTCATGCTTCATAATATATTTGATTATTTATATTAATTTCGTATTTTTCATTTGTATGTAAATTTTCACGTAGTTGAGCTTTATTTTTATTTGATAAGAACAAACCCATATTTATTGAATCTAAACTGTGAAAAAAGGAGTCAAAAGATCGTAGCGTTTTCAGTATTTAGATAAGAGATAATTCTTTATCGTAAACCTACAATAAATAATGTGTGATATTGAAATTTAGAGAAAAAATCCGGTTAAACACAATTGTGAATGAATTAGGGTTTCCCTTTTGAACTAAGATTGCTCTGGGGCTGTTTTAGATTAACGAATATTGTAGAGGGAAATTTAATTTTACCTTCTAGTAAGATAGAAATCATGCAACCATAGATGAGAATGATACTGTTTGTAACCTTGCTATTCGCGCCGCTTTATAGTGCATACACTTAACACTTTAGCGCACGCGATTCTGTAAACTATTCCAAGAAACGCTATGCCAATTATCTTTATTAAAACAGGGTTGTTTTTTCTTCTTTATGAAACAGTATGCATGAAACGGAATTTAACCTAGAAAAATTTAACCTAAGTATTATGTTCATTGCACTAGTAGTTGGAAGTGGCTTAATAGTGCATGTATTGAATTTTAATATATATATATATATATATATATATATATATATATATATATATTATTCTATAATATAATATACACACACACACACACATATATATATATATATATATATATATATATATATATAACAGTATGTATATTAATCAAATTCAATCACAGATTATACTCTTGAGATTGTAGTAAATCTATACAAAGAGTTATATTCTTATAATAAATATAACTATCTGATTATAAGCTACAACGTTCATATGGTCTATTTTATTACATATTGTACAGATAATAACATATATAGTATCATCATGAATAGTAGCCATTCTCTTTTTCACTGAACATAATTTCAGTAAAATCTATACCTGCATTTAGAGCTCATAATAGCTTTCCTATACATATGTACATTTTATTTTATAATTTATTCTTTTATAATTATTATACCTTTAGAGTAAAAAAGTGAATAAACATTACTACACACGCGTGTCTGTACACACACACACACACACACACACACATATATATATATATATATATATATATATATATATATATATATGTGTGTATGTGTGTGTGTGTGTGTGTGTGTGTGTGTCTGTATGTGTGTGTGTGTGTGTGTGTGTGTAGATGATTGATTGTTGCTATTTCTTAATAATAATTTACTTGTGCAAAAACTAAAATTTATATGAATTGGTTTAGATAATACCATTGACAAAAAAATAACAAGTATACATGTATATACAATAGTGGAATGTTTCTAAGAAACAGTAATGTAATGCGAAATATATATTGCTTCAAATGCTAGGCCTATTCTACGCTTATTACTTGTTCTTACTACTTGTTCAGGAACAATAAATGATTATGAGAACACTGAATAACTTTCTTAATAAATATTGTTATCTAAGTATATTATAAATAAACCTTACATTTAGTATTGAAATATATATCTTTGGTTGTATGTATATCTCTGGTTGTCAGTACCAATGTTGTAGCAAAATATTTGGTAACTAATATTATTATTCAATTTATTCACTTCAATTGGTATTGAAGTGTAAATTTGCTACAATCAAACAAAGTTCTGATTTATTAATTATAATGAATAGCTTACCTAATATTATAAAGTAGAAACAATTTACTAGATTTGCTAGCCACCCAAATTTTTACTTGTTTTTTTTGTAGTTTCTCGTTTTTCCAGGTGAATGTGTGACGGTGAAGCTTTTTCCAATTTCATTTAGACCTAGCAAATGGTAAGAGGTGTTGCGTTGAACCTTCTCCAACTTGAAGTTACTAATTACTCCGTAATAAAATTATCCGTTGATTATATATAAATAGCTATTTTAGTTTTCATTTTTTCAATATATAACAAGAAATGAGTAATCTATCCCTAAGAAACGTATGTAAAAAACAAACTTACTAGTTAACCAGCTCTTTGATAGTGGTAAACCCTAAGAATTAATTTCCTGCTTTTGAATCTACTAACTCTTACAGCTTACCTCTCTACACCCTTCTTACAACACGAACTCATTTCCAACAATCCATAAAGTCTTTTACGCGTCCACTTTCTTTTACTATTGTTTGGTGACACCCCTTTTTCTAATTTCATACGCCAAACTTTGATATGAACTTAATTTCTTTCCCTTCTATTGCATTTCTGGTCAATCTAAATTACCAAAATAATACTTTCTATTTTTTTTTACACACTTTCCTTGTAAATGGTTTTCTCAATGGAAAACACTATTCCATGTTTTCGAACTGGCAACCGTTCTGCTATTTGACTTCATCTACTATAAAAATCGTTATATTTATTTGGTCTTACAGCTGACTTTTAAAAGGTGTGACACTAAATTATCTTCTTTACAGATTTAAAGATATTTTGTTCTTGAATGCTTAGTTGCGTTTCTTTAGAGCAATGTTGATTAATGTACGTTTAATGAATTATAATGATATATAGCCGTGCTTAATTATTTGAACTCGTTAAAAGTAACCAGTCCTTTGTATTAACAGGAATTTCAGTCATAAAGTAAGTAAAATAAATTATCTAGTCACTTCTACATATTTCTTTTTAAAGTGAATTTCGATGTACAAAGGTTCAATCTAACTATTGAAACCAATAGAATAATTCTACACAGTAAGAGATAGAATGGGAGTAAAGAAATCCTCCTGGCTTTACCGAGACAACATTCTTGCGTTAGTTTTTACAATTCCTTGTAGAACCATTCAAGTATGGTCTGCAACTTCGAAACTTATTTGGCAACAATCAACATTCAGCAGGAATATTCCTTAAAGTAAATGCAATATATCGGGATGTCAGGTCAGTGTTTCAAGTTTGTTTATTCATAAACGAATCTTGAGAACAACGAAATGTTTTGACTTAGCTAAGAGATATTTCCAAAGTACTGCTACAGTTCTTATGGCGAACGTAAGTGAGTAGCGATAGAAGGCAAGTGTAGTGATGGTAGTTTAATCACTTTCAAAATAACTGTTTAGTAATGTAATATTTAATTTATTTTCTGTTTTTATAAACAATGATTAAAAATAAGTTGAGGAAACATTTTAACATAATAACTTATTTAAAGTTGAATCAGGCAAAACCTTTATTGTAAGTACTATATACTGAGAGGTTTTTTTAAAAGTTTTATATTTGTTTCAGATTTATTTGTTTTTTATAATATATATTTTTTTAAATTTTGTTATAAATTAACTTTTTAAAAATGTTTGTCCTTTAATAAAAGAATGTAAAGTAAACAGTTGATATCACCTCACAAAAGAAAGTAATTGTTCAAGGAAACAATTATCTTGGTACGTAAGGCATCTCAGTAAAATGGATCTAAAATAATTAAATATATTTTGGGGCACCTAACGGGAAGTTACAAAATTCGCAACTCTGCTACATTAAAATGTAATCTCGAATTTGTTTTAAGTATAACAAAGCCATACTATTTACCATGCGAGCGTTTATTTAAGTTGTGCTTCCCTTCCTAGTTGTAGATTTATTGTAATAATATATACACTGAATAAAGTTTAATAATGCAATCAAAACCTGTTAGATCCGACATTGACAAATAAATAACTTATACATATCCATTTACTATTTATTAGGAAGACACTGTGGTTGAATTTAATAATAAATACACAATCCCCTCTTAACCACAAACTTTCTTTATTTTACCCTTATGTACATCTCAGTTAACCAAGTAACCATCCTCAGAGGGATAACATACAAATAGTCAGTCTTTGTATGTTATCCCTCTGAGGATGGTTAGGCTACTTGGTAACTGAAATGTACATAAGGGTAAAATAAAGAAAGTTTGTGGTTAAGAGGTTTTTGTGTATTTATTATATATATCTCTATTTATTTATGCATTGAAAAAGTGAAAGCTCTAAATATAAAACGTTTTGAAAGTAAATGTAAAAAGTAAGTATTGTAAGTCTTGAAAATATTTTTCTACAACTAGCTTTTGTATAATTTCACTTTCATAGCACTGATGTAATACCACAATAACTAGCTTTTTTGCTCACTTCCAGATGTTTATCATGTTTAAAAAAACATTTTAAACAAATATATTCTTATGTTCCTAAGAATATAGGAAAATATAAGTCGAATTAAAATTAAATAACTGTGTTGACAGATTTTATTGTAACTTATATTCGAAACTGTTTTAATCTATTAAACACTAAAGCACACTCATCATTTTACATCCCCTTTTAAATCACTATATTATTATAGACGCTGGACATTTTCGGATAGAATAAGTAGGGTGCTGCTTACCCGTTTCTGCAATATAACATGACTTTCTGCAGATTTGTCGAGGTAGAGTTTGCCAGCCGTAAACTGTAATACCTCGTTGAGACTTGACGTCGTTGCATTCAGTTATATTCAGTTAGGTTACGAACAACAAATTTACTTACGTTTACAAGACAAGAGCTTTTTATAACTTTAAACTTGAGATATATTCTTGAAAATTTAATGCTATATATATAAATAAAATTGAAAACTTTAATCTCAGATTTTTGTGATTAATTAGACAGGTTAACCTATTTTGAAATTCAACTCTCCTTTCATAAATTAATAAGTTCTCAAGTTGGTCATTTATAATCATCGTGCACAATATGATTTTGTATAGTATAAATAAGAGGTATGTAGTTGAAAAATTTTTTAAATTCTGATCATCTCTACATACAATAAATAAATTTATATTTATAACGACCAAATACTCCACATATACTATTATCCTTAAATAGTTCTCATTGATAATTCATTTATTTAAAATTTCTGGTAAATACACTTCTAAAATGTATATTTCGTCAATTAATCTACATGTAAGACAAACTTGTTTGTAGTATTTAAAATCCTTAATCATGAGACTATGTATAGACAAGGATGAATGTCCAGGTTGTAAGTTGTAGATATGTATTGGAAACTAAGATAGCTTCCTGCACTCATGAACATAAAATGCATCTAAGTTTGCATCTTTAAAAACTCACATCCTATCTTAGTTGAAAAACATTATTGTATAGGATTTTTACTGAAAGCCAGTTCCTTAACTGATATTAATAATTAGATGTTATACTACTCATCTACCTACCACGTATTAGTTTGTATTTACGTGATGAACGTTTGTAAATACTGGAAGCTCCGTTCATGTATTAAATTGTTAGGCCACATTGATTTCTTAAAAATGTAAACTTCCCTTACATAACGGTATTTGAAAAAAAGGTAAAACGTAATAAAACTGTAAAGCGGGTAAACGTATTATTTTTGATATATCATTGTCTAAGACACAGGAGATTTACTAAAAACTTGTAGCCTACATTTTGATAAATGAATGCATTATAATTAAAAGACAAAACTCTTTAAGTTCGGCAAAGACCAAAGGAGATTTTACATTATAAAGAATTGGTTCCTACTGCAAAGAAACATATTATGTGCGTATTTATGTTTGTTTGTGTGTGAATTTAATGACATATTTATGAAAATTGTGACAAATTGATATGAAAAACCTTACATCAATTGTTTTAAATCTTGAAAGTATGCCCAAACAAATACAATTAAATATTCAATTTGAGTCAAATGTAATAGTCCTTCAAAATGGATTGAGAAGGAACGGAAAAGCCAATTTTTAGAGAGTAAAGAAAACATTTTAAGGACTTTTTGCCTAAATCTTTTATTAATATTAAAGCTTTTGAAACCTACGTTTAGCTTAAAATTTTATCAGTTTTGTTTTTATTATTTACACTCAATACTTTTCTATGTTGGAAGTTTTTTAGACATGATGGTAGACATAAGGTAACCATTACTATATTGACTTCAAAGCTAAATTGCAAGGATAGGGTTGTGAACCATTAATAAAGCAGCATCCCGTCAGCAGAGTTTCTACCATATAATACAAAATTTCTCCTTTAACAGTCGTATAAAAGTGTTTATTTTTTTCAGAGGGCGAATAGTAAACCCAATAATATATTGACATTGTATTGAGTGAGAATGTTCCAAACTTACTGCTTTTGACATTTTTCAATTTACACCTCTAGTTTAGAAAAGTCAGATAAAATGTTCCTTGGCCAAGAGGTAGAAACAAATACCAACATAATTGTTGATTGGAAGACGTATTTGACATTTTTCGTTATTAATTGGTTGGAACTTCTGACGCTAACTAAAAAAGTCGACTTAATAGCCAAAACTGACGAATCCTTCTTCCAAAGTGGAAGTCTTGTCTCACAATTTAGAGAACGTTTTTGGTGATTCAATTTAACTAGTGATATTTAACGTAAGTTCGAAACACACATTCTCTACAACATTGTTTACAACAAATAGGCTAACAGGAGTACTTTAAAACCTAGTATGAACAACTTTTCTACTTCCATGTAACTCTAAATTTACGGAGAATCTACGCCACCAGCTTACTATAGGGAATAATTTCTAGACAAACCGATTTTACCTAGACTCAATAACTTGACAGAAAAGCTCTTTGGTGATACGTTATTGGCGTTTTGACAGTTTCACATCCATCCCAATAGAAAAAAGTGTTAATTTACATAAACGACTCCAATATGCCTGACTAGGCAAGCACATTCCAGCCCGAATTTATGACTCGTCTGGAGAATTTAATTTCTACATGTAATGAGTTTATTTTTGAGATAGAAATCTTCATATATGCTATAATTCTTCACTTCGAAATTACAACTATGCTAATCTATTATTGGATTTTTAATAAAATAATTCTGTATCGATACATCGTTTTGTAACACATCTCTTTCTAAAATTTAGTTTGCATATAGAATTAAAACAGTAGTAGGCCTATATTTTCTTTTAAACTAAATTAAAAATATTTATTTGTATTCATGCAAAATATTTTGGTAATTCGCTGTTGTTTTCTATTATTCATTTAATATATATTATATTTTTTTTGAAAAAATCATATGAGATTGAATTTATTAAAATTGTATTTCATTAGGTAGACTAAAATTGAAACATCGATATTAGGAGAAATATACGTTTTCAGCCCAGAATTAATCCGTTAGTTGAAAATATAGTTGAATAAAACAACAGATTCAAATTTCACACAAAAAATAATAGTTTACCTTTGATTAAGCATGAAAACTATTTTATACCAAAATAATCTTTTGACTTTTGCATTATTTTATGTTTACTAATTATAAACTCTTTCCTAGATTAGGGCCAATTATAACAAGATTTTATTTCAACAACAATTTTAAACATTATACTATTCTCTGGTACTTCGAGTTCATTGATAGATTGATTATTAATATGAATAAATGGAGCTATAATTCAGTATGTATTTTTAATCAATAACTTGGTTTTATATTTTAGTTTTAATATTTTCCTGACAAGGTTTGCTTCAGTTTTATTGATTCAGTATAAGTGTCTTTTAACAATTTGTTTGTATTTTTGCTATAAATTACTATATACATTCGTAACTTATTTCTGTAATTGATTATTGATAAAAATCAATAATTAAATATTTACTTAAATTAAACACAATAGTATTTACTATGACTACTTTTAGCGAAACATTTCATCTGTTATTTAATAATGCCACACAATAAGTCAACTCCGCTCCACAGTATAGACATATTAACCGACAAGACATTTGCTCTTTAACTGACAAATTGCAGTAATGACGTGTGTTGCTGCTGCGCATGCCCGTGCCTACCCTCCATTAGGTTCCCTTCAGTATTCGACGGTCGGTTGTTACGATGAGTTTCTAAACGTCGCTTTCTGTGTTGTTAAATTTGACGTACAATGTGAAGTGATCATCAACACCTCAGGTTATGATCAATTTGTTTCGACGTAGGATAAACCATTACAGGTTAGTTTGTAGATATTGATTTCCTAAGGTTTTATTTATACTGCGGAATATTCAAGACCATGTTACTTGATGATTTCTTTATTGTTGTAAAATGATGAAAACTCTCAAAATTAAACAGTAAAATAATTTAACTACTTCAAAGTTTGTATCTTTATATTTTAATTTGTGCCCTACCTTAGAATTACGGTTTTTATAACAACTTAAGGTGTAACTCGTCCCAAGGTACACATGTATTGAATATTTTATCTATGATAAGAATGAATATACAATTGAATAAACTATGATAAAATATAGATTAAAGGTTTTCAAGAATATGCAGCCGTCACTTTTAAATACGTATGATTTGTTGTGCGTTAGTGTATTTGTTACTAAATGACACAACAAGAAACTATCAAAACTGATTTATATGCTGTTTATGACTCATATAATAATGATATATTATTTTCAGTCTAGATGTTAGGGAATATCGCGGCAAGATGTTTACATGAAACTCCACCATCTGGCAATGTGCTGTGCAACGATCATTGCCCTGCGGTCTCTAAAATTATACCATTACACTATGATTGGATTGAACTTTTCAATATTATAGCAATTAGTTTTCCTTATGATACGTGAATAATCAAATATTATAAAAAAGATATTCCTTTAGAGTCTGCTTCAAAGATCGTACCATTGATACATTCCACTACCATCTGTCCCCTACCATTTTTATTCTTCACACTCATTCAGGTAGATTTAAATTACATTTTCAGATAATTGAACTATGTTTTCGATTAAACCCAGTATTATGCAAGCCCTTTGTACTATTGTAATTCAAGTTTTACAAACAACGTTTCTGTATTAATCACTTAAACAATAGTTTATGACTATCCGAACTTTAAAAAGAAACTTTAAAAGTTTCTCTATGTATGACTTTAACGAGTAACAAAGCTTTAAATCCTATAATAATTACTAAAGTTTTTAATCTATTGATTATATAAAAATATAATAAATATCTTTGTCGTATCCATTTTATTAGGTTATAAATACATGCATTAAACGTAGGTTTGTATGGATGACGACATAAACATCAAGCAATACAAATTAATGTTTCATGGATTGTATAGGAATGAATAAAAAATGTCTTTCACTGAGAATTTGACATTGACATTTGAAATTGTCGTATCTACTTCATAAACATTATGTATTCATCTTCCTTGGCTACTGTTATCATATAAAGGGATTCTAATGTTAAAATACAAAGAAGAAATATGAATTGCATTATTGGCTTTCTGCCAATTTAGTTTAAATAGTTTAGTTTATATTTTTTATTTAATTTAGTATAAATATATTTTTATAGTTTTAATGTTTCAATCTATTGACATAGTTTATTTATTATCATATTCAGCATAAAATCGAAAGGACTTAAACCCTAACGTCTCCAGAAATTTAATAATATATTATGAATACAGAATAATAAGAAATAAAAGGGTTTGTAGTTATTTATCCTCAAAACACTTTCATTTCTATTTTTTGTTCCACCTAATTTTAATTTGATCGGATTATTAAAACAATCGAAACTTGAAACTAATAAAGCTTTGAAAAATTCTGTGTAACACTTGGAGTATGTTATAAAAGTCTATTTTATTTTAATATATATATATACATAGATATTTGTGTAAATAATAAAGCCTACGCTATTAATTACTGAGTCATAGGTTGTTTCATAAGTTGTTCTTGTACAGCAACCGGGAATTGTATAAAATATATATATATTTCAAAAACAACTAAGGGCATTAAAATTCAAGAAATACTTATTAATTTATATTTAAAGCTTTTTGTTGATAAACAGTACCAACATCATCAGAAATAAGTATACAATAATGCAAGATATAAAACATATGTTAAACTAGAAATAGAATAGTTACTAAATTGTATATATACATATATATATATATATATATATATATATATATATATATATATATATATATATATATGTATATATATATATATATATATATATATACATACATATATATATATATATATATATATATATATATATATATATATGATGAATATTTACTATCTGGAGTACATCCGTTCATTCTGCAGTCCATAAATTCGCAGCTACGACGTTTCGCTAGAATCTCATCCAGCATTGACTAAGTGACCCAACAGAGCGAGTCAATATATATATATTATTCATATTGGGAGTTGAATTATTCACCATAAATAATAAAATTGAAAACTACTTCGTAGTTCTACAATTACATCGTTATTTTTCTATTTGTAACAGTTAAATATAGGTGCAATATGTTTATGTTCATTTCATTATTACAAATTGAATAGTTATTTCCGAACCCAAGTTTTAAAATTAATTAGGTCTTATATATAGGGAGCTAACGTTCAAATTACTTGTCAAGTTTAATTAGAGTTGGATGAGTCCTCTAAGAATAAAATAAAAGAACAGAGAATTGAGAAATAGAACTGTTAACGGTTTCCTGTTCTTAATTGTGGTGGAGAAGCAAGGGGAGAAGAAATTAAAAGAGGTTTATGGTATCGTTGGGATTCAAGAACTATTTGCATTCCGATAACTATTACTTTGGAGGTGACATAAAGCCAACGTTAAGAGCAACAATGAAACTAAGCTCATACAAATAAGGGATAGTTTGACGTTTAATAACAGTTAATTTTCAATACAGGTGGGCCTACTGTGGGAGCTTATCCGGAGAGAGAAATTATTTATCTGTTGTTATTTCATCGAAATTGTGACTGCAGTAGAACGTGTACAAAATGTATTTACGATGTAAGCTACCATTAATTTTGCACTAAATTGACTTTCATCCCTAAACGACTGGGGTGTAAAATTGTCTGGATTAGTTTTTCTACAGCCACAATGCAATCATTTATAGGTATCAAATACAAATATGCAAAGTTTATCTAAACCCTGTGTTATACTCTTGTACTTTAAAAAGTGGCGATATCCTAACACTAAAACAAATGTTTAGATAAATGTTTTCCTTTTATTATTTATTTAAAATAAAATAAAACTTGGCTAATTATTTGGAAAACAACATTCAAAACGTTCAACTCAAATAAAAATTTAGATTTAGATTTAAAAATACATTACAACAAACAACGTAATAGTGGTTTTAATTTAATTTCATTAAAACTCTATGTAAGTAATTAAATATCAATTAAATGAACTAAGCTATTTTATTATTCTCTATTTTTAAATAAAAGATTTTATTCTGAAATCGTACTTTTCCCTTTTTTTCTACACTTGTGGAAGAAACTACAAACCTACCGGTAAACGTCATTACTTCGGTATTCACGATACAGTATTGTAACTATATTCCGTTAGTATATCGGTTACAAAAAGAATATCTAACACTTCTGTTTATGGAAGATGAAAATTTTGTGTTTTACAGTATAGTAATGTTAATTATTTCAACAACGGCAATATTGTTCTGAGACACCAAAACACCAAGGTGTTACTTCTTCCAGCAGGCGTCCAGCGTCAATTACAGCCCATCCATGATAAATTATCATTGCAAAGATCTGATAATCTTTGTTTTGCTAGTAAGGTGTTGATGCCTAATCCTCTGGCCTTAAAACGTCCGTGACCAGGGTTGTATAAAATCTTTTACTGAGGATGTGCTCCAGGTCTTCTTCTCCACTTTGACATAGGGCGCAAACATCTCACATTACAAAATTTGGATACGTTTAATGAAATTAACGTTTATACAATTATTGCCTCAAAAATTTAAAACATAACTTTTCGTAATACAAGAAGATATTTTAGTTGTGTATCACTTTTCGAAAAATATTTATATTGCGGTTTATTATTTGACTTCTGATAAATATCTTATTTTCAGATTATACTAATTTAATCTGATAAGTACTAAATACTTAGACTGTATACTTATTTTATATTATTATATTATCATAATATATATATATATATATATATATATATATATATATATATATATATATATACCATTACATATATTATAATATATTAATAAAAATAATGTAATATATGTTATATAATATATTTAAATTAAATATTTTACGAGGACCAATTTGAATATTAAGATAATTTAAAGGTTTTGACTTTATCTTTGGGAATATCTTTTTAAAAGTTTAAGAATTGGTATTTATAACGGGTAAACAGGGTATGTTACTAATTATTAGGTAAAATGTTAGATATTGCTTTACATTTTTTAAATTTCGGTTACAAGTTATTTCTTCTAAATCTAAATCCTTTCTAATACTCGTCAAGCTAGTTCTGTAGGTTATGAAACCAAAATTTGCCTAAACATTATGATTATAATCATTGAATCACGAAATTATTTCCTAGCCATTTCGTAAATAATATTTATTTTTTTATTGCTAGTTAATACACTATTTTTACAAAATTTAAGTTATTTAGAGCAAAATATTGTAATTTGAATTTTTATCAGAAATGGTTTACCATCGATAGCAAAATACAAACCATATCTGTTTCTCTAATACTGCTTGATTAGAATACCAGATAACTTTAGAAGAATAAATTTTAAATATGTATTAAAATTCACAAACATATGCCAATAAAAAGATTCCACCTGTATAATTTATTCTAAACCATGAAATGTTTAGACAGAAGGCCCCAATATTCTATGTGTTATCGAAGATGGCCACCTAACAAACATTTTAAAATGCTTATCATCAAAATCGTAATAAATAGATATTGTCTTAAAAATATATTGAGTTCAAAGTACTTTCAAGTTTATCTAATTTGTTTCCAAAAGAGCCTTATGATTTAAATTACTGTCATCACACAGCCTTACGTTTTGAGAGCCAAAAACGAGCACATAAATTCCAACTTTATACCAAATCAGCGGTTTTATTTGCAAAGTTTCGCTGGGTCGTTGAGGCAGAGGCCTAATCTAAAGTTACATTGTGTCTGTGGGTCTCTCAGTCGACAAACTTTTAAAGTAACTTCAAAGTGCAAGGAGGAAAAGTTGTCGCAACAGCAGCAATTAAAAATTAATTTATTTGTAATTAGTGCGTGATGACACTGAACAAACCAGTGAACCTACTTCCTTTCTCTCTCTCTCACTTACACCCATACCAATATATCCCTCTCTCTTTCACGCTTACACACACACACACACGCACCCACACACACACACACACACGCGCGCGCACACACACACACACACACACACACACACACACACACACACACACACACGCGCGCGCGCACGCACCCACACACAAGAACCAATTCTTCTGTATTATAACCAATTTTTAAGAATGCGTCTGATATATTTTATATTACAAATACTTTTTAAAATGACATTTTCAGTCCTATAAAACGTTATCCAAAAAAGCAGTGAATAGCTTATGTGATAGGTTTTGGTAAAAACCAAACACTAAGTTTTGGATCAGCTGATAAGTCCACATTTCACTATTGTGATACATTAGTTTTGCTGATATATACTTTAATATTATTATTTTTCAAATCGTTTGAATTTAAGGACTATTCTGTTACTCCAGTTTTAAGTACATGTTTATAAGTTCCGTTATTAATATTATGTAGTAAGCATCTTGAGTACGAGATCACTAATTCCTTCCTTTTTTCCTTCTCAAGTATTGAAACAATGTTTTCTAAATTTTGTGTACTTACTAAAAACATTTTGTGTACTTTCCGTTGTCTGCCCTTGACCAATGAATTAAAATATGACATTATTTGGTCTTTCTACAATAACAGAATATACCTCGGGTTACGAAACACATACTTCCACTTCTAATTTACTTATTCACTGATTATACTGATGTATGTAATACTCTGTATTTTTTTAATAAGATAGTCACTTTTCTTGGACCTCTGTTTTGGCGCTCCTAACTGTAAATCCTGTTGACGTTGAATTATACCCATGAAAAAGTTTTTAAATTGCTGTGTAGATTAGATTCAAGTGTGAATTTCCACGATAGGTTTTCAACATCTTTCGGTTTCATCCAATGCAAGACGGAATCAGCTCGCGGTCAGTATTTACGATATTTATTTGCGTTTCCAATTGTAATAAAAATCAACACAGTGAATCTACCCCTACTAATAATAATGCTCTCCTCCTTGCTTTCACACTTATATATTTATAATAGATTCTTATAGATTAGTTTTACTGAACAAAAAAAGATATTACGAATGGTGAAATATTCGGCAATCTCAACAAAATTCCTTTTTAAATTTCTATTGTAAACAATGTTTTATAGCCTGTTACGTAGTTGTGTAAGAATTTAGTTTATATAAAAACATTAATTTTTTATTTAGAGTGTTTTATTTCGCTTTACAGTACATTTAGAAAATCTATTTGCTTTTAAAATATTTAAGTATTTTTAGAACGTCTATTTACGATAACCTAAATTTATTGTTGGAAAGTAAATATTTTTGGAGCGAATAGTAGAAATAAGGAACAAATCGACCAATCTATATAATTGAAAGAAAATATGTGTCTGAGGTGGGGTGTGCGGGCATAGTCACCTTAACTACTAACATCTATCTCGGGCCCGGGCAATCGGAATCGACAAATACGGGCGTCAAATTGGCAACATCTGCCATTATCGTAGTCGTGGGTGAAGATTCTGATGATTAAACGCCAATTGAAACACACTAATTTGTTACTTTTGTATCAACAGTTCAAATCAAAACTATGAAATACTTTTAACTATGTCAAATATGAAATACTAGTATTCTTACTGAACAAAATTTCATATCCCATAGTTTAAATTTACAACTAAGACAAACCCTTTCTGTGAAAAAAGTAAGATACGTGATTCAATCCCTATTCTAAATAATACTTTGAAACTGAACAACTGACAAGTTTCGTACATATTTGACTAAATTTGAAGATAGTGTAAGCTACTACTCTGTTTAAATCTACTACTGTATGATAAATTACTCCTGTTTTAGAATCCGAATCATTGATAAATTACTACTGGGGATTTATTGATAAAGTAGTATTTTACCCAAGATAGTTTAGACAAATAACGGTGAAGCAAAATACTCAACAACGTCTTACAATAATAAATACTTTGAGCAACTGTGGATTATGAATTACTTCTGAAGATGGTTACCTTATTACTAAAACATACATCACGCATTATATTAAATTAAACAGCTTCATTTGATTATATTTTTTATGTTAAACGTCTTACAATATTTTCAATGAACGTGTATGAAAATAATTATAAACATTTAAAAATGAATTTTTGGTAACATTGTAGAGACCAAATAAAACATTATAGATCATTAAATATTGCAATCTTGGTACACGGCAAAAAAACCGCTGTCAGTTGTGCTTTTTTGCCAAGTTGATACCAAAAATATAATTATAGAAAATTCTCAAAAGTACAACACAAAAACTGCAGTTGTATTATATATTTCTTTTTTAAAACTTTTTTTACTATAACGTTAAACCTAAAGCAAAACATTAACCTCCTCAGATATTCTTTTTAGAGTTGATGACCAAAAAATATCTTTGAGCATTTTTAGAAAATATTAATAACTGAAAAATATTGTTCACAGATTTTAATTAAATTTTCCTTTAAAAATGTCGAAACCAATTCCAAACAAAGATGCGATTTTATTCCCTACTGGTGTTATTAATAACAGAGGGTGTATAGACGGTTTATTTTTAAACCTAATCCGCTGTCCCCTTTTCCTATATTTTACCACTGTAAATAATTATTTCAGAGGGGGAATCTCAAAATAGTTTTATGGCTATTTTATGTGCGCGCTCACTTCGTAAGCGATTATTGCAATCGGATTATGTTACTAAAGTTATAAGAACATACTCATTCTGAAAAAACTCTTTTCTACGAACGCATAGAGTCTTTGTACATATAATGAGCTTAAAAGTGTTTCAAATCTTAATGGAGCTAAAATGTAGTCTGATTGTTTTGTGTTCACATTACTTTGCTATTATCTTTTATAACAGAATTCCTGTCGTCTTTACTTGTAACACTATAATACCTATACAGATAGGCGGTAAGGAGTATCTGGAAAATAGTATGTGGCAAATGGACAGTTGTATAAAATATAAAGTTTGTATGCAATAGCATAGAATATGCTGTAAATAGTTCATAGCAGCTATATTATTTTCATGAAGTTCAACCCGAAATTATTTTAGCTCAAATAGTCTCTTTATACAATTAATTTGATAAGAAATTATAAAAATATTGCAGTAATGGATCGAAAATGAATTTAATGAATCCATTTTAATGAAATGATTCTAATTATTTTTTTAACGTATTTTTTTTAACTTATCAGACCAACTAGACAATACTGAACATAAAAAGTAACTTATAATAATAAGTCGACCATTAGTAGCATTACTTTAGAGTAATTTACATTGAATTCTCTAATAAACAAGCTTTTTGCATATAACATTTTCATCAGATAAAAATAATTGATTTAAATATCTTTCAATCGCTAAAATAATACGACTTAATACGTAATAATAATCGTATACATTAAAGTTTGTTTCATAATCCTGGATACTAACATAATATTAACAGTGGCATTTTAGATATACATTAAGACAATAATTTGGTTGGTTTTCTGAGAAGTCACACGATATTTTAAAACCTTGAAATACTTGAGGGATGCTTTGAATGATTTTATTGTATCCATTGTGTATTTGTTAAAGTTACCTGATGAAAGGGACGAAGATGCAAATATACAAACATTCTCATTCTTCCCGAAATATTTCCTTAACGGGAAACACTTAAAAAAGTATCTCATACCTCACTCCATCTCTGCCCATTTTAAGCCCAGCCTTGGGTTTACTTTTTCCTGGTGTCATAAACTCATTGTGAGCGTCTTTTAACGTTCATACATTTCCGAAGGCTCTCCTTTATAT
>JBAIZL010000003.1:139265260-139267760 GCA_036971475.1 Prosapia bicincta
CTTTATAAACTATTACAAATTTAATTGTATATAAAACCTGAAAAAGACCCTAACTACTACTACAGGTACAATGGCTACAAAGTTAGGAATAAATTACATTTATAGTTTTAAAATACATAAATTAAATAAAATTAACATTACAAAAACAACCTGTCAAATCTGAATTAAATAACCTAAACATGACTAACTATGGTAAAAGTCAAATTAGTGAACTCAAAATCTCACAAAAATTTGGTTTTAATAAACAAACACACAACAAACTAGTTGTGGGATTTTGAGTTAACTATTTTGACTTTTACCTTTGTGAATCTCACTAGCTAAGCTCTAACTATGATAAGTTTTTAAATAAGTGGTGATAAACGTATGCTAATTTTGTTAATGGCCTCCTTAATAATAATAGCATTCTTCTGTAACCAGATATGAATCACCTCAGAAAAAAATATGTCGTTCCCAATTACATTCACAGTCCAAAGCCTCAAGATTTTTAAAATCAAAACTATGATTAAACTCCTTAATGCGATCCGATCACAGACGTAGGAGGTACACCAAATTGTTTATTATATTTCTCATGCTCATTCTTGCGTACATGCAACTGTCTCTTAGTTTCACCAACATACGTCGCCTCACAGTCATTACATTTTTTTGTACACCAAATTATTAGGATTGAGAGTTTCAGCCTTGTTTGTATCCATTTAATAATGTTAGATAAACTTTTAGAAATAGAATCAACAGTTAAGATCTTATATTTGTTCAGTTCCTTAAACATTCTTTCCAGACATTTCTCATCGAACCCTTTCACATATAGTTTACGGAAAACCGGAAGTTTTGTATCATTAGGAGTATTACAAACATTAGAAGAAAAATCACAATTTAGTTTTAGATAAACGCGTTTCTTAATGTGTAAATCAAGACATTTACGAGGGTTATTAATAGTAAGTACTTATAAAACAATTCAATATTTTTCATATAAAACCGAGGATGAGATAACCGAATACTTTATCAACAAGTGAATAAACCATACCCCGATTTAATTAGGATGGTATGATTGAAAGTTAAGAAAATCAGCAGAAAAAGTTGGTTTAAGATGCCAATCAGTAATTATTGGCCTCCAAGAAACTAAGTCTGTTATTTTCCTCCATCTCATACGTAAACGTAAGCTTATCGTCACGAATAATTATTTCATATAACAATTCTTGTACCTTGTTCTCAGGAACAATGGCTAGGGCATCATCAGCAAATCTGTCATATTATAACGATTGGAAACTCGATTTACTAAAACATTTTTGTTCTAAATAATCTAAAGCTATATAAGCAAACATTGGGGATGCCGGTGAACCTATAGGAGTACCATACACTTGCTATAAGTACTTACCATTAAATTAGAAGTACCTGTTGTCTATCAAGAGTTTAACAACATGTAACAAGTCCTTTAATTGAACGACATATTCGATTCTTATCAGATTTTTTCTACAGGTTTTAAGATTAGTTCACAATCAATATAAGTAAACACAGAAGTAACATAAAGCTAATCATGATGTAATTTTCTGGTATAATATAACCTTTAAGCTTTTCACAAAAATCCAGACAATTATTTATGAGATTTCTGCTTAGACACGTTATGCCAAAACATAAGTGGGAGCTTTAACTTAAGATACAATTGGTTTCAACGAAAAGTATCTCTTGTGTATTTTCGGAAGTCCATAAAATTTATATAATAAGGGACCTGCTTAAAGTACCTGACTCGCAAGTCAACCGCTTTTATTTAATAATAATATCTGCAACTGTAAATATGTAGTTAGTAGTTACAGGTTTAGTAGTTACTGTGTTACTGTTATTACTGTGCTTAGTAGTTAATTTTAATTTACAGTATAAATCAGTAATATGTATAATTATGAGTATAATAATAAATGTTGTACTCACACACACACACACGCGCACGCACACTTACACACGCTCACACACACACATACACACACACACACACGCGCGCGCGCGCGTAAACAAACACACACGAGCGCGCACACACACACGCGCGCGCGCGCGCGCGCGTGTGTGTGTGTGTGTGTGTATGCAATATTTAAATTTGTTTAAAAGGATCCTTTTTATAACTATTGAGTGTTAAATATTTTTTGATTATCAAAAATATATTTTATAGCACGATAAATTCATGTATGCAAATATTTAAAGATTGAAACAGTAATAAATTCAACACACTTTGCGGTAATGAATATTGTAATTTAATGTCGGAAAAAATATTTTGTCTAAGTTTGTCTTAAAACCTTTTAATATATACGGTCTACTATTATATTTTTGTCTTTGCTTTAAATTTCGTAAAAAAAACATTTGGAAATATAAATTACCAAAAATACCTCGATAAAAATTTTTACACAATTGAAACACGCACAAAAAGAATGGACAAACGCCAATAAATTTACGGCTAAAATGACATTCCCACAGTAAAATATTTCCTCATCCTCTCTAAACAACTAGCTGCTTTTAT
>JBAIZL010000003.1:139272760-139302760 GCA_036971475.1 Prosapia bicincta
CGACATGCTTGGGTCAATGCCAAGTACGATTTTTCCTAGTTGCATCAGGGGAGCCAAATATTTTACTGAACGTAATATTACGGCTACAGGATAGTCACAACGGTTTATACTACAAGTGAATCTCAAGCAGTTCATTAAATCAAGGATTTTTATTTCGATTAGAACACGTTGGTTACTTGTTTATACGAATAGCCTCTAATGAGTAGGAATTGTTTATGTAGGAATATTATTTGATGTATGAATTTTAAAATTTCTTTACCTTCACTGTAACCATACGTACCTATGAATTCTACATATATTGTAAGGGGAAATATTTTCCACTTTTTTCTCTCTTGATCATTCTACTTAAAGTATAGTTATAATATTTCTAAGTACTAATTTATTTGTTATAAACGTAATTTTTATTAAATAGCTACAAAATAGATAATTTAAAATCATGATATTTTAAGAGTAAAAGTTTCTTAAGAAGCGTTCCAAAAAAGTATTTTTTAAAATGTTAGATTCCATGTTTAATTTTTCACACTTTCAGCGAACAATAACAATAAATTAATAGATAAAAAATGAGTGAATGTGTGTGTGTGTGTGATGGAGAGAGAGAGAGAGAGAGAGAGAATACGTGTATGTGTATGTGTGTGTGTGTGTGTGTGTGTGTGTGTGTGTGTGTGTGTGTGTGTGTGTGTGTGTGTGTGTGTGTGTGTGTGTGTGTGTGTGTGTGAGAGAGAGAGAGAGAGAGTATACGTGTGTGCGTCTGTGTGAGTGAGTGTGTGTGTTTGTGTGAATGTGTGTGTGTGTGTGTGTGTGAGAGAGAGAGAGAGTGTGTGTATGTGTTTGTGTGAGAGAGAGAGTATATGAGTGTGTGACTGTGTGAGTGAGTGTGTGCGTTTGTGTCTGTCTGTGTATGTGTGTGTGTGTGAAAGAGAGAGAGAGAGAGAAAGAGAGAGAGAGTATGTGAGTGTGTGTGTGTCTTATGTATACGAGATTTGATTTAGCTGTGTAATTCGAATAAATGTTCCAACAGCGTCTGCACTTGAATCGAAGGTTTGTCTAAAATCGACGTACATCAATAAAGTGCTCCCAGACTCTTTTATCGACGCTTTTATTAAAATGTAAACACGTAGGAATGCCGTCTCGCAGAAAGCACAGGGCGGTAGATTTAATATCCTAATGTATCTGTGATAAAAGCAAAGGATCATTTACTCAAAAAAGGTTGAACGATTTTACTGTTGTGTAACAACTATTTCATGCTTGTGTTTTTACAGAGTATTTTACGTTTTCCATTCAAATAGACGGAATTTAGTAATGTAATTAATAGAGACACTTTTAAAGAGTAACATTTTCCGGGATATAGTTAAATACACTTTACCCTAACTATTTACAGTAACTAAAGTTTTAGGAAAAAAGCTATTACACTTTTGAGTATTGCTTTTCTAATAAAAGGTTCATAATTATTTAAAAATATGCTTCTATTTCCAGCCGTTAGAGCTGTAAGATGTAATTATTTATGCATGTGTCTGTTTGTAACAGAAAACTACAACAAAAGAAGGTTTTTAAAATTTTATTTTCGGCATAAATTATTATAGTTATAATTATTGAACAATTATGAACCGTTACAACAAATATTTACATATTTTTATACTCATTTCGCTAACAAAGTTAGTATAAGCAAAAGGTTACAAAAACAGTTTGAAATAGAAAAAAGTAAGAAGAGATGGTCTTTTTTTGTAACTTTTTGATGGTAACACAGTTACCAAACTGTGTTAGAGAAATGTACATAAAGGTGTAGTAAATATTTGTAGCAAGGGTTTATAATTTTGTATTGACCATTGTGCTTACATGTTACCAATGTGTGAGATTACAATATAATAAGTTTATAGTAGTTATTTGGTTGTATTTTTGTCTTCCACGAGCAACTAAAGTTATCTGGAAACATTCGACATTTCTGTGAATTATCCAGAAACTATACTATAACCAGTATTAAACCATTTATCAAGAGAATCAGCATTGTTTCCTCCACAAGACGTGATGCTCAGATTGTTAGTAAATGATTACGAGCATTCCAAATGTACTCGTAACTTGATTTAGGTCAGTTAGATATATTCTAACATAATGGAATTTACAATATGCAAGGAATAGTAGAAGATGACTTTGTAAGTTACTGGATACTGGGTTGTACATGAATTCTATGTTACTCTTCAATGACGTTTCGAATAAATCAACGATTGCCTAAATGGTTAAAATTCAGAAATACATGAATGTTGTTCAGGTCTTACGTGATTTGCGAAATTAATTTATATATTTTACCAAATTCATCACATTCCAATTATGCTCATTATTTATACTTAGATAAGTTGGAAAGTAAATATATTATATTTATAAGACAAATTTATCTACAATTTTTTGCTGTATCAGTGAATATGTAACGGTAATACGATAGAACCATATCTGTAGTTTTGCTGTAAGAAAACCATTTTGACAAAACACTAGGTATATGTTTGAAATATTTGTATCAGCAATTTGCTAAGACTATGAATATATGTTTATAATTTTTCAACCTATAGAACAAAAAATAGTTAAAACGTTATTATAAAATAATTTAAATTAGAAAAAGTATATTCAAGTCTAAATGTTTTTAGTATTATTATTATTGTAATATCTTGAAATTAGGTGAATTTTATGTGACAGTAAAGGCTAACACACGCGTATATATATATATATATATATATATATATATATATATATATATATATATATATATAATTTCGTAAGCCGAATTTTGACAGAAACATTGTTGGAGCTTGGAAGTTCGTACAGAGCTGGTTTTGAGATGACTTATATTAAAAATATTGACACAAAAAAGCGGGGGGAAGTATAGGTTCCTCTTGATTTGCAACATTTATCGGCTCCATTTTACATTTTAAAGTTAACAAAAATTTCCATAAGAAATACATTGCAATGAAAAACATATGAGTATGATTTTCAAATATTTCAGCTGAAAAACTGCTGTACAAATATATTATTAAAAACAGCAGAGTACACAAATATTTTAACAGTATTAAAGATTAATTAGACATATGAACTTGGGATCAGGTTTAGTTAATGGAGTACGTCGTAACGTTCTAGATATTTTTAATAAGTGTATAGAAATAATTACGATTATGGAAATAATTAAGAAATTATAGAATTTAAATTAGAAATAATCGATTGTTCTGGAAAAGGGATCATCATAGTTTTACCAATAGTTAAATTAATATCAACCTATCCTGACTTGCAATTTCAAACGAAAAGGAACAAATTTCCTTAAAAACTTACATTTTAAATAACTATAAGTAAGGCTTCAATCGACCAAACCCTGTTTTTAGACATTACCAACTTTATGTTGTTCTAAGTCAAGTAAAATCGTATTATGGATTAAAGATACATTTTGATAATACGATTGGTAAAAAAATCAAATTAAAAAAAACACACATTCACAAAAAAATATAGTCCATGAGGAAATTTTGTTTTGATAAATTTGAATTATATTACATTAGTTTCAATTAAAAATATATTAGTTTTACAAGAGTTTATTAGTGGTTTCAATACGAATAGGATCATTTGCCCCTACAAACCCAGAATACACACACACAGACACAGACATGTATATATATATATATATATATATATATATATATATATGTGTGTGTGTGTGTGTATGTATATATAACCCTAATTAAGTCGGTTTCTCAAAATACTATCTTAGAGGTAAGAATGATCGAGAGAATTTTGAAATACATTTCTAGGAACTTTCACTAACGTATAAAAAATTCAGTACATAAATAAAACCTCGAACACATCCAAATGTGTCTTAAATACGAGGAATCCTTTCTAAAGATAAGCAACAGCTCATACAAATTTGAGTTCTACTATTCAATCGCGGTTCTGTATCTGTAAGCCTATATTTCCCACTATTAGGGGTTCATAAAGTTTTAAAAACTTTGAAATCTATTGCAGTTTTGTAGTTCTGATTTCATGTTTTTGCGTCTAATGTAAACATAACTCTTTCATAGCCACTTCGCCATTTGGTTTATCGCTGCAATGCTTTTCAAGCTGTTCTGTTTCCGTCATCCATATATTTCATGAGCTGCACATTATCCCAAAAGACCGTCTAGAGATTACCAACAGCTGTTTTTCTATCTCCCTATTTAAACCTTGTGGATAGAAGTACAGTTGGAGCAGCTGAGATTATTTTTGTCTTAACAAGGAAAATGCATGATTATTTTTATATCTAACACTTTATTTGTACCAATACCGTTTAAAACAAATATCTCAAAAGATTTTTCTCAAAACATATTATTACCTATTACAAAATAATTGTTTAAAAACGACAGGAGGAAAATTTTGTATACAAATAATCTGTAGAATAAATTGTAGGTTGAAAAATTAAGTGTAACTAAATGTACGTAGGGAGAAAAGACTGATTACGGGTTGCCTTTCGTCTTATAGAGGACTTAAATTAGGCTTCACCCGTGTTTTTTGTGAAAAGGATTTTAGGAAAAAGATAATGAAACTGGTAAATGTTGAACAAGAAGCGCAAAAGTAGAACTTTTGAAGCTATAATATTTCAGCAAGGGGAATACTGTCCTCACGAAACTAATATCAATCTCTTCGCTTCGGTTAAAAGCCCAATAGCTTTACAATAAGGCCGGGACAGGGCACCTGCCTACCCTTGGAAAAAAAATCATGTTTAAAGGATATAATAAGTTGGTTTTCTCAGGAAACATGCGCCTATTTACAGCCACAATTTTTTGTATTAAGTAAATATTATTGTTTTCAATTTTTAAAATTATCAATCTATTCGAATGGAATTTGAATTGAATTTATCTTGTTTTATTGCGTTACGAATAACAAATTGCTATTTTAAATAAACAGAATATGCAGACTAAAATGATTTTCACCATTCTGAATTATTATTATATTCATTGCAACAGTAATGTTTCTGCAGACGTTACGACGCTTCAGACAGGAATGCCCAGTGCTGTTGGCAATGTGGCTACTGTTTTAATTAGTGTCTATTTCAGTTACTCACTTCCAGACAACCTTTAGAGAGCATTCTTATTAATATAATGGAATTATTAATTTCTTCTGTAATGTAAAATGCAGGCTATTTTGCAATTTTAAAAGAAAAAAATTAATACTTACATAACCTAAAAACCATTTGTTTTTTATTAAACGTTTAACTGAATTTATACTTTTTAACGTATCTTAATTGAAAGAATTATCTTTATCACAATATTTTAGAAATTTCTATTATAAAAAACCTATGGTTTGTACGGATGTTATAATTTGAGCGGATGTACAGACATCCAACAGCTCTGGTGTACTAGGATGTACTTAGTACTCTGATGTACCTAGTACAGCTCTCCTGCATCCAAGCATCTAACCCTGTCTACAAAACGCTTCCGTATTTATATGGAAGTTTGTAGTGTTCCACTTCCTACGTATACGAAATCATTCCTCAAAAGCATCAAATTTCTTTTTTTTTTCTATATTCTAAGGTATTATTAATCAAATACTACATAAATATTAATAAATACTTCTAAATATGCTTGTTAAAAATTATATTATTACTTAAGGTTTACTACTTTATTGTTAAATAAAACTATACATCAATAGAACTAGTCCTATTTTGTTAATAAAGCACCTACCTACGCATCTCTAGTGTAAATCAAATTATATCATTTATTATTTTTTTAACTTGTATCACTTTCTCCTAAAAATGCATAATGTGTCACAGGGATTTGATATATAAAAGTAAATTGTATGATTCAACATTATTATAATTATTTTTAAACTGCTAAATACTACAATTAATACAAGTTCTTGTTTACAAAACTGAAGGAATAACTTTGCATATCGGTTAATTGGTATTTAGTTAACCTGAATCTAATTCTTATTATTCTTTCTACATTTTTTGCTTACAAGTAATGTAGAAATATAGTTTCATTACTTTTGTATTCTTCCTGATTTTTTTGTGACAACAATGAAGTAGTCCTAAGGTCACATACTAATACCGGAAAAATATTTTTTTTAATAAGATGGGTCATACCGAGCTTTGATTAGTGTTTTTAGCCACGGAGTAGTAGTGAGGGAACTCATTTTAGCAAGATAATTTTAAACCAATGAAATGCATCTTAAACTACTGAATGTTTACTGATTACCATGTGATCTAATATTTGCGACGCATTAAAGGAGATAGATTTTTCATAAAGGGGTTACAACAATATCGGCAAACTACAATTTCAATCATTTCATTTAGTGTTTTGGCAGATCATTCTTCTTTCTTAATGTATAGTTTCCCTTTGAAAGTAATAAATTTTTCAAACAATTTTGTTCACACACACACACGCTTTATGTTTGTGAACATTTCAAATTTTCTACTGAACCAAAAAAGACGTGTTATTTTCGTTTAATTGTAGTTGATCTTGTGTTTATTTATGTAATCGTTCAGTTCTTTCTACAAAAACATTATCATAATTTTTTTTATACGTAATACTAAATCTTAAACACTTACGAATCTTGCTAAAATTTTAACCGGAAGTTTTTTGTAATTCAAACGTTTTATCTACTGAATAACACTTTAGAGCTTAATTAAGTCCATATAATTGTGATTAGGCGTAAAATTGTGATTTGCACTTTCTTGGAGTTAAAGAAATGTTGTTTAGTTAGGTTATTATTTTACACGATATTTTGTAGCTAAACAATTTATATAAAACAATATTTGGTCGTCTTTTATTTGTTTTCTGTGCACTTTATGGTCTAAGTAATATTCAATGTTAACATAACAGTAGTTCAGACATTTAAAATAACCCCAACCAACGAGAATTTACTAATATATCTAGACTATCTCTCTCTCTCTTTTCGTCCCACATCTCTTTCTCTTCCTGTCGTAATAGCCGCTTAAAGAATGAGCAATGACTATATTCGAAATATTTCGATATTTTTTATATTTTTGCTTCATAAAATAAGAAAAAATACAACAATTTGAATTTGGTTCTGTAAGTTTAAATATACTTTCAAAAGAAGTAATAAAAATAAACCTAAATTGATATTATATAAATGCTTAAGGTATTTCATTTATTTTTTAACATTTTCGAGCACTCAAACACCTAATACATAACACTTAGAACAGACGAGGTAAACAACTAAATACTAACTCAGTTACACAAGTCTAGGATTCGTAATGCATTACGTTAACACAGTTTCTCTTAAAATGTAATTGTATTAGCGAAATGCATTAGGAATTCTTAGTTTTATCTAAGTTTGGATTTAGTTGTGTATTGTATTTTCTGATGAGAGAGTTTTATGTTTAACACAGAGCGAAATAGTATTGTGTGTCATGTTTTATCATTTCAAAAAATCTGCCGGCATCTATATTTCATAAATTTTTTTTGACTCTGTTAATTAATTTTTTTTCCAACCCATGACTGTGAGCTTTCGACATTGTACAAACACGTGAAAATATATAGTACGAAGCAAAGACATTTTTTTAAATTTTTTAAAATTCAAAGTATAAAAAGAAAAAAAGGTTAGAACGTCTGAATAAACGAGGGGGCATATTAAGGAATGCTATTTTTTGTCTCGTTCAATTATTTGCGCTGTCGTCATGATGGCGTGCAATGAAACACTAGTTGTTACGTCATTAAATTGATACGTTGGTCACGATTGTATAAACCAGTCCTTTTATTAAATAAATAATTGGGAAAATTCTAGTGTCTAAAATAGTTTGAACTGCAGTCTTTGAGACAACATGTATGTAGAAATTGGGTAGTTTAAGTAGGAATATTTCCAGTTTGATACTTTTTAAAACAAAAATAATAATAATAGCATGTAACGCAATATTACTTTCTCAGAAGCATATTTATTAACTTTAATTTTAAATAATACAGTTTTATGATTTAGCTGATAATTTCTCCACAAAGTTACTTATTACTAATATTAGATAGGGGTATCCTATTCTATGTTTAATTTTAACGAATACAAAAATAAATAATAGAAGTACTGTATTTAAAAAAAAGTTTTTTTAACAAGAGTGGAGCCTATACGCTCTATTCATATTAAATATTTCTTTAGGTAGAACAGGAAAAAAAATAAATAGGCTTTAATAACTACATTATACTATACATTATACATTACTACTACTATATATATATATATATATATATATATATATATATATATATATATATATATATATATATAATTACTTTTGTATTTGTATTTTGACTTATTTCTTTATATATATATATATATATATATATATATATATATATATATATATATATATATATATAAATTGCCCCTGAAGGATAGTAAAAAAAAACTCTTTAATACTTAAACCTTGTACTAAAATTGAAAGTCTGTTCAAAATTCTGTAGTCGTTACCCCCAATAATAAAGTCTTAAATCTAGCATTTGATAATGTAAAAATTATTCAATAATCAATTGAATGAAATATGAATTAGTAAATTGTAAGTACAAAATATTAGATTAATATTACAAATAACGGGAAAGGAAAATAGGAAACAAAGCTCGATAATTTGAAGTACATGTTTATTTCAAACAGCTTAACCCTTCCTCTCAAAATCATATTTCTAAAGTGTGCCTGTGTCTGGTTCTATTATACCTAATCGAGGCACTATACGGAGTGACTGACACTATAATCATACAGGAGTTATGCTAAAGGCAAACACGGCGAGTATTTTGGACGAATATGTCACCAAGGACGAAATAGTTTATTAGACTATGCGAGAGGTGGTTCTAGTGGATAGTAGAAGAAAGCTGAAAAGACTAAGCCGTCTTATACAACCCACTAAAAGTAGTAAAATTCAGTTATTATTTGGAGGATAAATTGATAAAAGCTAACTTTTGCAGGAGATCATGCGGACGTAGTAGAATAAGAAGAATATTTAAGAAGGTTATATGAAAGCGTACATGAAGATTCGTATATAAGCCGGAGAAACATTACTGACTTATTTATCTCCCAAACTAAAGCAGGATTATGTTCGTGTGATAAACATGTCACCAAATACCTTTAACTTTACAACCTTTTCCATCACAAAGAATGCTGGGAAATTATTTAAATTAATTATTAGAACATTTCAGTACAGAAATCGTAAATTATTTTAATACGATATTACTTGAACATAGTTGCACCGTTACTACAGATATTATTTATTATTATTTCTGTTTATTGATTCTGCAGTGGTTTATTATATATTCTTCTAGAGCATAATGCCAATTTATGTCTAATCGATCGTATCTACTTCGATACGCCATTGAACATATTGTTGGCTGTAACTTGAAAACATTTAACTCTAGTAGAAAATTTGAAATGTTATTTCATATAGAACGTAATTATCCTTCAGTAAAAGCTTATTTTTACCAAAACTTTGCGCAAACTTTGGCCTTAATCCTGGTTATTGTGAAACGCTCACGTTTTGGTCACAGATGTTGCGATGTGTTCGCTTTATTTGCCCAAACTTGCCAATTTTACTCAGACTGTTGATTTAGGATTTTCAAGTTGTTAGGGCAACTGTCTAACCAGAGTGTGTATTTTATGTGTGAATAAAAGCTCTATATTTGCTATAAACCAATTCTGTCCCCAATTCCCCCACAACGTAGGCTACTACGTGCCTATTATATCAGACATCAAGTTAATAACCTGTAGCTGTACAGAAAGAGTTTTTAATTTAGCTGAGCCCAATTCCCGTTGAATAAAGCCTTATTAAAAAGTTGTATTCGTTCCATAGTTTAAAATCACCCAAAATATGTAATTATGTATTGGAAGCACCTAGGAAGATCTTTGTGTTTCTTTTCCAATAATTAGAATAACACATTAAAACTATATATAACGAAAAGATGAAGTAAAAACAGAATAATGTAAGAAGAGGTGATGTGCTGGGATATTGAATTACTAGTATGCCTTGGTGTCGAGTTAATGGTTCAGGCTCTCTGAGGATTTTGATACTATGTTGAGGAATTAGGTTATTGCTATATTAATTTAATGCCCTATCATCGATTTCATTGTAGGGCGATTCTTAGGTATTTAGACACGTTTAACGAGGAATTTATTTGATAGTATATTTAAGTGTTGAGATTTTTCAGTGCTTAGGTGTTGAGTTGGTATTTTACTCAGGTAAAACTAATAGCGCAATGGAGGAATTGTTCCTGCACCAGTGTATGAAGTTAAATTATGGGGTTTGACTGGGGTAACGCTATGAGACAACTTTGCACCATAATTTCCGCTCTGGCTCTGCCGTTACTAGCCAGTCTGCGTAATACGGGTCTCGTCGTCCTCCTGCATATCTTCAGACTTTAACGACTGACTCTACGCCCGACGTTAGCTAAACGTATACCGTTGTATGCTTTGAAATTCCGCTTCATTAGGAGTCTGTCTGCATCTATGTGATCTCTACACAGAATGAATAACTGCGTTTTTGCACAATAACAGAAAACCAATGTTTGCAGAACAGTATTTATTCTACCCTCTCTAATTCCTGCGCCATCACTCGCCCCTTGACGACTAGAGCGGTACTTACAGTGCGCCAGATATAGGATATAGCACTCGAAATATTGACGTTTTTAAGTTCTTAATAGAATAATAAGTTCTTATATCATCTATTGTACCTAATATGAGAGGCATTAGGTTACCGTGCAAAGTGATTGTGTCTATATTTCCGCTATATCTAAAGAATATTCTAACTCGCAAATCTCTCTAATTTTATATACCCACTTTATATGTCAACTCAATCTACACAGTGCTTTCTACGAGTATAGATTCAAGTAGGCTACGTTTTATGTACATCACTTTTGATTTAGTGGTTAGCCTTTGGTTCAATTCATTCTTTAATTTTCTATTAAGACTTCCTTTCAATGAAACCTCCAACGGCAATTATAGGAGAAAAGCTGATAGAGCTTGCTAGATTCGTTCCTGGAAGTCAGCTTACTATGTGTAATTTTAATTCCGAACATTAATAGTTTTAATCATTCTATCTCTTTGTAATAAATCTATAGTGACTATCTGTGCCATCTGTTACAGACATAGTGCGATTTGGTAGGCATATGTTTATTATTTGTCGTGTGTAAACACTGGTAAGAAAAAATACAATACAATGGTAAAATGTAAGGACTATTGAGCCAATCAGCAAGTATTGTTCATTATAGGACACATATTGCATGCGCAATTACTAAATATATTTTTATACACGTGATTGAAGGTTTAAGAAAGAAATATTTCAAGAGCAAAAGTTTTTAAATAAGAAAAATGACATGGTGGGGCCAAACATGCACATTTTTGTTACATAAACTCGACGCCTCCATAAACTGCCGATGATAAAACATGTCAAGAAATATGTATCCTACCTCCAAATGTCTAATAAAAGTTGCGTTTGTTAAACTCTGCGTTGACGGAAGAGGTTGTCGAGCGTCGCGAAAGAACGGAGACCCTCTTGTAAAAGCCTCGAAAAAATGATGTTAATAGAATAGAGTACGGGTAACAATGGCTAAAGAAGTACCTATTCTAGAAATGGACAAAGACGCTGCGCAGGTGGTGTAAACACAGTTGAAAAAAGTTCCTAAGTGCACCTACAGAACCAACCGCGGCACCTCGATCATCATACAGTACAACAGCAAAGCCACCTGGACTCGATGCTGAGGAAATACTGAGAAAGGAAGCAACTCACAGCGAATGACATCAACAGAAATTTCTTCATCAACAGCCATTTATCGCACGAAAATAAACACTTTCTCGCCTACCTAATGAAAGCATTCAGGGACGTCGGATACACCTTCGACTAGTGTATGGTTGAAAACGTCTTTGATCAAAGATCAACTCCTAACCGGATGTTTAGGGGCTTGGACAAAAGCAACATTTATGGGGAAACGATAAATCGTATTGTCTAGTGTAAACGTATATACGAATTAAATACGTCTTTTTCATTAAAAAATGCGTGCAACGAATATAAATATGTTATAGGCTACACCAGTACTTTACTGTATTAGACGTTTTAGAGAGAATTTTACTGATTTTCTATTAAATCTGGCTGAGATATAATTATTATAAGGATTATTCTTTGAAGAAGATTTGGATGAGTGGTGAGAAGATAGACCTTCTAGTAATTCCAAACTTTAACAAGGTTTCATTCGCGTAATGTAACTTGAAGGGTGGGAGTAATAATATGGTACAACTGAAGGTTACCTTTACTAATGCTTACCCATATTTTAATAAAAGTAAAACAGCATATTTTTAAAAAAAAGTGTACGAACAGTATAGTATTTAGGAGGGCGTATTTTAAATAAATTTATCTACTACTTAGTAAAATTATAAATCATTAAATTATAACCGAGAACATAAATATTAAATATTTATATAATAAGCAATATGCAGATATTAAGAAATATATAGTGCATATCTTACATTGGTATCGTTTTTTTTAGTTAATAAATGAAAAAAGTTTAATTAGCCTTCCCAAACCTATAAAATTTGTTTGGATCATGATTTTTGTTTAGTCTGTGTAACTTTTAAAGTACAGTTGTTTGGTGATTAGTTAACAGACCTTTGCTCATTGGCATCAATATAACAAAGCACAATAAAACGAAGCAACAAAATAACGAAGCAACAAAATAACGAAACAACAAAATAACGAAGCAACAAAATAACGAAACAACAAAATAAGGAAACACAATTCTGTATTATTGGTGAAAATAGTTTGTTCTACTGAGTTAGCAATTTAAACGCTTCTAAATCACATTGAAACTGATGTAAATATATATTTTAATAGCAGCAGCTTCTTAGTCATACAGATAACTGTAAACGTTATCCATATTACATTATTATCAATGAATATTTTATTAGATTTTGTGATAAATTACCTTGTTAAATAATGAAACAAAAATAAATTTTATAACAATCTATTTGAAAACTTTAAAAGTGACGGATAATGTAATAGAAGGTAACAAATCGTGTATCCCGCAAAAATATCGTCAAGAAAGTCGACTTAAATAGACATATTATTTTTTCACATCTGGAAATGGTGACGGAGGAGGTAAACTCGTGTTGTGCTGCTCAAGGCGATCTTTTAGATAACGAAATAGACGGTGCATATAAACGTTTTGCTAATAGCATGAACTCTTTCTTCATTGTGCAGTACAGAAAAAATAAAGTAATTCCATTTTTATAAGAAAGGACTGAAAACAAATGTTTTCAAACTATACATAATATAGTTTATTATGTAATAATTATTTTAAAAAGAATTTTCCCAATACGGTGTGTAGAATAAATATCAGAGGAAATCCTAAATTTTAGTGGATTTTATGTTCTCATTTTATTTAGTAGATTAAAGTAATTTTTATAGCTATTTTTATAGTAAACACTAGCTATTATCTAGATTCTATTTAGATAAATTTGAACAAAAAATTTGCATTAAAAAAATGAAAAACGATTCGTTATTTACCGCCGGCTTTATGGCGTGTATATTTTACGTGAACAAATTTCACCGGATTTCGTTTTAAATTCATCCCGGGATCGGGGGCGACCGGGGGAATAAACCGCTTTCTCTAACAATGGCGAACCCTTCGTTGCTGACATTTTTTGTAAATCAAGGGTTGGGGAGGAGATACCACGGCGTCGGAGCAATTTGTTAGGGTGGGCTGCTATATATCTGTCCCACTGCATTATTTATGTTTTCTTTTAGTTTCGCTAAAGTGAACACTTATTTATAAACACGCGTTCTTGCCTTTCCATAGCAACGGTGTGGTTGCTTCGTGTTTATTTTCTCACTTTGAGTGAGAAGCTGAGCCATTGTGCAATAATTTATGTAGCTATATGTAAAGAATAATGTAATGGTAGCCAAGTCAAAAAGTAGGTGAAACAATATTTATATATAGAAAAAGAGAGAAGTACACATAAACAGAGAGGGAGGAAGAGAGAGAGAGAGAATGGAAAGAGATGTAGGGTGGTTAGTTATTAATACTCTATTTTATGTTTTATTTTTAACTCATTGACATATGAAGTTTCAAATTTATTTGTTTATCTCAAAATATTGAGTTATATATTGGTTTTTCTTCGTGCGTTATTAATCGGAAGTTTAACTGCACCGTTAATATTAGGAAGTACAGTGGCATTATAATTATTGGATAACATCTTTAATAGGTTGAGTACAGAGTTTCCTCTTACGTCTCGATAACAATTAGGTAATTTAAAGTATTTATATTGTGTACTACAATGTTTCCTACAGTAAATAACTTTCTGTTTCAGGAAATTGGAGGTGGGAAAGTTCTCTTCATAATGGCAGGGAGATGAAGACTAAGTCCTATGGTTGTGTAAGACTACGGCCATGGCTTCCGCTGATGGTCATTCTGTGGGTGTGCGCGGAGCCTATCACGTCCTGCCCCAGCATCGTCGACAACCCAATTTGCCCTTGCTATAATTTTGAGAACGGGATCTTCTTGGAATGTCCGGGACCGACGAAAGCCTCTCTGTACTCATTGCTGGACCACATAAACTCACCTATACAATCCCTCAGCGTGTACGACCTTGACAAAGCAGTTACCACCTTGTCAAACGACTTCTTCCCAACACATTCAAAAATACACCAATTACAGATTTCGCAAAGTGGTTTGAAAATTCTGGATGAAGATTGTTTCATACCGATAAGATCCAGTTTGGAATCGTTAAGTTTGATATCTGGTAAGCTTGATCAAATTCCTCAAAAATCCTTGACAGGTCTGTCTGCATTGCGATCGCTAGATCTGGAATCTAATATTATAACAGACCTACCTAGCTATAGTTTCTACGGCTTGCAGTTGAGTAAAGTTAACATGAAAGGTAACATGATCCAGAGGACGTCGGAATACACATTTGCAGGGTTGGAACAGTCTCTCAATGAGCTCGACTTGTCAGAAAACAAACTCAACTACTTTCCCATGTCCTCATTAAGGCGTCTTGAGCACATAAAAATACTTCGCCTAGCTTGGAACGAAATTGGTTCCATACCATTCGACAGTTATTCAAAACTGCAAAGTTTGGAGTTCTTGGATTTAAGTTCAAACAATTTCGAAACGCTTGTAGAAGACGCGTTTCAACCCTTACCGTCCGTTCGTACGTTGTCGTTGTACTACAATGGTGTGGAGACAATCGATATGTACGCTTTTCGATCATTACATCAGTTAGAATCAATCGATCTTAGTCATAACAAAATAGTTTTTTTAGATCCTTCTACATTTAAATCAAACAAAAAAATACGCACCATAGATCTAAGTCACAACCACATACATTATATTAACGGCGTGTTTGAGAATCTTGCAGAACTGGGCGAACTGTTTTTGTCTGAAAATAATATTTTAGAAGTACCCAAAGATGCGTTTACAGGATCTGTGTCGTTAACCGTGATATATCTTCAACAGAACGCAATAAGGAGGATCGACGAAGACGCTTTTACGACGCTAAAACTACTGACTCAATTATACCTGAGCGAAAACTTTATTGAACACGTTCCAAGAAATCTGCTACTGGAGAACGCGCTATTGATTTCTCTCAGTTTGGACGATAATTGGATCCACGGCTTAGAGCAAGGGACTTTTATGAAAGTCAAGGAACTCAAAGAGTTGCGACTGCAGAATAACCGGATTAGGAAGATTGAAAGAGGGGTATTTGAGCCCTTAACAAATCTGCTTGAACTTCATTTACAAAATAATCTGATAACCCGTATAGATTCGGGAGCTTTTCATAGCTTAGAAAATCTACAACACGTCAACTTGCAAGGGAACCTGTTGACCGACCTGGGCGACGTATTCTTGCATGAGTCGCCATCGCTCGTATCCATACAGTTAGATTCTAATAGCCTCTTATCCTTACATAACGATTCATTCAGAGGGCAATCGAGTGTGCAGATAATGTGGTTGGGACATAATCAGTTACACAGATTAGAAAAAGCGTTGTTCAGTGACTTATTGTTGATTCAGAGAGTGTATTTAACGAACAATAGTATTTCATTTATTGAAGATGGAACATTTGAACCTATGCAAGCACTAATATTTCTAGATTTAAGTATTAATAAGTTAAAAAGTGTTACCGTTAGAACGTTCCGCGAGTTGAATCAACTAGAAGAACTGTATCTCACTGGTAATGCTATCAGACATATCGAAGCCAATTCTTTTGGTAGTTTAAAGAAGTTAAGAGTTTTAGATCTATCTGATAATGAACTAATTGTGTTGCATGATAACATATTTCAAGAAGGGATTCCTCTACGAGTTTTGAACGTACGGAACTGTTCTGTTGTACAGATAGACAAAGGTGCGTTCAGAGGTTTGAGTGATCTAAATGAGCTTAACTTAGAATATAACAGGTTAGATTCAGAATCTTTAGTGCATTTAGACATTCCAAAACTGGAAGTGTTCAAAGCGTCTGGTAACAATCTGTCGGACATTAGTGAAACAACTTTGACGGGTTTGCATTCCCTAAGATACTTGTACCTCAACAACAATTCAATATCGTTTTTACCAGAAAAAGTATTCCTAAGAAACAAGGATTTAATTTTAATTTCTTTGTCGGGAAACAAGCTTAACATCATACAAAACAATACTTTCTCGCCGTTAAAGTCTCTCAAAGAACTTCATTTGAACAACAATATCTTCGACGTCCTCCCATACTCTGCTCTAAACAACAGCGAATATTTGGAAGGACTTTACCTTCAGAGCAACCGAATTACATCTTTGGATGTTTCTAGACTGAATAGTTTGATTAATCTTAGAGAACTGTACTTGCAAAATAATCTTATCAGTACTTTGACCGGATTTTCTGCAATAAATTGGTTTCACTTAAACTTGATTGATTTGAGCGAAAACGTACTGTCGGCGTTACCGGCTAATTTTTTCCAACTAGCAAATTCCCTTAGAAGAGTTGATATCTCTTCGAACCGTTTCCGACAGATTCCTACATCTCTCTCTGATCAAAACCTCCCCGCGCTCTCTTGGCTGAATGTCACACTAAATCCTTTAACACAAATTTACGATATCTCTTCAGTACGATTGTACCCTTCTCTGCAAGAGCTCTATGTTAGCGGTACCAACCTCACTATCGTCACAAGTAAAGATTTTGAAGCGTTTCCATCCCTCCTGCACCTGTATTTAGGTCAGAACAGGATCTCCAGAGTCTCTCCAGGTGCGTTCAGAACACTTCCGAACCTACTAACATTAGACATCGGTGTTAACGAGTTGGAAATACTTCCGCAAGAACGACTGCAAGGCATGGTCTATCTGCGGCTTCTAAATTTGACGAAGAATAAAATCAAAGATTTGGAAGTGTTTCCCAGTGATCTAAAAACACTGCAAGTACTGGATTTGTCTTATAACCAAATTACAAGGATTGGCAAAGGGATTTTTAAACATTTGGACAGTTTGGCGGAGTTGCACATATACGGTAACTGGATTTCTCATGTGGCAGCCGATTCCTTCAGGCCTCTAAAGAAACTGAGAGTTCTGGATTTGAGCAGAAATTATCTAGAAAATCTTCCCTTGAACGCATTCCGTCCATTGGAGACACAAATAAGAAGCTTGAGAACTGAAGGTGAGTAGGCTACCTATTTATTGTAGACTTCTTCATTTATTTTAGTCATATACGTATGAGTAGACAAAATAAAATTGATTTTACTATTTTAATGATCATAAACACTTCATAAACAGTTTTTTTACATGACCTAAAGAAATAAAAGTTTATCTACAAATTAACACATGAAATCACATAGTGCTCAATGCATTACCCTTATATGTAAATATATATTATATAATAAATATATATAAAGAGAGAGAGAGAGTTACCATGTCCAATGTGGATAGAGTACATAGACAAGTAATATATATATATCGCAATATGTATTCTTGTGTGTTAATAAAGAACTAAGTCAAAATACAAATACAAGAATTATAATTGAATTTACCAACATCATCAGGAATATTATTTTGACTTGGTTCTTTATATATATATATATATATATATATATATATATATATATATATATATATATATATATATACATATAAAAAGGAAAAAGTGTTTGGTATTTTTTTGTGGTTGCGTTTAGGCCAAACAGACAAAAAGGAACGTACAGATAGACAAACATATAAATATAACGCGAAGTTTAAATTGGATTTAGTTAAAGAATCTCAATTAGTTTTACTCAATTATTACAATTTGCGGCTTCCGTGAAGCTCTCCAATATTGCCGACTGTCTTTCTTTCCTCCCTTTTTATTCTCTCTAAATAGAATAATTAAATTAGCTTTCACTCTATAAATTGTTAGCATAATTTATGGAAATATTTCTTAATTTCATAATTTTCATCACTGAGTAGAAAGTTTACAGAAAATACAATTCCAAAAGAAACTTATGACTTAGGCATATAGGAAAATATAAAATAAATTAATATTTGATAGTTAGAAAGCAAGAAGAAATAGAAATTTTAGGAAAAATCAAGTTTAAATAAGTGAGGATACGCAAGGGTTGAAGATAAGGAAAAGTATCAGAAACAAAATTTTAATAATTATATATTTATTGTAGAATTTTTAAAATGAATTTAAGAGAAAAAACTTCCAAACCTTTTAAACTGGGTCAACAAAATTTGCATTTAATCCTCAAAAGCTAAATCCATTTAGAATAAACATTGACATATAATATAATAATGACTTCATTTTACTAAATGAGATATGAAGTACGATAGACCGGGTGGAACTGTTTTCTTTGGTTCAGACGCTATTCGAGTAAGGTTATGCGACGGGATAACGCTTCAACTGATATTACTCATAGACCGTCCCTCAGTAATTATTTTCACAGGCATTTTCGATCTTGGGGAAGAAAACGCAATCAAACATTCCTCGACACTACCAGAAACCAAACCCAGGACCTTTAGCTTCACAGTCTGCAACTATGAACCTAAATTAGACACTGTATATATATTACATTATATTTCGTTGCACACTTACTTGCCTACGCAACCAAATATAATGTAATAGAACAATCTGACACTTGTGTATTCAAATTTCGCCAATACATTTAATATCTAAAATAAAATTGAATTCTAAAATTAGAATTGATTTTATTAATTACAACAGTGTAGCAAAATGCATGTTCAAGTTATTTGTTTACATTTACTCTCGATTATATATTAAATAGATTAAACAAGTTTGTTTAGTTACTCATTAAGAGAAGTAGTCCGATCATTCCATAAACAATTGAAAATTTGTTTAATAAAATCACATCTCTCTGACCAAATAATACAATACTAAATTATCTTCCTAAGTTTTCTATATGCTTTTAAAATACAAAACGTTATTGCGTTTTATATCAACTTATTCTTCAACAGAGTTTTCTCACTGTTCCTCTTGGCTGTAGCCTAATAAGAAATGGAAATCTGGTATTTTTAGTTCGATTACCTTCATTTACCCTTTATCGATCAGTTCGTTCTATTTGTAACTATACTGTTCTTTAAATTTTTATATTTTTCCATTTCTCATGTTGATATATTGTTATTATCATCTAGTTTAGGTTAACGTTTATGAGAGTTCAAACAGGTAAAATTGCTATAATTAAAAATTACCTAAATAACTGAATACATAGGACTTACTTGCTGATGCGTTTCGAAACAATCGTTCCTTTTACGAAGCAAAGCCTCTACTCAGGTTTATGAACGATTGCTTCGTAAAAGGAACGATTGTTTCGAAACGCATCAGCAAGTAAGTTCTATGTATTCACTTAGTTAGGAAATTTTTAAATATAGTTTAGTCAGTGAATCCAAGATGATTACATCAAGCAACTTCAGATAAAATTAATTCTAATTAAGGGCATAAAATATCATTTGTTTTTTTAAAGTGCTGTATGTAATCAAAAATCATATTACACCCATTCATGTAACGTTGGTCATTTTTATGTTTAGCATGAACAAAGGTTAAAAAGACATTTTATATAGGAAAGAGAACAATATTTTTTTTATTTAATCAATTTTCAATTACTAAAAATTAATTTGGAGCTGTTAGAATGGCAATCTGCAAAAAATTGGATAATATTTTTAAATAATAATGTTTTAGATATTTACCAGTCCCAACATTTTTTCAAATGTCTTTACACTAATTTCTACACTAAGAATTAAATTTAAAATATCAATTCTTAGTCCACACTGTAATACACGAAAATAATCCTGTCAATTTCATGTCTCTAACTCTTATAAACTCTTATTATTTATTTTGCTTGTAGATTATGATCAGAGCATTTCGTATACAAATAGATTTGGCAATTATTATAAAGAAATGTGACCAATAATATATACATCATTCGTTAAATACATTTTTTAAATTCTATTCAAAACAAAATTTGTTGACTCTTACGGTTTTAATTTTTAACGCTACTTATAACAATAATTTCTTCCATAATATTGTTATATTTTATTTTGTTTATAGTTTAATACACTTTTTAAAACCTTATAACTGAACATTCGATATTTTCTCGGTTCTAAAACTTGGTTTACGGTGGACAAGACTTATTTTATTGTTTCCCTCATCCCTCATTTAGGTCAAGAATAAAATAATTATTCATTTTAACAATGGGAGAAAAGATACACCAAAGAAAGGCTTAGATTTTCCAATTTCTTTATTGTTTAGTAGATTAATTTTAACAGTTTAGTAGATAACAGTTTATTATTATATAAAATCTCTATCACAAAGTAGATTGTCACAAACGTTTGGAGATGGTTTTCGAATTTTTTTAGATTAAATTTATTTTCAATTATTTCTCTATATTTAATTATTTTAATGAATATGTCTTGTAAAATTTTATATTTTATGAATCGAGAATAATCTACCTATAACGTGTTTAGTCTACAATTTTCAGAAAGTAATGTTTAGGAACAATATTAAACTGATCACACATAAAATGTCCAATTACCCACAACTAGGAAAACGTCCTGATATCTTTGCTATTTTTCCTACTTTTTAAAATATAATTTAAAATAACATTTTCATATATTATATGTGGCTTTTTTATGGATATTATATGTAATGCAGTAAGTTACATAATTATATTTTAATTAAACATAACTTTGGTTTATTTTGTAATTGATTTTACTATGGCAAAAACCTTATGTTTTGCATTGCAACGAACTTTTAAAATGTCTTTTACACAATGTCATACGTCAAATAATATTGAAATTACATTCTGCAAGTCATAAGGTTTATATTGATGGAATAATAGAATTCATTTTACTTAGTTTTAAAATTGTATTAAATTCAATGCTGCTCATTAAATATTAATTTTACAAAGAAATATAAATATAGTTATATAAGGTATACTATTGTATAAAAATAACAACACACACCACACACACACACACACACACACACACACACACACACACACACACACACACACACACACACACACACACACACTCACACACACACACACACACTCACACACACACACACACACACACACAAACACACACACACACACACACACACACACACACACACACACACAGACACACAGACACACACACACTTCCCAGATATGCGTGTAATTTCAGTTTCCAATGATGATATTTTTTTTCAACTTGTTTTTAAAATTTTGAAGAAATGTTTCTTCGCTAAATGGAGACTGTGGTTTTGATATAAATAATGTTTGTTGTCACTACATAATGGCAGTTACGAAGTATTCAGGCAGGCCAGCACAATGCCTGTCAACTGCCAATGACCTGGAACCTTTCTACAATAGACCTCCTGAATCTGTAAAAGTGAACGTTTTTGTTGCGGTAGACAGAAAATATTTCACTAAGTAAGCTGAAGTATTTTGACAAGAATATCTCATTTTGCTAGTAGTTATAATGAAAATGATTAGATAATAAAAAACATCTTATGTCACAGATAAAAAAAAAACACTAATTTTAGTTTTTGTTCTAGAAAAAATCATTTACTTATATCTTTTTAAAAAATGTATATTCGCTTTGCAGATCAAATGCAATCTAAAATTCCTGTAGAGAAAAAAATAAAATGTTTACTTTTTAACAAATTTTATTTTTAATATAATTGTGCCAAAGGTTCATGGGCTATATTTTGTGATGTTAATCAAAACTTTCGAGGTTTGAAGAGAAAATATAGGTTTTTCAATAGGTAGTGAGTTTTTGTATACTAAATAAAGATAATTAAATAAAGATATTTAGTTACTTAGATCTTAGCTAGTGAGAACTATTCACAAAGTTAAAAGTCAAAATAGTTTACTCAAAATCTCAAAACAATTACTTTTTAATAAACACACACACACACACACACAACAAACTAATTTCGGCGATAAAAAGCTAATTTTTGTGAGATTTTGATCTCATTATTTTGACTTTTACCTTTGAGTAAGAAGTCCCATAAAATATCATTTTCGGAAATATCAAAATTATCAAATATCAAGAGCACAGTGGTACAACATATTACAATGAAAATATTGCAAAGAACCCCAATACCACAAAAATAATAAAAAATAACAAATGAAACAAGTTACTTAAGAATAAAACTTATGCACATTTAGATAATCATGTCATCATCATCAGAAGGTCTTATTACAAAATTACAATCTAGCAAACAAGACGTTTCATCATCACTCTAGTTTGTAACTTCTTATTTGCTAGATTGTATTTTTTAATAAGACCCTCTGATGATGATGACATGGCCCTCGAAATGTACATAAGAGCTTAATCTTAAGTAACTTGTTTTATTTGTTATTTTTGTCATATTGGGGCTCTTTCCAATATTTCCATTGTAATTACAAAATATGTTTAATTTTATTTAGTCAACACATTGAATATTTGTTATAGTATCTTTAAAATTATATAAATTTCCTCACTTTGTAATATCTAAACTATCCTCTATAGTTTTTTTTTTTAATTATAGATTAAGATGGTTATCAATCGAAATATTATATTTAAGTTATTTCTTTAATATAATACAGTACTTGAAAAATATATTACTTGAAAAATCATTAAACAAGGTAACCTAGAAAAAAACGAGGAAGCGCTTTCAGGACTTGTTCCTCACTGGACAGAAAATAAAAAAAACTTAAATATAACCATAGATCTGGAAATGCTTCGCTAACGAGTCACAGCTGGCCAATATTTTATTTCTGGTTCTGTTGTTTTGATATTTATACTAAAACTGCGCCCAAATATATTACTTACAAGCTCAAAATGAGATGTTGGCATATACATGGACAATACAACTAAAGAAAATGCAGTTTTTATTCTATTACCTGGAATCGTGAAAAATGCTAAATATAATAACTTATTCGATGGAAAAACATGTAATTGCTTTCAAATTTTCCTTACATGTCTATTTTGCTTGTTACACTATTATTATCAACTTTTATTGCTTCTATATTTAGCTTTGTTTGTGTTGGTTTCCTTCCAGGTTTCAGAGATATGTTTGTTTTTCCATCGACCTACTATCGTAAGTTTCTTCTTTCTTTATCTCTGTCTGTTTTTATAAGACAGCAGTTCAATCTATAGAAATTCGGACTACTTCAGAAGGACTAATTCGCCGTTTTGTTAAATATTTATCAAGGCAAAGCTATAAACAAAACAATCTAAATATCTGACGTCTTAGCAAGACGTTCTTTTTGTAAAACAACCAACAAGCTATATATTTGTATTTTTACCTTTTTGTATTGAAATAATCATGATCGCTAAAAATAAACATTATTTGAACCTACTGTTTGAAAACCTAGGAGGAACTGTTTTAGGCATAAAAGTAATAGAAAGAAACCATATGGCCATCCACACTATAATTCTGGAAAAATATGACAAACGTGGTATTGTTACAATTGTGAAAATAATGAAGGACTTCCACTATGTGGTTTCTGTTGTTTTATTTCGTAAGATGTTGCTGAGTTGTCTTTAAAATGCGAATTGATATTTATTTTCAAGTGTCTGTTTCTTACGAAATACCGTGTTTTACAATTATCACTTGAATATAGTTGCTCTTGAAGATAAGAATGATCTCTGTTGTTATTCGATTAGTTTATAAAATGATAATTATTATGTATGTTTTGAGCGGCTTATCCTTTATTTAATAATTTAGTCTAAATACTATCGTCAAATATTTCTGAAGGACATTTATCTTTTAGGAGCTTTACATGATCACTAACAGTTTAAAATTCCTACAAGTGGCCTTCAATTTCTATTATAGAACATATCTTGTTCACTTAGTCTTAATTTTACATTATATCAGTTATCATTATGTTTAGCAAAATATTTTTTCGATTTTCGTAAACCTAATTTATTATTACTTTGGGTTTTGTTTGATTTAGTGCCTGTTGAATATATATATTTTTTTTTAAAGAGGTAGACGTATTTGACGTATTACTAATAATACTTGCGTATATCTGTGGTCTATCATTCTCTATACGGTATTACTCATATGGTTAACTCTCAACGTTGCATTGGTTGAAAATTAATGAAAGGTTTTACTTGCGGTAGGTTTTTTACGGTTGTTTTCAAAATATCAAATTCTCAACTCATCTATGACGTCACCTGATACATTTATCGATTGTTATGAAGTACCGGTTGTTATAAAAGTATGAAAATAATATCTGAGGTCAGAATTGTAATGAGAAACTATTGAAGTAAGCCCTAGATGGATAGATGGTAGTATTAAATTAAATACACAGTATTATCGTTATCTTACTACTTGAGTTTGTCAGTGAATATCATTGGGGAATCATGCTGTTCAGGCGTTTTGACAACCTAAACAGTCATTTTGAAGCATAAAATGTTTTATAAAATATTCTGAGCTGTCGAAATGAGTATTTGCGTTCAGTGAAACGAGTGCAATTGTATCTCAGCTACCCCTGGCTAGAAAGTTGAAATAATCATTAGACCGCCAGCCTAGCAGGATGTTTAGGGGGCATAATTCACTAATGGTTTTTTGTTTACACAGAATGTACAAAATACATAATAAATGCTGACTAATCATGTTATTATGCTTGGGATACTCAAATGTTTGCAGTGTATACTTGAAACGGTTGGCTTTTTCAAACAATATAAAAACACGAAAGCACTTTAAAAAATTGAATATTTCTTTCAATTTGTCTTTCTTGTTTGAAAATCAAACAAGGCTGCCAATCTACATAGAGTTATTATAAGCTTCCTAAATATGGCAGGGAATGGAAGTTTGAGTGAATACCTCAAGCATATATCAAGAAACAATGCCTTACACGGCAGCACCAGTTACATATATTTATTTTTCACTGCATTATTTTTTTAATAATTTTAAAGTAGTTAGTTATAGAATACTAACTATTTTATAATATAAAGAGAATTTCCTTTTTAAAATTTATGAATGGGAACATTCCATCCTTAATTTTATGTAGGCTATTGTATTTTGATGCTTCAATGATACAATATTCTTTTTTTGGCAGTTATATCACTTTCTTTCAGCTGAGTCCAACATATTGTTTTAATTAATAATAATTGTTTGATAAAACTTTTAATTTGGCGTATATATGGAACTATTAAATGTACATTTTAGGATCACGTACCTATTACAATAACAGCATATCTAAGTTGCTTAATAAATTTAGTCAAAGCCTATAAAATTAAATGCAAGTCTAATTTGTTCAAATTTAGATAAAACGATAAATCTACAAATTATAATCAAATCTCAATTAATTAGTTGTGGAATCTGAGGTTTTTCTCTTAATACAATATTTATTCGACATAAAACTTACTTTACTTATAATCTTACAGGTCACACTATTGGGGGTCTATCTCAACATGAATAGTTGCGTAAGAAAGTAAAAAAAATCAAGAATTAAAAATGATCGAATGTAAACTTATAAAACTGCAATTTCTGTGTAGTTAATACAAACTAATCCCAATGCTGATTAATAGAGCTAATGCGAATCATAAGGCTGTAAGTTTCCATGAATCTATCTCTTGTAAACTATAATTAAAAATGATCGTTATGCAGTAAAATACCTTTGATATCAACAACCTAGATTGCCAACAACATTATGAGTGTAAACACAAATACGAGAGCAAAAACTATTGCTTAGCAAATAACCTGTTCTTTTGAAATCTACACTGGTTGAATTAAGGAATTAAACAAACTCCAAATTATTGCAAAATTAGAATCGCGGTTTATTGTAATTACAAACTGTCGGCACGTGTTAAAATAATATAACTAGAGTATCTAACTAATGAACACGAATCTTTGGCCTATCCTTTATAAAGCTGTATTACAGTTAGTCTCGTGATATAGGCTGCTTGGCCAAGTCGCTTCCTTTTCTGGTAGATAAGGCTGTGTTTCCTTGATTGCGTGTTATTTTCCTGTACCCTTCCTTTCTGACGTAATAGATTAACCAGAATATTCCCTTTCATCACGAATATTTCCATGTAACATTGCTAACTTCTAAGAAGAACTTTGATATTATTGAGCACTTGTACTGTATTTTACGCTTCCCCTTCTTGGCTTTTACTTCTCGAGTTCCCAGTTTCGTCTTTAATTCATGATCCAAAAGTTCGGACTGATTCACCTAGACTTTTCTTGATTATTGAGCTTTGTTTTAATCATAGTTTTTTTTCATATTTATTCTTATTACAGTATGCTCATATCAGTGCAGGTTTATTTCGTTTAGCCAACAAGGAGCCACTCTCCTGTCCAGTCTCGTTTTCTCCTGATTTATTCCTCTTCGCACGTCGTTTGGATCTTGCCGTTTTTCATGATATTACTATCCCGGCTCCGGGTTTTGATGATAGTCACAATTCGTACTAGTTTCCATAGCTACTTACAGTGTTCTACTTCTACCTTATATAAATTTTCACGTAAATGTTGTTATCCTTCAAATCCCCTTCAAACATACCTAGAAAACGTTCCCACAAACAGTTTCCTCTATAAAATGTAAACTTCAGGTATTATTTTTACTACCACGTGATAGTAAAATTATAAATTTACCTATCTAAGTAATTATCTTTGTGACCTTGAATAGGTAAGTAAAGTTAGTTTACAACCTTAGTTCAAGTGTTGATATAGTAATACACTTTTTTGTCTCATTATGATAAGATATATACTAGGCAAATCCTTTTATATCTCCCTTTATTCAAAGCCTGTTACTCAAATATTTTGTCGATTTTCAGAAATAGCAAACAAACATATCACTGAACGTTTAGTCAACACTAATAACGAACCAAGTGGATTTACCTATTACTTACTAATTGCTGTTTATTACAATCATTTATATATCGTTGTTAATCCATCTACCAGCAATACATAAATACACAGCTATAGAAATTGTAACCAACAGTTGTCTGTTACATGTGACATTAAGTGTTCGATAAATCGATGCTAAACACTGGCAATAATGTTTCATTGTCTCCGCGTGCCATTGCGCAAACTCCGAATACATATTTTATTATCTTTTAAATAATTTGAGCAGCTGTCAATAATTCTTCATTCTGACCCGTACATTTTATTGTAAACAAATAAATGGTAATAATAACACTAAAGATATTTAAGTGTAATTATAAAATAGAATTATAAAAATAATTAGTGCGAAAGTAATTAAGTAAACCTTAAATAACGTCAGTGACAAATGTTCGTAGTTGATTAGAAAAATAGCAATAAGAGTTTGTTAAAAAGACGTATTAAAGATGTGTAGAAAAGAATAAGTAAAGATAGATTATTATACCACAGGTAGCGTACCAGAAAATGGTACGAGGTAATACTTTTATAATGGTCGATATACTATAAGAATTAGTGACATTTTTTGTAAAAGACAATAACAGAAGGCTCATGAAACAAGGTAACTGAAACAAGGCGTAAAAAGGTTTGTCAAACACCGATTTGCAATGACACACAGAGAATGCCGGTGAATTAAGTACTTTTATGAGTATAAATGAAAAGTATTTCAAGATCTTTTGAGAGATTTACCCTCTAACAGAATCGTACCTATACTCTACCAGGGTCGTAGTCCACCCTCTACAAGGATCGTACCTACCCATTATCACGGTCTTAGTCTACCCTCTACCAGGTTCGTACCTACCCTTTTCCACGGTCGTAGTCTACACTCTACCAGGATCGTACCTACCCTCTGCCAGAGTCGTAGCCCACCCTCTACAAGGATCGTACCTACCCATTATCACGGTCTTAGTCTACCCTCTACCAGGATCGTACCTACCCTTTACCACGGTCGTAGTCTACCCTCTACCAGGATCGTACCTACCCTCTACAGGGTCGTAGTCCACCCTCTACAAGGATCGTACTTATCCTCTACCAGAATCGTAGTCTACCTATGCAATAACAAATTAGGTTTTTATAGAAATTTCCTATTAGAACAAAACAAAGTAGCCTTGAACCCGCACTAGGAAAAGCGTTAATGACGTAAAAGATGCAAAATCATGTACAGGAGAATCAGTAATGAAAGATTATGGGTAATCACAAGAACTCCTTTGGTGGAACAGCCGTACATTTGCTACTAACATAGTTATGTACATGACCTCACAAGTACAGCGCTCTATTACTGCCACGGTTGATTCCAAGGACATTCAAGTACATACTTATGTACAACATGTATCTTTACAGCGTGTACTTTAGTAATTAAGATACAGATTGCAGATTTTATTATTGTAAAAGAAATGACATTAAGAAGAAATAAAATATGTTTAAAAAAGTAATCAACAGATATTAGCCTTGTAACCATATCTGAGATTTTGGGATCTAAAAGACTTGAGAACTGAAGAATATAGACATGGAAATATAAAAAAAAACATAAGTTTAAATAAATCCATTAACTTGTGGTCATTCACCAGGACCTCGAGGTTTTTCTTCTCTGGGACGTAACTCAAACAATTGAAAATTGAGTAAATTAGTATGCCTAAAAAATGTAAATATTTCACATTTTATAAAACATTTTTCTTCTAACAGATCTTGACAGTTTCATGATTAAATTGACAACATGTAAATAACAAATTATGTAACAGAACTATATAGAACATTCACCAATTCACTGTTTCGTTTAATTGGTATTAAATTAACTATGAAAATACTTTGTTAGGAGATAATCTATTATATCCAAATCTAACAAGTATTGAAGTAATGTTGATACCATACCGTACAGAATTCTATGCAGAATTCTATTAAAAATAATATATAATTAGCTGACTTATTTGAGTTTTTTCTGGTCATGGATAATTAGTGGCTGTTCGATTAGTTATTATGAATAGTGATATTGAAGATGAGTACTAGCTAAATATATCAACAGTTGTCAAATAAGGGTCAGATGATTCAGTAGGTCGTACTGATTAGTTCTACACTTGTACCATTACGTAAAAACTCAAGATTGATAGATATGAAAAAAAACATAACATAATTTTGTAATTTTGAAGTTTTAGTTTATAAATTATTTATGTTATACACTTTAGGAAGAAAAGTTATGGGTTAAATTTAATACACCTGCTAGTACGTTGGTCGTCTCTCAAACCTTGCATACCTCTCACTCGACCATTCATAAGTACGTACTTCGAAATCTTCAAACATTGAATGCAAAATTATATATAAAGTGTAAGATACTTTGTATAGGCAAGTCCAGCACATTATTTATTTTATATAAAATTTTATGTTGTCCTTACCAAACCTGTTTTACTATAAATATATAGCTTTTACATTCAACACTAAGATGGTTAATATGAGAAGGCAAAATATCATTCTTACTACGCTTAAATAAAAATCATGTTAAGTAACCACTCATTTAGTATTAAAACAATTTGTGGAATGTCGAGTCCAATATTAAGTAAATATAATAGTCACCCTATTATGCTCGTGGAAATCAGCTGTTACTTAGTCGTCCGGGTTGGTTGATTGGAAATATCACGTTAATCTTGACGTTTCATTACCATTTCTTTCAATCACATAAAATCTGAAGAAATTGGAACTGAACACAATATA
>JBAIZL010000003.1:139307760-139310260 GCA_036971475.1 Prosapia bicincta
GTTATATTTGAATTTTTTGATGCGTGCTTGTATAAAATACTTGAACTATATATGTTATCTTTTAAATTTTTTTTTGTCATAAAATATTAGTTTAATAATACTATTCAATACACGTGACACAGTAACTAGATAGAATAATGAAACTGTTTTTGTAAGGTATCTATAGGTTTCTGATGCCCTGTTACTCAGACAGATATTTTTCCTTTAGTATCATTTCAAAGGAATCGGGAGGGAATTCTTAGCAGCAGTTTAAATAGTTGAACGAAATTTTGTCTCATACCAACTCTCTAAGAGGATACAAGTTGACAAACATATTTAGATTTCTTCCTAATACCAATATATCAGAAATTTATAAGGAAATTTCACGTCCCCTGATGAACATTAAACGTAAAAGTAGATATGGGGACTGTTGCATTCACTGATTATTGCCTGCATAAAATAACTATTCTTTTAGGCGCTTTACGAAAGATTATATTTCCTAATTAAACGGCCACGATGAGACGATTTCCATAATAAGACTTTTTAGAACATTGTGTAGTCATATTTATTACATCTCTCACTGTAACTGTAAACAAGTTTTATAAGATAACTGTTTTGAATATATATTATTGAAAGTTTTTATGAGAGTCCTAAACTATAAAACTTTTTTGCAAACGTTATCAATTAGAAATAGCTTACAGCCTACAATTTCTAAAACTTTTATAACCTTCAAACGTACACAACTCTTTGCACGTTTAATAATGCATATAAATATATTTTACTAAAGGTTACTAAAATTATTGTTTTCATCATGGCAGAGAGAGATATGCTTTAATTAACGATCTTGAAAATATAACCATTAATTTTCTACTTGGAAAATTGAATTACTATTATTTTGCGTGAAGGTTTATGTACAGGTTGAATCGATATAGGATGTAAACAATGGGAAACTATAAAATATGTAGACATTAACGTTACAATTTTGGGAAAAATACGAAATAAGTCTATTCACTTTCAAAACAAATATTTCCATTAAAATGAAAAACGATAATTCAGAATAATAAACAGAAATAATTTCGAATATCCAGTTAATTTTCCATCTCTGTGGTTTCCATGACAAAGGCTCCTACTCACAAATAATTACACTTTATGCCTTTGTCATTTAAAGTTTACTAGCATTCATTGTGAGCTAAAACCTGGATCCTGTCCAAATACAACCCCACGCTCTTTAAAAATACCACCCTTTTGATAGGGCAGGAACTAGTCGAGTCGTTACCCAATACGGTCTACATAAATTCAATATTTTTAAACTAGAAAAAGTTATGTAAAATTATGAAATAATTACAACACTTCCAAAAACTAAAAACTTGTATCTTATAATAGAGAAGATCAACATTTTGTAACTGAAATAAAGTAAATAGATTTCAAAATATTCTTATACGTATTAGGCTCTATTTTTAAGTATAAAATCTATTTATCCAAAAACCATGAAAATAAATTTAAACAACAAATAGAAATAAAGTTCTATTATACAAGATAAAATTAACTATATACAACACAAATTAAAAAAAAAAACAAATAAGAGAATCTGTACAAAACATTTCAACGTTTTAAAATTAATGTGGCAGTCACTTGTAAAACACAATTTTTCCTGTTTTCCTCTTTGTATTTTTTTCCTTCAGCAAAACACACAAGTACAGAATAATTTAGCTGCTTATTTCGCAACATTTCAACAAGTATACTACATTCCGCTACAATCCTTATAAAATTGGGTTCGTTCTTGTTTTTACTTAGTTGTATTATGAAACACAAAAGAAGATGAACTAATGTTCGGACTGACATTTTCCAAGACGATTCTAAGAAATAACATATTTCTACAGGAATGTCAAAAAGCATTCAGAGTTCTTAGATCAGTTGTTAATCAAATGAAATAAAAAGTTATATGCGACTAGTACTTTTACTTGCCACCTCTATTATCTATTAGCCTTGTATAGCTTGTTCAGGCCTTTATATATTAACTGTACGCTAGTTGAAATTTTGTAGTATTAGGTATTTGTTACATTTTTACTACCGTTACTAATACGATAAACTATGACATATATTTTTTGATAGATATAAATAATAAAATTAATAATAAAAAAAAATATGTACGAAATAAAAACATACATAAACGAGTGGGACAATAGATGGATATACCTTTGAATTGCCAAACCTATTTAACCTATTTTTTTGTATCGGAATATAAAATTAAGAATATTAGTTACTCAGATAAAGGCTGAATTAAAATCAGTTTATTTGTAACTTTCTGTAACAGTAATTAAATTTTAGTTAGAAGATCAGTCTAATTTTAAATATAATAATTTAAATATTAAAATAGAAGAGAAAGGAATAGATGGGAATAAATCGATTCGCAGAAGGGATGGACTAGGGACAACATTATTAACTATAAACCCAACCCATAAATAATAATAAAGGTGATTATTATTATAAAAATATTAAAAACTAAGCAGTTTATTTACTT
>JBAIZL010000003.1:139322760-139357760 GCA_036971475.1 Prosapia bicincta
ATTCTACATACCATGACGTTAGTGCTAAATAAGTCTGCTGAGGTATAAACCTAAAACTAAGGTTAAAAGGAAATATAAGACGTGAAAAATTATCTAATAAAATAGATAATTGTAATTAAAGATATCAATGAAATACGTTCACTATACCATAGCCTAGAGTTACCTCCGCCATAAAAATTAAATAATTTGAAACAGTTATCTGAAAATGTTTTTGTTCCTTTAGTGTTTACATCAAAACAAAATTACAAACAACATCTTACTTTGAACTTTATTATGAAGTAGTAAAGAATGATCACATACATAAGTAGAGCTTTTTTCAAGTAAGTTAGATCACAAGGGAATTGACTTTCGAGTAGTCTCTGTTGCAATTCGTAATAAGAGTTCATATATTATATTAATATCACTAGATTCAAAATACAACTTTGTAACGATTTTATTTTTTAAAATATTAAGGGTAATTAAAATTAAAAATTTGACTCAGAGCTTTTTTTTACTATGTTTTGCACACAACTGAAGAGCTAATTTTAAAAAATGTTAAAATTTATGCAGTGTTTTTAAATTTTAGCTATATAATATTAGGCCTAGTTATTTCTAATATAAATCTAGAAATGTAGTAAACAAAATTTATTTATTCTCCTAATTTATTTTTATTCAGTTCTAGCTAAAGTTGAAATATATGGTATGCAAATATTTTTATAAATTTACCATAGATATCAGATCCTTTTACTAGAGAAAAATATAATTTTGGATTGTATTCATTGGGCCATATTTTATTATATAGCTCTAAACCTTGTAAAGAAAATCTTCATATGTAATACAATAAGTGTTGACCTTATGGTGTAACTTTTACGACTTTTTTAAAAAACTCTTTTAACCAATTTTCAAAACGGAAGTAGCACAGCTGTTGTGTAGGGTTAAAAAACAAAAGCAATATCACAGACAAATCTATTAGAGCAGGCTTATATCGTTTATACTTTGGCTACAGGCAAGTATAAGTAAAGTTAATTTGATAAGAATAAGAATAAAAATGTAGCAAAATTCGTTAAAACTTTCTTTTAATGCGATCTGAAATATACCATCAGCTTCGTGTAGAAACGAACAAAGTTCTTATACAAAAGGCATAGTTAAATCATATCATCCTTTAAGAAGTTGGCAGATTAGTCTTGATATCATTAAAATATTAGGAAATTATAAGTTTACTCTAATTTACGTATTAACTGGTTTTTAATTGTTTTATACTATTACCTAAGTTTTTTGTTAGTCGTTTCCAAACAAAGTAATTTCACTGGAACATAATTCTTTACAAATATAATGCAGACATATATACAGTATTTATTACGTATATATTTATAAATATATAAAATAAACATATAAAAATATATTTATTTTCCGAGTTCTTAAATAAATTTTAATAACCATCGAGTAAAAAGCTTCTTAAAGGTAGAATGTAATCATATTAATTATTTAGAGTTGCCTCGTGAATAGAGATCAAATCAAAGGGTATTTCATAGATTTAAATTTTATAAATTATTGTTTTTAAATTTTTTTACGTTATCAAGTAATATTGTTATTAATAATTAAATCCTTATTGAAGCATCTGGCCTACAATTACCTAATTAATTGAAATAACGAATATGAAATTTCATTATGAGCGAAATTGAATTTTGGAAACGCATTAGCAAAAACATTAGATCGAAGAAAAAAAATACAATCTTTACTTTAAATGCTAACCATACAGTTATGCTAAACAACAAAAATATTATCCTCAACATCAGAAGCCTACACTCGGCTTCCTGAGCAGGCTTTTCAGGAAATTATTTCCTTTTTTAACGAGTAATATGATGGTTTACTTTAATAATAACACTAAATAGCATACAACCAAACCAGCAATAGTGCGTTTTTGTTCACGGATGAATTTAAGAATTTGATGTTATAGTACGACTATATCGTTTCATTTGAAACAGGGTTACTTCACATCCAAATTTCACTTTTCATACTTTGAAGAAAAAGCAAGGTGTAAGCTAAGTCCCATAAATGGTATAGTTTAAATAGTTATCGGAAGACACAAGTGTACATATTGTAGAAGGAAGTATTAATAAGGGTCCTTAGGCTTATTAAGGAAAGTAACTAGTGATTTTTATTGTATTTTTAAAATTGTTTACTATTAAATAAACTTGTTTTTTACAAACAATGTTTTAATCAAACTATCTTTACTGTTAAAAATTGTATTTAATGATATCAAAGTGTTATATTTTTTTATCATGTAATATCAAACATTATTAGGCTGTATAAGTTTGAAATAGCATAAAATTCCAGTACTAAATGTGTATATTAAATAGTTATATTTAAAAAAATAAGAAGCTCATATTTTGTATACTTAGTTTAAGTACAGTCAAACTTGGATTTTACAAGAAATGTCAAGGCTATCGTAAACAAATATTTTATGCGTCATAAAATATTAAAGTAGGGCTATAAGAAACTTTCTAATGACAGTTTACTACTTTTGCTTTTTGCGCTTACTTTGAATAAAAAAAACACATTTTAGTCAATTTTTATTGAAGTGTCAATTTCAGCACTTTGCACTCTTGTCTACAATTGTAAAAATGCAGAAATATGACATCAGAATCAAGAAATCCACCTTCATAATTTGACGCTACGTTTAACGCTAATAGCTATTTTCAAATTCAGTGAGGTTATTTGGAAGTTTGTTTTTAATTGTGATTTATTAATTTTCTATCCTTTCTATTAAGTTAACTTCGATTACATTTTGTGATAGTGTATAACAAGTGTTTTTTAAAGATTTAGGTTTATTTAATTTCTGTCTTGTCCAGTGCAGTGTCTCACTGTAGTAGGCTATGATATTATTAATCAAATTATTCATTATTATCATAGGCAATTACATTCCAAAAACAGGTTAATTGTTATATAATGAATAATTTACCGCCAAAAGTAGAAAATAATATAAATTTTACAACAATATGGAATGATTATTTAATTTATATTTTAAAGGATTTTACGAAAAGATGAAATTTAGCGGTGTAGCAAACGTTTTGTATTAGAAATAATGAATTAATGGTTAGATTCAATAAAGTTTTCAAAAAACAAAACATAACAAATGAATTATATTATTTGTAATGGAAATTTACATCATTTCACTTAATATCATATTGAAGGCTCGTAAGTAGGGTGAATAAGTTATAAAGTCAGGATTTCTCGTTTTACTAAACAAACGTAATTAATTATTAAAACAAAAATTGAAAATCATTTAACATTTTGAATAGTGTATCAATATTGTTTAAAGAAAAAACGAATGAAAATAAAGTCTGATTATTTCATATTTGTATTTTATGCCAGTGATTTTCAATTTCAAACAAAAAAAATACATTTCTCTTTTGGCTATTTATAGGCTAATATGTAAGAAACGTATTTATTTTGTCAAAAAAGAGATTTTTGTCTACATTTTGACTGTACTAATTTTAAGGAATTGTAAATTTACATGTTATAGAAATTATAATTGTTAGATCGTTGAGAAATGTACAGTTAGACACATTAAAAATAGTATAGTGATATTTCTAGAGCAGAACACGGTCTTCACTTATTTTATTTGTAGCAGAACTATAATTATGCACTTATTTAACTATATAATAGGTTAAAATACTATGGTTTAAATTATATAATTTTAAATTGTAAATTTTTAAGATCTATATTAAAAATATAAATCTTTGACACGTTATGAAATATATTTTTTCTACTAATTACGGAATCCGAATTTCATCTTCACATTTGTTGACAGCTACATCACACTTTTGATGTAACCTAGTTAAAAAGGACTTCTTAAAAATCGTTATTTATAGAGTTGGTATATTCACACCCATTTGCGTCCTAAATCATATTTCTCTATTAGGTTTATTGAACTGTAAAGGAAACTAAGTTTATCCACAGAAAGCATAAATTATTTCTACGTGTTTTCTTGAAAAATGAGTACAACTTGCACAATTATTATACTATTTGAAATATAATATTAATTTCCCTGAAAACAAAACATGTAAATATATTTAAAAAGTTTATTTAATTTTATAATATGAAAAAACAATAACTTCAAGTCACAGTTCACACAAACAAAATGGTCCTGACCTAACAGCAGCTCGACCGTTGGTACCCAATATGATCAATTATTTCTAGCGCCTACTATTCATCATATCTCAAACAATAGCGATAAAAAAGTTTTATTGTTTGTTGGGAATAAATAAATATCGAAGTCACTGTTTGGTCTAAATATACATCTAATTTCTTCTTTATACTGATAAAATTCTCTATATGGAAAGTTGTTTTCACCTTTCTTGTATCCTGATCTTAAATATATTCATTTATGTTTCTAGGTTGAATATTTCTCCTTAATATTAATATCTTAAACTATGACCCGTTCATTGTTATAACCTATTTTCAACAGACATGTTCAGTAATGCGTACTGTTTTTGTTGTGGCTATATACTCTCATTTATAGGTATTGCCTTTACATTACCTTAAAAATTACTGGAACTTTTACTGCCATAAGACGGGAGCTTTGTTGCTGCATCTTAAGCTTAAATATTTTTGAAAGCTGCCATCAGGATAAAAAATAGCTGTTCTACTGCTCTTCCACTGATACTTCCACATTTCCTCTCTAATTTTTTGTTTTTTAAGGCTTGGAGTTACGAGCGGAAAGTTTAAGTCCAAACTCTTCTTCTTTTCACCATCTTTCTTTCTTCCCACATTTGATACACGAAACTGCGTTTGAATCCATTATTAGCCTTCCCAAACGTATCATTTTTTTGCTGCAATTTCACTGTTATGAGTGTCATGAAGTGTTGGGATAACAACAATATTTTACTTTAGGCTTCTATAGTATATTTCACAGCTTCCAAATCTTTATAAGGAGTGTAACATCTCCACGTTGTCATACAGTTTCCGTTTTTTTAATAATCTCATTAAACATCGATGAGTGGGGCTTGTTTACTTGAGTGGAATTCACATTCCCACTCAATAAACAACGAGGGAATACAATCATGGCTGCATAACACTCCCTCTCTCTGCACTTGAAAGTCTTTCCGTAGGTTTACGTTACTCAACCATTTGGTATTATTATTATTATTAACTGTAATTCATTTGCATTAAACAAATAACTCTCCTAAATTTAATTTTTTTTCGCGAATACAACTTGTGGACACCTTTTTTTAGAATTTCCTACAAAGCTAATTAAAGGGTGTCCTCAATTGTGAGTAATAAAAGCACTACCAATTTTCAAAATGTTTTATATGAAATAATGACTACAATGCTGTACATCCAAACGCTCTAGTTATTAATAATCCTTTTCCGGTAGTAGGCGTTTAGAATCCCTTACTCTTATTGGCATTTTTTGAACCTGGGTTCCCTAGTTCGTATATCTATTTGGCCCTTACATCCCTGTTATACTCCAAACTCTAGGATGTTTGTTTGATACTCTATAAAGACAAAAAAAAGTCTTTCTTGTGTTTTATTTTAACATAATTAGAAAGTTTGTTTATTAGGTACCAAATTATAGGAATATTCAATCATATCAATGAGGTGGAGAAAAGCATTTGTATTATAATTTAGGCTACAAGTTGAGGGTCAATGACATATTTACAAATTAAAAGAATGGAAGAGATAAAAATTAGAGTTAAATTTGTTTATTATTAAAGATATTTATGCATAATACTCAGAAGTCTAACTGAACAAAATTACTATCTAACTTGTAGGGTTCATAAACTGCAATAAAACAATACAAAATAACACTTACATGAAAAATCACAACACGAATTCATATATTTGATAAAATTTGGACTGACTTTCTATAACGTTCAATTGTAATCCCGTACAATGAAGGTTACAGATCACTAGAATTGGATACATATCAACAAATATTCCTCTGCGGTTTCGAGATACCAACAGCCACTATGCACTTTTAAATCTGTCTATAACTTGGATATATTCTAAGAGAATTTTCGAATTGTCCTTATTATTTCTAACATTGCAGAGAACAATTATTTTTATTTTATTAAGTGGTATTATAGACCAACAATAAATGTATAACAAAAGGTTTTTTTAAATAAAAGTTTAATCAAGATTGTTAATATTTTTAGTCAATTGTTACAAAATTATTCAGCAAACCCTTTGCAATTCTTAAAGATTTCATAGATTTTCCCAGTTTCAACGAAAAAATGTTTTTTAAATATTAGGATAAATCAGTATAAATCAGTTGAAAATTCCTTCCAAATATCACGAAATTTCAAGTTACAGTAGGTGTTACTTATATCTGCCTTATGTTAGTCCAAACGTTTTGAAAATGTATGCTAACATATACGTCTTATACCAAGAGATATAGATTACTAAATCAACTATATGACTATATCATATATATATATATATATATATATATATATATATATATATATATATATATATATATAATCAACTATATGACTATATCATATATATATATATATATATATATATATATATATATATATATATAAATATAAAATACGTTTTCTTGTTTAATAATTTAAAACAACATAGGTTATTCAAATACAAGAATATTTATTATTTTATATCCAAAGCTTTTCGTTGGCAAACAGTACCAACATCATCAGGAATGAAAATTACAATAATCAATTACAATTATTGTTTTTTTCATTCCTGATGATGTTGGTACTGTTTGCCAACGAAAAGCTTTGGATATAAAATAATAAATATTCTTGTATTTGAATAACCTATGTTGTTTTAATATATATATATATATATATATATATATATATATATATATATATATATATATATATATATATATACATATATGATTATCCATATTAGTATGATTTTCATTTTACTTCAGTATACAGTAAATATTCGGGATACTTTAGTACCAGGAAGAAAACGGACACCATGACTATCAAAGGCGAAGTTAAAAATAGAAGAAACTTACTTTTTGGGATAGTTAATTCATTTATTTGTACATGTGGGTGAACATTTGAGTTGAATTAATTACACTATTTTTATACGGAATATAACATTGAAGAATTCTGTACTTGAAGTATATTATTTTACAAGATCGATAGTTAAATTTATTAATAGTTTCATTACAGTAGATAATATTTAGTTTTATTTTTGACACTTTTAGTAGCCTATAATAGTTATAAATAATCTAAAACCTCGATTATTTCATTATATGAGATAGGCGTTTATTCGTTAAATCGTGTTTCAATTAAAAACACATAAATGTTAAATATCCAAACAACCTTATGGAACGATACTACTTTATATATATATATATATATATATATATATATATATATATATATATATATGCTGATACGTATTCCTTCATACTATCTGGAGTGCATCCGTTCATTCTGTAGTGCATCAATTCGCAGTTCCGACGTTTCGCTAGAATCTCATCCAGCATTGACGAGGTGAACCCATCAACAACTGTTGAAGAGCGAGTTGTTCAACTGTTGTTAGGTTCACTTCGTCAATTCTGGATGAGATTCTAGCGAAACGTCGAAACTGTGAATGTATGCACTGCAGAATGAACGGATGTACTCCAGATAGTATCTGTTTATCATATATATATATATATATATAAAGAACAAAAGTCTAAATATAAATACAAGAAGTATAATTGAATTTATAATTCAAAGCTTTTCGTTGGGTAACAGTACCTACATCATCAGGAATATTTAACAATTCAATATTTGAATTGTTTAATATTCCTGATGATGTTGGTACTGTTAGCCAACGAAAAGCTATGAATTATAAATTCAATTATAATTCTTGTATTTGTATTTAGACTTTTGTTCTTTATTAATACACAAGAAAACATACTGCGATATTTATATATATATATATATATATATATATATATATATATATATATATATATATATATGCACTATATATATATATATATATATATATATATATATATATATATATATATATATATATATATATATATATATGCAAATTGTGATAACTATTCATACAAAAATTGAAGGAAATTTATTGTATTATTAGTCAAAAGTCATTTTAAAATGTAATAAAAATATTGTACGTAAGCCTACTGTAACCGAAGTAAATATAAATACACTAAACGAAACACATTGTCATAGATTGAAATTTAGTTCTACAAGCTCAATTAAAATACCAATTAGTAGAAAATACGTTAAAGAGACTGCTTTAATATCCAATCGTTTCATTAATGTGTATAGTTATTAAGTTTGTGTAAGACATTTTTGTATTTATAAAAGTTACATAGGCACATATTACAGTTTTTTTTTGTAAAATAATGTTAACGTTTATCATAAATAAATGTATATTATTTTATATAATTGTTAATTTGATTTATTTACCCTGTATTGTTTGAAGGGTGTTGTCAGGTATAAATCTTGTTTTTATGAATAAATTAGGGTTTTAAGAATGAAATCTTTATCCTTCAGTCATTAAATGAAACAAGGAAATGAAGGGAATTGATAGTCCTTGATGAAACAAATGGCCGGAAGAGATTTAAGCATGTGTGGACTTAAAATTGCAATACCAATGATTGGGTTATACCTAGAAGTTCTATTTCGTATTTATTTAACATGTCCAGAGATTTGTCCTCATTTATGATCATCAAAGTAATTAAGTTTTTAGACCTCATATCCATACTTCAAACAACAAATACTAGCCTAAACATCTTTTTAAAACATGTGTAAGAACTCATCACCTGTTGAATAGGAAACGTAATCTTTAATTTCTATACTGTTTTGTGTTTTATCTGTGTTATTTTATGTTGTTTATATCTATTTTCTTAACAATTTACATCTTGAGGTTTCATATTATTATTAGTTCCTTTTTTGTTTTAAAAAAGGTATTTCTAATTTACGGTAAATGTATTCCTTTTTACTAATTTTAAACTTGGATTTGTAAAAATAGAAGTAATGATTCGAATCTATTCAGATTTTACGCAGATATTGTGGAATAATAGTTTGCTGTTAGTTTTGATATAAAATTAAAGTATTTCAAAATTTGGTAAAATACAAGCTTGTAGTTTATTTAAAAATAAGGGTTTTGTTATAATGAAATGCACAAACTAGATTATTAACATAAAATATTTTTCCAAAATAAAATTGTTGTTTCATCTAAAACAATAGTCCTGGCTAATCTATATAGATATTCTCCTATAGTTATTCTCAGGAGGTGGAATTCCGAGAGTGACTCTAGGGTTTATAGTCTTCGTGTTGGCGTTTTAATCCTCGAGGCGTAAAAGAGTCGAAATAAATTATGTATACTAATTATATGTAAGAAAGTAAAGCAAACAATCTTAAATCAGGGTAAAGAATAGAGTGAGTATAAAAGCGTCATTAGAAAAGAGTAACGAGTTAATTTCTGTTATTCATTTCTAGCAACAATAGACGAAATCGACTAATATTATTAACTGTGTGAATATGGGTAAAAGGAAACCAACTTACAGTAGAGAATATTAATATTATTCATTCCATTATTTCAGCGTTCTTACCTGTTTCCAACATTACGGAAACTTTGGAATCAGGTTTCAAGATATTTACTTCTTATATATACAAATGACGAAGAGTGTGGCTTTCTGAGTGTTTTGGACTTCTGTGTTAGAAAGGAAGTTCGCTACAACAGCTACACCGACATTCTGTTTGTCAGTATATTACTGCGTCCATGAGCGTCAGAATCTCAGAAGACCTGAGGCGTTGTTTGGGCTGCATATGTAAACGATAGAAGGCACTTCTATCAATCATTTACCATACGTATTTTTAGGTCAGACTATTATGAGTAAAAAATTAACAAACAAATATCTATAAACATGAACATTTTTTACACTAAAAGGAGCAATGCAATTGTTATAAGAAGAGGTCTTGGGGTTTCCTTGATCAAGTCCTTTTAGTAAAGTCAAAAATATTTGTACCTGATGTTCCAGATGCATAGGCCACCGGCTTTAGAAACACATGAGGTGTGTCATTCTCCATTTTTTAGAATAATATTACAATCATTTTACTTGAAAAGCGTCATGAACCATTTTACCCCCAAAATACCTGGCTTAAAATGTGTTTACAGGAAGAATTTTAAATGAGTATATTTCAAATTATGAGTTTCCAACTTACGATAACTTCCTCTAAGCCATGGGTCAACATCCCTGCGGCCAGCGAAATGTTTTTTTGCGGCTCTCTCAACCTGTTTTTGAATTCTGAGCGGTTCGCATAGCTCATGCTTACGGCTTAGAATACAAATAGGTAGCTCAATAGCTAAAACCAATACACTAGCCACAACAATAAAAGCCAAATAATAAATTACAGGCGCGATATAAGTGGAAAGTAGTGTCTGCGATGTGCAGGCAAGTTCACCACTGCTGCAATTGTTTTATTTTGGTAAAATTTTGTTATTTTTAAATGAACGTGTTTTATTTTATTATTTCCGCACTTCAAAACTTTACTAATAAAATTTGTTTGAGTTAATTAGAAAATTGTAAAATTGGTTATCAAGAACTAAGAAGACTATTTTATAAAAAATATTTTTAAAATCCATTATTAACCGTTAGTTAGTCACCTTCTGTACTGTATTAAAATCAGTTCTATTACCGATCTACAATTAGGAAATATAATAAAATGTATGGTCATTTTATCTTTGCGGACCTTACAGCCATGTTAGATTGAACATAAGGCCCTCAAGTACAAAAAATGGGCTGACTTTAGAGTCTAAACAAATTGTAGCTAAGACTAGTATTCTATTACAGAAAATAAGCAAAAGGCTATTATAAAAATATAATACTTTTTAATAGTATTCGGTTGTTTTTCAAACACTATAACAGCGCGTAGAAAAATTATATTTCTTGTAAACATTGTCACTTACGACAATGATATAGTTTGCAAAACAAAAATGGCTTGCTTAATTTGAAAATTCTGTTTCCTTCACAGTTTTATAATCAGTTTATTATTCGTGTGTGTAAGAGTGTTTGCAAAAACATTCAATGCTAAAAATCTGTATTGTGCGTTATACTATTTTATCCCGGGTTTTTACATCACCACACTTCAAATCAAAATGTAAGATAAAATTGTTATTGAAAGCATTGCATTACATACTTCAACGAGGTATGTGTAAACCCTTTCCATAACAACTTAATTTAACCCCGTTTAGGGGGTTTGAGCTTTGAGTATAAAAACGAAAACTAGGGTTTAATTAGGCTTGTGGTATCGCGTAATATACGGTACAAGAGTATATCTTTACTACCCTCGTGAAGTCCTGAAAGAGTACCGCTTGGGGGTTATTTTTCCAAAAGTTATGTTATCTTAATTAGTATAAACTCCATCCAGTCACTAATTATAAATGTCATATTTTTCCAAAAAGTTTTGTATTTCAGTACGTATTGTATTAGTGTTCCATTTACGGTCATTTCCTTGGAAGGTTAGTTTGTTCAAACATAAAGTGTTTTAGCTTCTGTAAATATTATAGTTTCTTTAGCACCCGTTAGATATCCTAGACCTCTGTTATTAAATTTGGGAATACAAGGATAGCGTGAAAAAATTTTGTGGACTTATAATAGCCAATACATATTGAACTCCTGCGTTTGCTTCCACTCCGACGTCCGCCGTTATGGTATCGATGTGAAATACCATTTCGTAGGTAGTAAATAAAGGGGTAACAAAGGCGACGAAGATCCTGGGAAACGTGCATAGCTAATGGCGAACCGGTTGCCATTGGTGACACGTGAGATGTTCACAGAGTTGTATATCGACATCTGTCCTTGGTCAGATGTTGTTTTACCCTCATCCCATCACTGTAACAGCTAACAACTTTATAAACGACTGCGAACAACAAGTTCAACTTTATGGACACACGTTCATTACAAGAACAACAAGTTCAACTTTATGGACACACGTTCATTACAAGAACAACAAATGTTCTACGAATTTATTAAAAGAGTATTAAATACAGCAGAGTGTTGGAATTCCGATTCCCGATATTTTAAGATTCCATTAATTTGAGCCTATTTTATCTATTTCAAAGAAAATGATGAGCTGGGCTAAGAAGAAATGTTATAGCTATAATGTATTCAACGGAAATGAATACAAGATATTTTGTTATCAATACGGTATGCTAAGGAAATAAGTCGGGCTTCCAAGAAATGTTTATATCAATACGGTATACACAGGAAGTGATTCGGGCTTTTAAGAATTGTTTATAGCTATATGGTATTGAAAGAATATGTGTCGGAGATCGAAACATGTTTTATTTCAATATGGTATCAAAAGGAAATGAGTCGGCTTCCGAAAAATGTTTATATCAATACATTGTACAAATGAAATGATTTGGGGTTCCATGAAATGTTTATATCAATATAGTATGCAAAGGTAATTTGTCGGACTTCCAAGAATCGTTCATATAAAGTTCTATAATCCTATTTAGTGCATGTTTAATTACCAATGGTGTTAGTGTTCATTAAAACTTCAATTTCTTCTAATGTACTGGAACGATTGTCCGAGTTTTCGGGAATTCGAGGAGATTTAATTAATGTGTCTCGGTTACATTTACCTCGAATCATCGAGATTCCACTGTATATCTGTGAGTGTGTTGTATATAAATTAATCGTGTGAAATGATAAATGAGTATGTAAAGCCACCGAAGCGGCCATAGGATTTTAATTTTCTTGGCTCATTGACAAGAGAAGAGACAAGTGTTAATAAATCTAGACACAGTTTGTTTAGAATTCACAAGTATATTTAATGAGCAACTTACATTTCTTGAAGCCCATTTCGCACTTTAAATAACAATACTAACAAAATAACTGCTTACTGGCTCAAAAAAACTATAACATGATTCTCTCATGAATTAACCTAAAATCAACAATGAGATTAAGTAAAGACTCACACTGAAATTGTTTGGGTAGAGGATTTATAGTGTCACTTTCATCAGATGCTAGCCACTCCCGAGATGCTTGAAGCTAGTCCACATGGTCTAGATAATCTCATTGGTCTAAATAACATTCAAGGTAATACGATTTCATAAACTGAGGAGTTCCCAGTCACAACTCGTGCACGTGACAGAGGTTTGGAAACTTCCCAAAGTAACTATGAAAGATTAAGATGACCCTGGTTGTCAGGTTCAGGGATGCCTCGTGGATGTTGAGAAACCACGGAAACTGCTAATAATTTTCTATTTTGGGCTAACCGTCTGCTATCCTGGTAGCAATGCAAATAAATACTTGGATATGTTATACTATATAAAAAAATTGCCAAATTGATCGAATTAAAATATTTTAAAATGTATAAACCTAATAATGTTTCCGAAAACGGCCGAAACGTATGTATATTTCAAGTAAACACGAGGTCATGTAAAGTAATATAAAAGAACTAAACGCTCTCCCATAAGTACACCATGTCATCAACGTTCTGCATTTTGTATTCCAAAACGTCTTAAGCTAATCTTCCCAAAACCTTCCAGTGAGAGATGAGACATATTTCAAATAAAGAGTACCAACACACAATAGATAATTAATGACTGATGCGGTTTTACTTTGTAGGAAAAAAGTTGAAAAAAATAAAAGAGATTGAAACGGAAGAATGTAGGGAGAAAACACATAGAAGGTTGGCTTTTATCTCCCTTGCCAAAAAACACATTTTTAGACATAAAGTTTGGGAATCTACAGTCCAGTTAATTAGACCTTTATTAAAAAAAGACATTATAGGGGCAAAAGAAAACGGTGTTTCAGCGAGTGGCATCTTTGTGTTGAAACAACTACAAGACGAAATTTTAAAAGCATAATTTCAAGCAAAAATCAGAACAAAATAGAAAACATTTTAAAGCTGCAATGTAAATAATGTAAGTTTAAATTACTAATATAAGCTGTACTGTAGGCTTTGTCTTTTTATACAGGTAAAGATAAGGTAACCTTTCATTGTAAAGAGTAGACCATTACATTCATTCTTGTTTCATCATTACAAATACATTACAGGACTATTTTGCCATGCATTATTTAATTTTGACCAATAACCATAGATATTCGTACGATTTTTGATGAACCCTCCAGTAATCCGACAGTATCCCAGCCCCAAATCTTTCAGATTAGGGAGAGTTTACTATTTATATAAAACAGACCTATTTTAAACAAATTCATATTCCAAATATAAATAAAATTGAATTATAAAAACCCGAAAAAGGTAATATGAAGTGCTAAACTCTACCCTTTCTGCCAGGTTATAATCGAATTTACGATTTAAAAGGGTAAAGTAGAAAACTCTAGAGAGGGGAAAGGTTATAAAGATAATAAACATAGATGGAAGATAAAAGAAGGTTTGACCACAAGATTCACAGTTTATCACCATCTCCCAAACCAGATCGTTCCAGATCGTTGTACTGTAAGTCCTGACTTGACCGCCGAGCGACGAGTGAGGGTGAGCGAGTGAGAGGGTAAAATCTGACGCCATTGATTTTCTGAGAATTCCGAGCTTTCCAACACTTGTTCTGTGACTGTTCCAGTCAACATCCCATTCTCACGTCCAGTGTGTCGCTGTTGCTCCTCGTTGATAGAGTTCAGTGTGTTATTATTGTAACTATTGTGTGCGCTTAACATAGTTGTAAGTATTGCAAGGCACGTGATATTATTTTTCTGTGATAGAATTTTGTGAAGAAGGTGCTCGAATGTGGTGTGGTAAAAATATCTGTGTTCCAATAAAACAATGCCAGAAGCTGGATGGTCGTGCGACTGGTGTATCACTGGACCGTTTTACAAAGAAAGAAAGCAATGTAAGATGAACAAATGTTGTTGCAACTTCGGATAAAACGCGTGCAAAAAGAAATAATTAGTGACGACAGTGGACTATTTTGATTCTCAGAACAGTGCAACGGTTATACAATAAGAAAAGTTTTTACCAGCAGTAGGAAAAATAAGAGAAGAGATTTAAAACTTCGTCGATTACAAGGGCGGAAGACTATTCTAAAGAAGCTCTTCAAAGGGTTATGTAACAAATGGAGGAAGACATGTTACAATGAAAAAACTGTTGATTTAAAGAGAAAAAACCAACGAATCTATTGAAGGTTTAAATAAACAAAAGAAAAACGATAGTTTCCTTGGCAATAATATTTATAAGCATTGCCGTAGCAAAGGTATCCATAGCAGACACCTAACAATCTTTAGAACATTTTCTATTTACAGATTGAAATAAACAATATTTAAAAGGTTTATTTTTATTTGTTACAAATTTATTGGGGCTTTTTCATATTTCAGACTGGTTAACAGCTGACGAGTCAGAGCGAATCTTATAGTGCGCGACCTATAACATAAGTTTAACTAACTAATCTTTTAAATCCTTCGCAATAGAAAATATGAGATTTTTATCTCCCTGTATTGTAGTCCATATGGGATTATGTTTTTGAACCCAATGAGTAAATAAATGTAGACTCCCTTAAAAAAACCTATTTAGATAATCTTCTAACGGATAGCTAGCTCAACATTATGATCGCAATCGCTTTTAATGAAATTCTGAAGCGTTCATAATTATAAACGGTGACAGCTATTCAGTCAGACATCCAACAGATATCTTCCTGACTCCATTGTACACCTAAGGTTATTCATGTCTTCACGATCAAAACTCTCATCTCTTGATAATTTGTCCTTGATTTATGATGAAAGCCTCTTTAAAGACAAAACACACCTGTCTTACTGAAAGCTTTTTATAGGCTTCACGATATTTCAATGGAGACGAGAGAGAGGGTGGAAATTTGACGGAGATATTTGAGGGAGAATATTTGACTAATTTCAGTATACTCGGCAACACCATTTAAAGTAAAATAAAACGTTTTGTTATTTTATGTATTTAACCAAAACTTCTCGGAATAAAAAACCTGTTTCCAACGTATTAATATATCTCAAACGAAATATGAAATAAAATTTTCTGGCACGATTAAATGCTGTTATCGTTTCTCCTATATTATTAACTCACAATATAAGAAAACCTTCCCATTTATACATGGTAGCTGTGAACGAATTGTAAGTTTTCACTTCATTATCACATATGATAGTGGGAAAATTTCAAATGTACATTATGTCAATATTTCAAAATTCTAAACACATAATTTTTTAAAGGGGACGAGGTGTAAATAAATGATTTATTATTCACGATGTCTGTATACCTATGCATAGTTATAGCCTACACTTTTTGTTCACTAAGTCACATTCTTATAGACTACCTTACCCAGAAATACAACCAATAACGTACACACGTTCTCACAATCGCGCTCACACACTCATAAACACACACAACACACGAAAAACTCGTCAATGTTACACGAGATACTGCCTTAACGTTGACATTTCGTTTTAATGCACTTCAATCAGTTTTAAAGGCATGAATCTCAAGGTACGTAAATATATCGTAGCGCCCGGTGTAAAATTGATATTTTTTCTTCACCATTCGCTTTGTCAAATCAAAGAATCGTCGTCATAGCGATAAGTTTGTTTACAAATAGACTCCACACATGGCGCTGGCTTATTTCTTCTTCTTCCGTTAAATTTGTCAATACTTTTTTTCTTTATTCTTGTTATCTGAACAGCTGGTAATTTTACAAAATTATATATTTTTGTATTTATAGGTTTTGTTTTACTAATTTACTCTTTCTTCTATTGCTTTTTATTTACCTAATGTCATCTTCTATGTTCTCGTAGTTCATCGCTCGTAGTGCTTTAGCTTGGCTTGATAAGTGTTTAGAAACCTAGTATTCCACAAATATCTACTACTCGGATAGAAAGCAGGTCTAATTAAGTTCCCTATCCCGAATACTAGGGGAATATTTTTTTATATATATATCTAACGCCCGTCTGTGGCAGTTGGGCCATTTGACGCCGAGCCTCCCAGTACCAAGCAGTGATGTCGTCAAGAGCATGGTTGAGTTTGAGGCAGGTGAGCAGGTGACTTGCTACCATAATTTCCGTGGAACAGAGTGGACACACGTCCGATTCGGGAAATATTGTTATCATTACTCTCCCCAGTCTCAATGCCATTTATCCTAATTATCCTTCATTCTGGACGGAGGTGTAGAGAGCAGGAGATGTTATCCCGACAGAGATGAGCTCATATTTTAATGTTCAACGGCAGTTACACCATACCATGATCAATCAATGTATCACATATCAGGTAATGTATGTTTCTGCCCAAATTTTATGTATTATTTCATATCCCCTTTCTTGTAACAAACATGTTTTATAAGACTGTAGTAATATTTTCCAAGTATTTGTATATTTCTTGTTGTCCAAATTATTATCTGGTAGTTTTCATAGAATTAGAGGTGTAGCCTATATAAAACCAGTGTGGTGAATACTTTTAACAATGTGGAATTTGAAGAAATAAATTTGTAACAATTATCAATAAACTTGTTAGTAAACATATTTAAAGTGATTAACTATTTCGTTTTTTTCTTGCATTTCTTTCGTCTATTTACCCCTACAACAGTTACAGGCTATGCTATTATTTTTTATAGCCTATTGTTTACTATAATATAACTTATACATTTATTCACTGTTAAAATATATTATAGCATTGGTAAAACAAAACTTTAAAATTTATAAAAAACTTTTTCATAGCTTATATAAATTCCGAACAAATGTTTTAACTAGAAAAAACTTACTGGCTTTCGGGCCAAAGCCCACTTCAACGATAAATTCGTAGCATTGTAAAAATCTAACATTTCATAAAAGCAGAATTCAAACCCTGCAACCGATTGATATATAGCGCCCTTGTTGAACGTTTTCATTGTAGACATGAGAAGAGAAATGCAATAAAAACTAATACAGTAATCAATCCTCACTTTGACAGCCGAGAAATTGGATTCATTGTGTTTCTAAATAAAAAGTAACTTAATATTTACTTTAAAGAATTTGTTACCTTGGCAACAATTTCTTTAAAATAGTAAACTTTGTTAGCTTGTCAATACCTATCTTGCGGTAATATTTAAACCAATTTAAAGTATTATTTTAAGAGTTATTTTATTTTTATTTCTTTGCATGGCTTTACTTTGCTATGACTGTCTTATTTGAACGATAAACTAGAACTTTGCTCATATTTTACTGATTGAAATATATTATTCTACATATTACTATAACCTAAAAATTTACTTCATGTTAAAAACACCATTTGGAATTAAATAGTAGACGAAAGTAAAAACTTGCAAAATAGAAAGACATCACCGTAAACCTCAATTTCCCAAACGATGAGGCTGGAAAAGTATTTTTATCTGGCAGATGAAATGTAAATTATCAGTTTTAAAATGATATATTTATTCATTGTGTAGTTTTCAACCTATAAATCTATTTAGTATAAATAAATGAATCTACTCATACATATATTTATGTATGAAATAAATAAGACAGGTTTTACTAATGCAAAATAATTACAACGTGAAAATAATAAGGTATTTCATTTCAGAAATAATACGGTTGTTGTCAAAATACATTTCGGAAACATTTAAGATGCTGTTCCTTTGCATGTTTTCCATAAGAGAGATGAAATTGAGTATGAGGTTAAGGACGAAGGAAAATCGATGAACTTTAAAATTGCATTGTTTAAAATTTAATAGTAGCCATTTAAAACCTCATGCCACTGATATATTAGGAACAGGTCTTACAGTCAATGCTCGATAACATAGTTGCCGTACGCAATCAAAACTTTTCTCGCATTAGTTTAAGTTAACTTAAAGTAGGCAGTTAGTAGATTTGTCAAGATTTCACTGTTCGTTCTGGTTTAATAAGATCCTGTGTTTTTGTTTTGTTTTTGTTTTTTGAAGCTTTTATAGTAATGAAAAGTAATAAACCAACTGCATAATTCTGGCAATATTTAAATGCCAGCCCAGATCAGTTGTCATTCTATCTAATTGAATATATTTTTTTGAAACCGATTTTTAGATAATATTATTAAAAGAGTTGGCCTAATAGAGATGATGTCAATAATAACTATTTTCTATGTGCTTTATTAGGATCGTTAGCGTCTACAAAGAATAGGTCATTTTATTTTCGACAGGCCAAAATATTTGTTTAGATTATGGTTTGATTTAACGACGGAACTTGTGTTACCAAGAAAGTCTTCTCTCACAGAGTTACCTCCTTTAATTATTCTTGATGATCAGCTTATAAACCCTTTATTTTCTGAGCTTCATAAAATAACGAGGCATTCTAGTCTTCTTCTCTTTCATCGTCATTCATCTTTTTCTCTTTCTTTTTAAAACCTAGGAATTACTTCTTTAATGCATGATCGATCCTCATTTTAAACACCTTACAATTCTTCCACTATTGTTTCAATCAATGCAAACCTCCCTCTCGTGTATTAGTACGGGAAACACACACCATTTATGAAAAGTAATTTTGAGCGTTAGGATTAAATTATCTAAGCTAACCTCATACTCTTCAATTTACTAAATGATGCTCTAACTATTTAGTTCATATTTTCTTTACTTAGTTTCTTACTCAGATAATTGTATATTGCGTTTAATTCTTCGATTGTTCATCGCAAATTTTCTTGTGTTAGTCGTTCGGTTATCTCAATAATACAGTTAACAGGTGTTTAGAATCTATAGTAGATCTATCAAAAGATGGAAATTATTCCTCTACAAAAATATCAATATTACTGTATATTTTTAGGTTCTTTTATATATTGTTTTCTGTATAAACGCTTTATTGTATAATTTTATGCAATTTTATAATCATATTTACAGATCAATATATATGTGATATAATAGTCTGTTATACGTGCATAACTATTTCTCAAAGAGGTGTTTATACCAAGAATACAATTCTTATGATTTATTTTGTCACTTGTGATTCGTTTTGTAAACAAGAGAAATTACTCGTACTATCCGAAACCAAATGGGTAAGTTTCATAATAAAAATAAGTGTCACTTTATTTAGGAAAGGATTATTATTACTCAAATTGCTGATTGAGGCTAAGATAAAACGGAAAATAAATATTTGATTTGAGTTTAGGTAACGGTTAGAGAATTAAATCCGATTCCTGAATGCACGGAAACTGCAAGAACGGATGTTGTCAGAGGAAAGGCTCGCGTCGGTAAATCTAATCATACCAGGTAGGGTGAATCTCATTGAGAGTTCAAGGCCTGCAGGGAAGCCGCGTCAAATGTAATTCGCATTTCGTATTTGATGTCCTGAATTATTATTTTAGTTTCTCCTGGAAACTAAAATCATTTCTCAAGTTCTAACATTATTTTTTCACTTCCACCTTTTGTGCATTTGTTTGATAAATACGATGTTAGCGACATCAGCAGAGTTTTATGAAAAGTGGAAGAGAAAAAGCGATTTCTTAGGCAATATTAAAATTAAATATTTTTCAAGTTTAATAAACAAAGATTAATTATAGAAGGCCATATTCATCATTAAAAATAATGTCCAGTAATAACAAAAACCTATGTAATAACTAATTTTCTAGATAGGTTTATTTCGATTTGTTTGAGAGAGTCATTTCGATTTGACTTCTGATAAATTTTAAAGTAAAAAAAACAAATACACCTGCTCCCAAATATTTAAATCATTTTTAGTTAAAGCCTTAGTGTTTGGTATTTCAGCTTGACATTAGTTTTATTTTGTTTAATATGTCCACTTTATTTATTTGGTAACTATTAATGTACCTTGTAGGAAGTTACAGACCACCACCAGCTTCATATATAAAAACGAAAAAAACAGAAAGCGAATAAATAGTAAGAAACAATAATAATAGTCCAACAGGATGTAGCCCTACTGTATAGAGAGGAAAATGGAAAATTGTAAGGAAATTCGCTTTCTATTTGGCCACCTAATATTGTGTATATAGATATTTAATAAAATTGTAATTATAAAACAAGAAATAATTCAAATAAAACATTCTTCAGTCGACCTCAATAGGAATCGACTTTAAAAATTGTTTTCTATAGTACTTGTTTTATAACTTGGGTGTTGAGGATTTAAGATTTGAAAAAATATATAAATTGACATATTACTTTTAACTATAAATAGATTTATTTCTTAGTAGTTGTGTTTACTATTTCTGAAATCTCTTAAATCACTATTAAAACATAATATTTTTCTAGTGATCTATACATTTCTAGTTTAAAAAAGTCTTTGAAACATAATTAAAATCTAAATATGTAATATTTCCACATAACGCACCAAACCAATGTAGCGCGAAACTTCTGTGGGAGCGGTCCATAGTCTTCGCATAGTCCGGTCGCTCAAACTCATTTCCGGACAGGAATAAGTCAAGGGGACTTTACTTCTATTGACCTTTACTCTCTAGCTTTTAGTAAATTATTTAATAAAATGTTTAATATGTTCTTCATTTATCTTTAGGTCTAGGGAGAAACATATTTCATAAAAGCACCAGGTACAATAAGCGGAGCGTAAAAGATTGCATCAAATTATCTAATTTATTTTCAATAATAAATATTAAAAAAATTGTTTACATGCACAGAAAAATATCATATTTCATCAAAATTGGGTGCAATCCACAATGTCAAATGTCCGGTGAACAATTTTAAAACTCAAATAATTTTTAAATTTCATAACTAACGAGTTTGTAAAACCTAAAATCCCAGATATTTTTTGAAAAATTAAAATGTAATGAAAAATGTTTCATATAACAAAACATTAACGTAATTTACCGCATCACATTAAAGTATTTTGAAAAGAAATAGTAACTTAAACGTGGTAATAATGATTATACAATAGATTTTTTTAAATATTACAACAGAATAGTGTTTTACGTGCTTTGGTAAGAAAACTGTCGGTACAAGTTCAGAGCTCTAATCTATATACCAAGCTAAAGCAAAACTATCCGTTCTTGGTTATTTTATATTTAGTATATATATATATATATATATATATATATATATATATATATATATATATATATATATATATAATATAATGACGTTCTAAAATTTAAACACATTTAACAATTTCTAAACAGTTCCTATAACAAAAAGCGCCTTAAAATTGTTATTAGTTAGATCTTCCTACGCATCTGTTTATTAAAGTATAAATCTATCTATTTATCTAACCATTTCTCACTCTCTCTCTCTCTCTCTCTCTCTCTCTCTCTTTATGTATATATATATATATATATATATATATATATATATATATATATATATATATATATATATAATGAGTTTTAAGTAAATGATAGGCTACAGATTAATTCATGCTACTACAAATACACTTTACGTTTGATTTTCTATCTGAAAATTTGTTACAAGGGCTAAAAGATTATTAATCTAATATAAAACCATAATTTAAAATTTTTAATATTCATAAACAATACTTTTAACATAGTTAAAATCAAATATTTTATTATTCCTAATAGATAAGAACAAGTCAAATTGCAAAACAAGACCAGTCAAATTATGTTCAAAATGTATATATATATATATATATATATATATATATATATATATAAAATATATTTTCTTGTTTAATAATCTAAAACAACATAGGTTATGCAAATACAAGAATATTTATTAATTTATATTCAAAGCTTTTCGTTGGTAAACAGTACCAACATCATCAGCAATGAAAAATACACTATTGCAAGATATAGGCCTAAAACATATGTTAAATTAGAAATAGAATTGTTGCTAAATTTATCCAAATTGCCAAGTTTATTTTGTTGCTGTAACATTATAGACATTGAATATAGTATCAAATTTAGAATGTATTTGTATTTGTTCTTTTATTAATTTGTTATTATTACTATAATTATATATTTCGAATGCGTCATATATATTCATTCTTAATCCTTTATTAATTTCTTTTATAAGTTTCATATTTTCAATATTTGTCAACACACAAAAGGGTTTTAAAAATTGATTTTATTTTTATTAAACTTTTAATAAATTTGAATAATTACAATATTAGAAATTATTACAAGATTTTACACATATACGCTGGTATACACGCAGAGTATATGGAGTAAGAACTTTTAAAGATTAGAAATCGCTACACACTGGTTTAACAAAGCTTTAAGCATGTGTACAACGGAAAGCCTATGCCTACATAAATATAATACATTATATACATAATTATAATACAATATAATACAAGCTTTAACTTGCTATATCTAGACTATTAAGTGACATAGCTTATATATATATATATATAAAACGGTGAAGGATGACGAAGGAAATATTTCCGGCTACGTAAAACTAATAAGATGTAAATACGAGTAAGTTTGCTTATGATATAACCAATGAATTCATAGATGAGTGATTGTTATTGCTACCAATGGAGTCTGGTACTGCAGAAGCGCTGAATTTATTTTTGTAATTCTTGTAGCTTAGTTTAGCTGATCGATTATGAATGCGTAAATATGAGACATTTTTGTGTTTTTCGTAAAAACAATAAAGACATAATGATCAATACACAATATCAAGAGCACAGTGGTACAATATATTACAATAAAAATATTGAAAAGAACCCCAATACCACAAAAATAATCAAAAATAACAAATAAAACAAGTTACTTAAGATTAAACCCTTATGTACATTTCGATGACCATGTCATCATCATCAGAGGGTCTTTTTACAAAACACAATCTAGCACACAAGAAGTTACAAACTAGAATGAAACTAGAACTTTTTTGTTATATTTGTCATTTGCTTATTTAAAATTTTGCAGCAAGATTTAACCTGGAGGTTTAATTCCCTTGTTTCTACCAAACTAAACTAAGACTAAGAAAAAACTGAAAATAAATTCGTTTACATTGTTGTAAGACTTTTTTTTAAATATGGTTTTTTCGCCAGTAGTAAACTTTGTTTTTTTATAAAATTAGTTTCATTGTTTTATTCTAACTTAGTTTATAATTTTAAACTTGTTGCAAAAATTGCTAGTAGATAGGTCATGTTTATGGGAAAAAATATAATTATGATTCATATTTTGCATAACGATTCTCAAAGTTACTTTGTAATTGCTAATATAATTTTAAGTACATCCAAACGAAAGAGTTATTTTAACAGAACGAAAAGCTATATTTGAACAAAATCTGTTGTCACTACACACCACAAAACGACCAACTACTTGAATTAAACCTGCAAATGTAATGTGTTTACGAAACAAATATAAATTGGATTTATAAAGTTACCGCAAGATACTTTTGTTGTTGGCAACAACATCGCACAAAGTTTGCTTTTCGGTTATTTTTTGTTTAGCAGTACAATGAATCCAATTTCGCCGCTGTCAAAGTAAGGATTGATTGCTCTCTGAGTTTTTATTTTATTTCTCCACTCATCGCTTCAACAATAGAAACGTTTAACAAGGAAATCTAGTTATCTGAATGAGTAAAAACGTTTGACTCTGGGTTTGTTGCGTTATGAAAAAAGTACCTGAATTTAATCAAAGAGATTTGCTACTCTTGGTTTAACCACGACCTTTATGGGTAATGTAAATGTATTACAATGTATAGTAACTTGTATTACTAATTAATAATCATAAATATATTTCTCTAAACATAACGTTGGAGTTGCTTATTCATGATTTATTTATCCTCTTATAATTGTTCTAGGAAAAATAAGTTTAGAAATGTACAAAACGTATTACAGAGGAGCCATAAGTATCCTGTTGGCATATAACCTTTAAATAGAACCAAAAATAAATTTAAGGTTAATAATTAACAAATTATAAATATTCCCAAGATTTTCAACATTTGACACTAATTGCGTACTAATCTATGAGAAAGGGTGAAATTTAGAACAACAGTTTGAATACCTTTGGTCTTGAAACGTTAACTTTATTCCAAATCTCGACTGTATGGGCTCTTGTTCAACTTATCCCTTTTAAACACAAACTGTAATTAGACTACGAGTGAGGGTTCCGCTTTGAAAAATGGGCTTACGATTTTGTAATTTTTCCTTTATGTATCGAACTAGTTTCATATATTTCAGGGTCATATCTGAAGTGTGAAAACATGGATATTTCAGGTACTTTTAAGTAAAAACGTTACAGTAGGAAAATACTTTACACTATATGTGTTCTATCAGGGTTACATATAAAATGTGTTTGGAGTAGCATGTAAACAATGATCATACAAAAGAACATTATCTACGTGGATTCTTAAAAATATATTTTATTATTGTTTTTTTTTTTGCTAAACTGGCATACTTTAACCTCCTTTATGGTTAGTTAATTTTTTTATTTCTTTTCCGCGACTGAAAAATTCTGTTCATAGTCTTGTAACACTTTACGCAGAGCTGCCAATACGTAAACAGTTTTAAGACAATTTTATCCTACTACTATACAAATTAGACAGTAATTTCCCACTCAACGAAAGAAGACTAGACCCTATACTTGAAGAAAATGAAGGATAACCTCAAAAACTTGGGAATAGTAGATTAGGTGTTTAAAAGATGTGAATGATTAAAATAGTTTCCAATAAATAAAAGTGGTTGTTTTATGATTTGTTTACTAAGTGAACTACTTGATTTGAACTTGGAAAAGTGTCCATTAGAGGGGCTGATGAAGGAAGTGGAACTCAAATAATTTTATATATAAAATGCATAAAAAAGCTTATTAATAATTAATTTAAAACGGAGATAAAAACTTACTTGAACCATATAAAGCTCTGTATTTTTATAGTTTGTATTTAATATTTAATTTGTATTTTAATCTTCTACAGCAAAAGCAAAAAAAGTATATATATATATATATATATATATAAAGAACATAAGTCAAAATTAAAATACAAGAATTATAATTGAATTTACAATTATCTGTATTTGTATTTTGACTTATGTTCTTTATTAATACACAAGAATACATATTGCGATATATATATATATATATATATATATATATATATATATATATATATATATATATACCATAGAGGACGTAACATTAGAACATTTATTATATAGCCTATAACTTTGCATGTCTGAATACAAATTTTTAAATTAGGTTTCAATATATAATTAAATTTTAAACCATAATGCTGTATAAAGTTACAAAATAAAAATAGGTCAAATAGTTACAAAGGCAATATAACTACATAACTACATTCAGCGTTACGGGTTTGTAAGAAATATAATTTTCAAGAGACATATAATTGAGTTTACTACTAACGTACAATACAGAATACATTTCAGTACATTTTTTCTGACTTTCTCAACGCTGAAATATGTTTTTTTGTTGACACGTTTCGAGTTATTTCATTCTCAAAGCTTTAAATATTACTCCTTTAAAAAAACAAAAAATCTATATATATATATATATATATATGTTTTTTTGTTTTTTTTAAGGAGTAATATTTAAAGTTTTGAGAATGAAATAACTCGAAACGTGTCAACAAAAAAACATATTTCAGCGTTGACAAAGTCAGAAAATATACTGAACTGTATTATATATATATAATGTTAGAAAACACAGAAAAATGTACTGAAATGTGTAAACGTATTCCTAACAAAAGTGAAGATGAGTGTAATAGGAATTACAATACAGAATTAACAATTACGAGCAATAAAAAACAATAATTTCATAAAACTATACGTAGTCAATTAGGTTACTAAAGTATAGATTACAAAAGTTTTAATTTCTATAAATTGCATTTGTAAATGATTTAAACTTAACCTCTAAGCAACATCTATGTGACGAGGAATAATGGAGGCTAAAGTTGGAGACCTGGTGAAGGGTTGTCATGACAAACTGTAAATGAAAAAATTGGAAGACCCTTTTTGGTAAAGGCCCACTCTCTGACAATCTGCCAAGAGCGAGAGCTTTGCGCACTGGCCATGGCCACCTTCAGGCTCACCTGCATCACATAGACCTGGCAGACATCGACACCTGCACACTTTGCCACGATGGTCGGATAGATGAAGACCACCTGCGTTACTGTCTAGTTTTTCATACAAATCGACCAACCTCGTCCAGCCAGTACTGGGAGGCTCGTCGACGAATGGCTTTATTGCCAAGGCCAGGCATTGGCTAAATCTAATCAAGTCACATCTATGCGACAAACACTTACTAAACAACTCTCTGATTTCCAGAATGTTGTGTATTCTCGAAGACTTCCCTCCTTCCAAGCAGTTTCTTATTTACCCGCCGTGTCATACGAAGTATCACTTCAAAGGTCGCAACGCCTGTAATATACAAATTTAGATACAACAATCTACATTCTTTAAATATTAGAATAACGAAATAATGTTTGTAATTCAACATTGATGAATATAAGAATGACTTGAATATAACATGGGTGATGTTTATCTTAAAAGAATAATGTTTTGGTTATCCTGTGTTTTCTTTTAATATCACTCTGAAAATTATGTTGAACAATTGTTAATTATCCAGACAGAATAAGTTTTACAACTAGCCTATAAAATTATCAAACAATGTAGCCTATAAAATAACTACACTTTTGAAAAGTAGCTGTATTATTAAGCCACCTTCGGTGTTATTTGATAAAATTGTAACTAATTTCCTATTATTTGAATGTAATTTCATTTGGCGCCATTTCAGTTCCTTCCAAATGAGTTCCTGGACAAACGAGTTAATTATTTACTCATACATTTTTCAAAACTAAAGCAATTTAATTAATTCCATTGAATTCCTTCTAATCTAAATGCATTTAATTTAATTGTAGTGTTTAATTCAGTTTCCCTCGGTTTATTTGTATTACATTTCAATACATTTTTAAATACTTCAGAAACTTATAATTAATCACTGTATTGTTGTAAAAAATTCATTTTATTAGTCAAAACAAAAAAAAACGCTTTCCGATACAAGCTGGCACAAACAACTTAATATTAAATTAATATTTTAATTACTTGATTTCTATTTACTCATATTTTTATACCTTGTATATTTTCTTAGTAAAAATAAAACATTACTGGTTACCTGAACTAAATACGTTGCATGTAAACTGTTTGGATTAAGTGATGGTTAGTTTAGTGATTTAGTTTGCGAATAAAAATTTAAAAAAATATTATTTGAACGATTCACTTGCAAACTTTTCAAATATTTAATTTACAAAATTAAACAGAAAACTATTTCCCTGAATCATCTCCTGATATTAAAGTATAACTTTTCAAACATCGCAATATTGCACCAATATTAATTTAGTCTAGTTTATTATAACAATCTTCAAAAAGAAATTTCAAAACGTATTTGAAATATTCCAATTTTTACATATCACAAACGTTATATTATTGAATTAAATTCAAATGTTATTCTAAAGAAAACACTATTTTCAAATGTAATACAAATAACGTATCCATCTACGTTTTAGTTAATATAATCTCGCAGTTTTAAACAATGTAGCAAGGACCAGGTCTATTGGCTATAAGAAATTTTATATTACAGTAATTTTTTTTTATATAAAGGTATCTGTAAGGAGTTTAAACTGAATCGGCAAACGTACCATTTTAAAATAAGTTAGCTGATCAGAGCTCGGGTAAATATCTTTTTGACACCAATATCTACCTTGATCTTGTCTTGGTTCCCGAATCCTGACGCTACATTTGTGATTAGACTTGCTCTCAGTGCCCTCTTTGTTCTCTTATTGACAAGAACGACCAGATGTAGTGTTGTTTCAATCATTACGGGTGTTTAACCTTCGCCGGGGCTAATAAATAGTTTTTTGCCAGTTGTCGGCAATATGATTAAGATTCACAACTTCCCACTCTAGAGGAATTAGCTCTACCTATTTTTGTTTATTTTTCCTTGAACCCTCAGTGTAAATTTAGTTTTTGTCAAGTTATATTTTTCTGCAAAAGTTTCTGCACAGTTGTAAAATTCTACTAAAATTCAAGATATATTTCTAAGTTATAATATTTAAATAACGTAATCAATTTAAATGTTACATTTTAACTCACTAAAGCGCACATTTTGAGTAGTGGGGAGTTGCTTTTCAAAATCATTTCATATTATTCATAACTACTTTCTAATTACATCTCCCAATACGTTTCTTTTCCTCTTTCAAGTTTTAAAAGAGCTTATTTCATGAACCCCAATCATGTGCCTATGGATTCTTAATTACAACTACAGGCTCTAGCGAATATATATATATAAGTTATTCAATATGTTCTGTTAGAGATTCCATGTAATGTACGCCATCCGAAATGTACAGCCAATGTACATGTCAATCGTATTAGTTGCATACACATTCTACATTCTTAGTACATTTCATTTCGGGTGGTTGAATGCTCGTTCGGAAAAATAGTAGTGTTTTTTTATGAATTTATAAATAAATATTGCCTTACTTGCCATTAATCGTGTTACAAATGTGCCAGATGCCTTAATGCGAGTGTACTAAACAGTTACTCAAAACTTAATGTCTACCGGATGAATGTAGTAATGTATAGAGGACACACTTTTTTATACACACACACACACACACACACACACACACACACACACACACATACATATATATATATATATATATATATATATATATATATATATCGTATCTTTATTGTCGAGCATCAACAGTTGATACTATCAATCTTTGAAAGTTATCTCGAATAAATACCAAGTAAGATTCTTGTTTAATTACATATAGTGAAAGTGATAATTTAATACAAGAAAACATTGTTGCAAAGATATATATACGTATATATATATATATATATATATATATACACGTATATATATATATATATATATATACGTATATATATATATATATATATATATATATATATATATATATATATATATATATATAATATATATATATATATATATATATATATATATATATATATATATATATATATCGTATCTTTATTGTCGAGCATCAACAGTTGAGACTATCAATCTTTGAAAGTTATCTAGCATAAATACCAAGTAAGATTCTTGTTTAATTACATATAGTGAAAGTGATAATTTAATACAAGAAAACATTGTTGCAAAGATATATATACGTATATATATATATAGTGACAACAAGATTGTAGGTATGTAAATGTAATTCCTACTGCAGTTTACTAATCATATCTATTTATATTCTACTGTATAACTAGTAATCTAATAGGTAACAATTACTGTTTTCGCCTATATGAACCTATCCGTATGAATTGCTTTATTGTTTCAAGACAAATTGTTTCTCCTCAGCATATTGCTAATATTGTACGTTAGTCTCTTAAAGCATCTCTTAAACTATAGCGAAATATTAACATTTCAATGCAGGCGAATACAGTTATGTATAATATTGCCCTAAAAGCTACCCTATATACATAAACAACAACACTATATACCAGATATAGACGAAATTTTAATCGGTAAAAAAGACGATTTAAGGAAATTGGCTTTAAAAATATCTGAAGTTTATTATATAGTGAATAGTTTTTATAAAGAATCAAAAATAGCAAGAAACAATTGTCCACTATGTAAAAAAAGAGTCCACGTCAATGGTAAGGGATAGGGGAGTTATAGGAGACGGACGAATTATATAATATTCTTCCAAAGTTAATGACGAAAACGAGTTTAAAGTTGTATATTTATTCGGCGTAGATGAAGCTACACTCTCTACTATCTAACGACCTTGTCAATTATTTTGCAAAAACGATAAGTTGGCTCACGGTCAAATACAGTGAGAGAAGCGCTACTAGCTGGGATATTTGTAATGACTGTGGGCCTATTTCATATTCTGCTTATGATGTTTTAAAGCTTAAGATTAAAAGCCATAATGAAAAATTGGTGCTCCTACGGGACCACCAATATATAATATTAATGAGAGAAGCAGGAGCTTTTCAGACGATTTTAAACTGGTTAAAATGAATTTACCCTCTTTAGCATAGTATTTATTTACATAACAGGTTAGTGGTTGAAGCCGCAAAGAGGAATGTTCATTAGTTACAACATCTCTTAGTAAATATGTATGTAATTTGACAGCTAAATTAATGTTTTAATTGCGAAAATATTTATTTCCCCTTCTAATTTCTTCAGCATTTCTCTCACACAAAATCGCAACATCATTGAAAAACTAAGGTATATTATTTAATTGTTTTAAAACTATAAAATTACGTAAAACTATTAAGAACTAAATTCCAAAATTTGAAATTTTAAAACCAAATCTGTAAAGTTATCTTGTGAATTCAGTGAAACGCATAAGTTCTGAATGTTCAGTCAATTCTTTTATCCTAAGAGGTTATTCCTATAAGTGGATTTTCCAACCTAGTGAACTTTCGATCCAATGTGCTTTCGGTCAAACAATCTCAGGCCCTTCAGAAATCATTTCAATCTTGTGAGTAAATACAAATATTATTCATGCAAATGTTTAATAATACCTATTGAAATGCCTCTAATATTTTGTTTTTTTATTAATATTTAGTTATAAATAATCTTGTTAATATATTCATTCGTTCTTTGGGAAAACGTATTTTTTAAAAAAAGGAAACTATTATTAGAAAAAAAACTGTACAATTTTAGTTTATTTAATTTTTTAAATCTAGGGTATACCGTGAAAAGAGTATAATTTAATATTTCTCATTTTTCAGTATCACTAGTAAATGTTTTATAATTATACATCACAAAACACTAGTTATATTATTGCAACTATTGCGTGAAATATAATTGTTACTACATAATGCAATTGATTTTATATAAACTAGTGAGTTTGAAGAGTTATAGTGTTGAAGTTGACTAAGAGCAGTACTTCTTAAACAGCATTCTAGAAATATCCTTTAAAGCTCAAGGATAACAATTACGTCGAAGAAGCTATCAGGACATTTTTTGACAGTAATAAGTGCAAACTAAACTTAAGGAAACAAAATATTTTACGAGTTACAAGATAGCTACAATACTTTACGAGTAACTTCATTTATTATGTTTAAAACACATATAGGCCTACTTAGAACAAATATCAGATTCAGTAGCAGAAATTTGTAGAGGAATTGTTATGTAATTTTTTTCAAAACTTAAACTCTAAAATAACATAGGTTATTAATATTAGATAATTAGTTAATTCGTAAATGTTAATTGATAGTATATTAAATGTAATTGTTAATTAAAAGATTGTATTCGTCTGGTATAGATAGCTGTAACACTAGCAGAAATAGGCTCTATACCCATGTTTACAAGGGCAACGAATTTTGTATACGACATTTATCAGTGGCTTACGGCAACAAAAGCCAGCAGTTTTTCAGCTTATTGTTTGTTTCGTGACAATAATATATTACCTTTACTATTTGTCCTTTCCCAGTTGTTCAATATATGGAAGCTTTGTTTTACGTTACTTATTTTTCTCATACATTTACATGATAATGGTTTAAGGCTATTGACATAAAAAAAACATTTAGCACTATTTTACTTTCCAAACATTCGATAAAATGACAAGCACACACTCTTCTAGTAGTTTAGAGATCCTTGCTCAAAATTGAAGTACTACCAATGTTGTATATAAAGAGGCTTTGAGACATCGTTATCAAAGTATATGCAAAAATTAAATATTATCCTGCGGTAATTAAGGAAGGCGATTAAACATTTTAGAAAAGTTAAAAATTATACGGTAGGTCAAAATTAAAGAATTAAAATTTAATGAATAAACAAATAAAATCAGGAAATTATTTTATACTGCTAATTCCATCAGGTTACCTTTTCAAATTCAAAAGAATGCAATTTCCAGTTAAAGTTTGCATTGCGGTGACAACTAAAAAATCACAAGGACAATCTTTAAAAGAATCTGGAATTGATTTGAGAAATAAATGTTTGTTACTGGACAATTTTATTTTAGATGTTCAAGTGAAGGATCTTCCGGTAGCTGCTATAGGTTCTTGCTATAGATGGAAATATTTTTTTTAAATAAAGAGTATAATAGAACATCAAAATCTCTTTTTCAAATATTTTGTAATTTAAAAAAATTTTAAATAAACATTGCTATATAATTATGTTAACTTAAAACTCATCGCCTCATATTTGCACGTTTACATCAGATGGATCATTTTGTATTTCAAATATATGTATAAATATATTTAATTTCAAAGAAAACAAAAAAGATGGTAAAATAATATCTTATTTGATGATGCTTTTCAAGAAAATTGATAAATGAATTTTGAAATACTTTAAAACTACTTTTATGTAATTTCAATTAGGGATAAATACTAGAGCCTCAACGGGACGCGATAATATATATATATATATATATATATATATATATATATATATATATATATATATATATACATATATATATATATATATATATATATATATATATATATATATAGACATATACATATATATATATATATATATATATATATATATATATATATATATATATGTATATGTATATATATATATATATATATATATATATATATATATATATATATATGTATATATTTGTGTGTGTGTGTGTGTATGCGTGCGTGCGTGTGTGTGTGTGTGTGTGTGTGTGTGTGTGTGTGTGTGTGTGTGTGTGTGTGTGTGTGTGTGTGTGTGTGTGTGTGTGTGTGTGTGTGTGTGTGTGTGTATTTGTGTGTGTGTGTGTGTGTGTGTGTGTATTTGTGTGTGTGTGTGTGTGTGTGTGTGTGTGTGTGTTTGAGTGTGAATTTTTAAACACACCTTGCCTAAACCTACCTCATCTTTTTACTTTAGATAATTCTATTTAGAATTATTGAAATTTAAAGTCACTTATTTAATTCAACTACATTTTATCTGGATCATTACTCACCTAAATTTACTGAAAAAGATATTTTTCGTATGCCCTTGAGTAAAATGAATAAAATATTATTTAAAAGTCTTATAATTAGAATAGGTACTGTTTTTTTTTTATATTACATGGTACTAGATTAGGATAACCACTGGATGCTTCAAGTTTTGTTTGCACCGTTGTAAGAAATACAATACCTCTTTATTATATTATTCAAATGACTTGAGGCCTATGAATTGTTTCAGTTATACAAACAAAATAGTGATACCTTTAGATCTTCATACATTGTAAAAGCTAAAACATGAATAAGTATTGTTTTGCTGTTGACAGTGTTAGAAGGTCTCGAAGATTATCAATATTTTACTCTCATGAAAAGCTTTGAACAAATCTCTTTGTTGTTTGCACTCACCTTATTTTTGAAATTACGACTCTCGACGAAAAATAATCTACTTTAGCAACTGACGTTTATGGACTGGCGCCGTATTATTCTACCTGTCCGTCAGTTCATTGTTTGATTTCTCAGTTTAGATGTTTCTTTTCATCTTTTAAACTAACAGAACACAGAAACCTACATGCTTACGGTATTTATTTACAATGGATATATTACTAACGTTAGACGGCTTCACAGATAGGTATACAATAGCTATTCCTTAATTCTTTATAATAACAACGTCACAGAAACGTTATTAGGTTACTAAAGGTTCGGTTACATTGAACATATCTTAATGTCTTAGTAGGTGTGTTTACGTAATGTGAAGCACATTCTATGTCCTGTTATGAAACTGATCAAGGAGTAGCTTATTTTATAAGGTGTTTTCTCAAGGTCATCACAACCTTCTCCATTTAGTTAGCTTTAAACTTGTGAAAATATTTTTTTTCTTCAGCTGACTGCAATAAATAATACATTATGTTTTCGCCTTCTAGCTGACGTTGGTTGACCTCTGTTGCTTTCTTTCTTAAGTAAGAATACCTTGGATTTTTTAAGCTTTTAATCGCTATTTCTCACTTGATTTTCACCTCACGTGGATTTGAACAGCTCACGGACGAATACATTTTGGCACTAGCTACTGGAGGTGAGAAAAACTCGGAGACAATGAAGAGGAGCATCTTTTACAGCCAAGGATCGGCCACGAGAGAGCGCTGCAGCAAGTTGAGGGGCTTTTGGAATACCTAAAAGGACACGATGACAGTAACGTAGCAGATAGGTTCATTTTACATAAATTGCAATCACAAATCCAAAAAAAAAATTTTTTTTATTAAAAAAAGAATTAACATAATAAGAAAGCCTAAATACGTACCTGCGTGCTATTGTACTAATTAAA
>JBAIZL010000003.1:139362760-139375260 GCA_036971475.1 Prosapia bicincta
AGATGGCTGTTGTTTCTTTTATAATGCCAGACGTTCAGATAAATTCCCTCATTGAAATTCAATCCACGTATTTACGGAAGAACAAAGCCTCTACAAATTCTCCTCTGTTTGCTCTACAGATTATTTCAGTTAAGTGTTCTGAAACGCGTATTCAATGGCCGCATTTCTATAAATTTCAAGGACAGCATCCAGTTTGAAATAATTGAATTACCATTTATAATTATTAGTAACTACATTATTGACATTACTAGTAACCATTTGTGGTTGCTATGTAACTTTAGCTGATTTATTCAAATATATATATTACAATAAATAGATTTGTATAAATATTATAAACATAGAAAAAATTTTAGCAGGTTAAAATGTTGAATCATCTTATTCTATCCAATTAAAGAATGTAAAAACCATCGGTCCAAAATGGATGAGTTCTATATTTCATATTTTAAAATATAACATAATATTAAAAATATAAAAGTTATCAAGCTTTAGTTTTTTTTAAATTTAATTACGACTGAGAAAAATATAATTTTTAATGTTGTAGCGATGTGTATTTTAGAACCCAAAAAGAATATTTGTAAATTTAAAATGAATAGATAAATCGTCACTAGGGACAACTTATTCGCATCTAAGAGTAAACTAATAGAGGATCTAGATTGATTTAATTCTATGATTTATGGTTAGAGTGTTTTCAAGATATTTCTATCTGGTTTTTTCTAGTCTCTTAAGAATGCTACATTTTCAGCTTTATTTTTCTTAACAAGCTGTCCATGTTGATGATGTAATTACTATTGAAGATTTCACCATGAAATAAATTTGTAGATATGTTTTAGGATTATACTAAAAGTAAATATAAGTAATTAATAATAATAGTAACTATACCTGCGTTTTGTTAGTGCGCTAGTTTACTTGTTTCGTTGTGGTTTTATTTTATCATATACTAACTTAAGCTTAGATATAGCTTTAATATTCGTCTTGATTTCAAAAGCTTAAAAACAAAATATTGTTTAAAATAAACACCGTAATTTGGATTGCTTTTCCTTATTTATTGCTAAAATGACGTTCAATGTTTTAAACTATAGCAATAAAGCAAGCGAAAGTGTTGCCATTAGTAATAAACATAAAATTTCTGTTTCTTCTAATACTATCCCAACACATTTTTAATCAAGAATATGAGGGAAGAAAAAAGGAAACACATTATTTAAAATATTTAATTAACTGGTAACATACCGTCCCATGTTGCGGTACTTGAGCAAGTATCTTACTTGGTATGTATACGTATATATATAAGAGTAGACGATAAATAAAGTACAATAAAACTAACTTTTTTATAAAAGTTCATACATTTCAATTAAATGTCCATGTTTATTTAAAAATACAAATTATTTTACTAAACAGTAGAGTATAGCTGAAAATATAATTATGTTAATCCACATCAATAGCGATTAATAAATCCACTCACAGTATTAAAAAATATATTTAAAAAGCTCATGAAATTATTAAATTTTTAATTTTGCCATTTCACTGTACAAATACTTGATTCTAATACTTCTAATAACCAGACAAAATACAAATACAAGAATAATTATTGAATTTTCAATTCAATAAGCTTGAATTGAAAGCTTTGAATTGTAAATTCAATAATTATTCTTGTATTTGTATTTTGTTTTATTTCTTTATTAATGCACAAGAATACATGTTGCGATATGTATAAATATATATATATATATATATATATATATATATATATATATATATATACATATATATATATATATATATATATATATATATATATATATATATACATATATATATATATATATATATATATATATATATATATATATATATATATATATATATATATGTATATATATATATATATATATATATATATATATATATATATATATATATATATATATATACATATATATATATATATATATATATATATATATATATATACATATATATATATATATATATATATATATATATATATATATATATATATATATATATATATATATATATGCTAATACATATTCTTTCACGGATGGAAAAATATGATGAATAGTTATAATCTGGAGTACATCCGTTCATTCTGCAGTGCATATAATCGCAGTTCCGACGTTTCCCTAGAATCCTATCTAGCATTGACGAGGTGAACCCAAACACAGTAGATGACAACAGTATATATATATATATATATATATATATTATTAGATAATTTTATCTAATATATTTTATTAGATAATTATTTTCCTGAAGATGCTGGTACTATTTTTTTGGCGAAGAGCTTTGAATAAATATATTCAGTAAAAGTATTCTTATTTTTGAAATATTTTAAATTTATTAACTATATTACAAGAAAACATATCACCATATTTGATATATATATACATATATATATATATATATATATATATATATATATATATATATATATATATATATATATATATTAAAACAACATAGGTTATTCAAATACAAGAATATTTATTATTTTATATCCAAAGCTTTTCGTTGGTAAACAGTACCAACATCATCAGGAATGAAAATTACAATAATATTATTACAGGTATTACAATATGTCAATAATTACATTATTGTAATTTTCATTCCTGATGATGTTGGTACTGTTTGCAAACGAAAAGCTTTGGATATAAAATAATAAATATACTTGTATTTGAATAACCTATGTTGTTTTAAATTATTAAACAAGAAAACGTATTTTATATTTATATATATATATATATATATATATATATATATATATATATATATATATATATATATACCATAAAGCAATTTTACGCATTTTAACGTCATTTAAGGATTATTTTAACGTATTTTCTCATAACGTTAAAATTAAAATCCACTGAGCTAACACAATTTCTTTCAGAAAACTTTCTGCAGCAAGTTACAACTAAAATGTTACGCCTTCCTTTATATTTCCTAAATAATAATAGGAATAAGGTGAACAAAATGATTGAAGTGTGAAATAATATCGAAGAGATTTAGTTGCTAAATACATAAATATAAATAGCCAATAGTTATACACAGTTATTGCGTTTTAGGTGTCGACGCACATTTTTGAAGTTTCAACACAGTTGCAATTTTCAAGAAATTGAATTTCAATCATATTTTGAATGGAAACTATGAAACATTTACTAACGTTTCACTCAAAATAACACCTTTTCTTGACAAGTACAAAATGCAGCTTGTAGAGTCAGGATTATTAACTGGGTTAGAGACAGTCCTCTCAGACAGTGTACACACATTAAAACAACAGCGAACCAAGGGACAAGTCCCTATTGTAAATGTGTTAAAATATGTTTGTTTAATCTCTCTAAACTACAACGTGCATCACAGCACTATGACACGGTACCTTAATTATTCCTTAACAATAATTGAAAAAGCAGTTTTTCTAAAATCTCATTTTTAATTTAAACTTAGCAGGAAGGTAATCTACAAGAGAGTTAACTGATAGTAAAATATTGCTAATTTGTAAGACTGATTTGTTTCGTCTCTAATTTACCGAAAGTCTAAATGTCTTCACCTGTAGAAAGCAAAGGTTTTCAAGTATAAATACCTTCTATTAATAAAGTTTGAAGATTATAAAAAATCAATCTTAACATGATATCTATTGTCAGCTGATCTTACTGACAGTAAAATTATCAAGCAGCTGATACTAACCTTCTTTTCTCTATCACTTTAACCCGTTAATTTTCAATGTCATATTATCTTTTAAACGCCTTATTACTGTATATGAGATTTTACACCACAATAATAAACTTATAGATAGAAAAAAACATAAAATTAAACATAGTGATCACAAGTATTATATAAAGAAGACTATTTCCTTCATATTAATAAACTTATGTTTTACAAGTGACTCTTAAGACCGATCGATTAGTGTTATTACTTCCTAAAAATATAAATTTATTTTCTAAGTGATTTTAGCCTTAGAACATTTTCCATAACATTTATGTTTTTACGAAGTGTATTAGTTCATAATTTATAACTGTAAGTTAAAATAAAATTCTTGATATTATTTTAGCGTCACATTAAGGTTGGAAATTTTACTTCCTTTTGCATAAATCGTTTCTATTGGTTGGAACGCTCCGACCTCTTTGTTGAGTGTGATCGTGGATAAAAGCTGTTTAACGTTAGGGGGAAATGACAGGGCTCTTTAGAGATACGATGAGGAAGCTTGGACTTTAAAACGTTTATAATTAATCACGCTAATGTCTGGACACATTAACTACAAAATGTTATTTGCGTAAAATGTGTTTTAATCAATAAATCCTTTTATAAACTGTGCTTAATTAGAAAATGAGTTGAATATATTCTTCACTATGTTTCTTCACATATTTTAAAGAAACAGAAAACGTCATCTCCGATCCAATTATTCTGGAAACATATCTTATTCGAAAACATAAAATCGCGTTTTATAATACACTAAATTGTAATGAGTCGGTAAACCTGCAACAATAAAATGTATTTTTCAACAATGCCTCAGTTTATAGCTCGTATATTTATTCAAAATGAGTTAAACAGTTTATATTGCTCGTTAGAGTAATTAGATGTTTCTTTCTTCATTAAGCTAGCCTTAGGAAGTTAACTTGAGGAGTTGTTGCCTACTTCATTACAGTAGATTAGAGAGTTTGGCCTAGATTGCCTTTGAAGCGTAGATCATGAATTTCTCTAATCCGTTATGTAAACTTTTTATCAACACTTGAATAACGTTTTACTACTGTTAATTAGACTGAAAGTGATGTATTATACTTTTACACTTTTCTCGGATTGATTAAGTCCTATTATGTGGTTTTACATTAGACTGTATGCATTTTTTGAATAATTTAGTAAGAATGTATTTTCCGTAATCTTTAAGGTTTTATTTCTTGTAATCTTGTACGGTTCAAAGTTTCAATATAAGTTGAACGAGTACTTCAACATAGGTTAAAGGTTCTTAGATATATTTATGTAAACTGACGGCCTCAACGTGTAATAAAAGATTTTCATTGATACTTTTGTCATGAAGGAAACGTTCATTCTACATTAGATCTTATAACTCCGTTTTATCGTCTTAGTATTGTTAAGACAGTTACGTTTCCCTCTGTTTTCTACCTATGACTCCCTTTTCCCTGTCTCTGAGTTTGACTAAACATACACACACCCACAGAAACACACAACCCCCCCCCCTACACACACTTACACAATCGCGTTTGCGCGCGCATACATACGACCTTGAATGCATGGAAATTTTGAATCTTATTGCTTAATCAGCTTCATACATTGAGAATTCGTCTTCAAGAAACCTCATAGAAATAGACATTCCCTTAAGGTCCTCTCTGCAGATAATCTTATGTTTTTTAGTTTAATAAAATAACGTTTTTACTGCTTTACTCACCGCCCTTTTGTTCTTTTGAAATTTTAAACGTGCTAAATTTCTCTATAGTGTTTGTGTGAAACCGCTGATTGTATCCTGTACGAGAAACAAAATTAGCCGATTAAACAACTCAACCCTCGGATTTACCCAATATGCTTTACTAACGTATGAGCTTTGCATCTAACATTGGTTGTATCCTCAAACTTTCAAGTAATTCCACTTTATTGCTTAAAATAAGGAATAAACTGATGCATTTTCTGATATGATTAGTTATTACTAATCTGCTCTTTAGTGACACATAGATATATTATATTATTTACGATTATAGACATAACTTAAGATGATATAGCCTAATGAAATATTACGCAAATAAAAGTATACATGTAATTATAACAATGGTGTTGAAGAATTTATTTTGAAAAAGCTGTATCAATATTAGGAAAAACTGCATGCTTGAATTTCCATTAGAATTGAAAATTTCGAATTAAAATTTTTTGTATATATAAACAAAATACTGATATTCAGCTAAAACATAATTTTCAGTTACGGTTGTTACTATGAGAAGATCCAAGAGATATAAAAAAAGTTTCAGAAAGCAGGACACAACCTTTAAATGGCGTACCTTGAGACTTTTGGATGAGATGGGCGACTAGAAAAAAATATTCAGTACAAATGTTGTTCAGTTGTCTATAAGATTAATTGTTTGTTCTTCAGCACCAATTTATTCTCACATCAAAAACAGTTTACTTATCATTAGCATATAGTGTTGCCAAATTGATTATTATGTTAAGCATCAAATTATACAAAGCTGCCATTTTTTGTTTATATAAAATGTTTAAATTACCTATGACTTATGAAGCTAAAATAAAATTGGAAATAATTTAAATAAAAAAGTAATAAAAAACGAAACAATATAATAAAATGACAAAACATTGTCTAATTTAGACAGAAAAGAATATTAAATCAATCGGAACTATATTCATATTTACGGGTCATGAAATATATAAAACAAGAAATTCATTGAAATATTCAATCGTCAATAATCCACATACAAATATTATTAATAATAAAAATATAAAAATAAATCCTATTAATTGATACGCAATACAAAAAAGTAGTTTATTGTATAGAATAGAAATGTTTGTGAAGATCAAAGTAAATAATTCAGAATAGAAAATAGGAGATATTATTAAACATTAAAAAAGAAAATTTTCGTATATAACTAGAAATATATATTACTATTTATTAGGAATACACTTTATATGTTATCCCTCTGAGGATGGTTACCTGGTAACTGATATGTACATAAGGGTAAAATAAAGAAAGTTTGTCGTTAAGAGGTTGTTGTGTATTTATTACTATATATATATATATATATATATATATATATATATATATATATATATATATATATATATATATATATTTTATAATAATATGCAAGCTGAGGTAAAGTATAATACTAAATGTAAACATTTAATATAGTTGGTATTTAAAATATAAGGCAGCTGTGTTCATTATTTCAATAACTTTTATTTCAAAAATGAATATAGGTAGCCTTATTGATAATTTAAAGATACATACACTTAATTCCAGAAGCGCTCTCGTGGCTAAGGATCAGGATACCAGCGTATTTGTTCTCGTTGATGCCTGAGTAGTTGCTGAGTAGCCTTGAACATTTTCTCTTTATTCACACAAATACATTCATATATACATAGGCAATATATGTGCAAGCTTATAAAGATCGTATATTTGCTCGAAATATTACTTTGTTTGTTCTTCATAAGAAAAAAAAACAAAGGTTGTTTAGCAAGCAAACTGCAACGTTATATTTATGTTTAAAAAAATGTTTAGTTAAAATAGTTATGGAATTTTTAAAAAACATCTTAAAATAGACACCAAACTTAATCTTTTCAACAGTTATACAACTGATGAAATATATTTTAGCTTAAAATGTTTAAAATAAATATGAACATCAAGCACTGTTAATTCTGAAACTTTAGTCGCTCTGTGAAGGACCGGACTTTGCAAGTTTAGTGAAGATTATTGTTGGCTGCAAGTGGGCCGTGCAAGACAGCTCGTCTGTAAAGCAAACTTTGCACGGACAACTTCTATAGAATTCAAACAGTGACATTTAATATGAAGTGGGCATAGCGCTTCCTCTAACTTTACTTAGAATATGGTCTTAGATTGAAAATTATTTTTATAAGAAAGTTTATACAAGAAATTATAACCATATTTTCATTCTGACTATTGTATTTCTGAATTGTGATTAGTGAATCCAGTATTCTTATTCTTTTGGTAAATTTCTTGACCATTACCCGGCAGTTAAAGGATTATTACGATATTTTCAAGCATACATTTACCATTAAAGAGTGTTTTCTTAAGAGTAACTATATACCTCTTGAGGTGTGAAATATACACCCCAGAACGATCAATAGAATAATGCAAATCTCCCAAATAGATTTTTCAAGTTTAATGGCCGACGTGTTAGAACAGCCAGTATGTCGCCTTCAATATCTGGTGAGGAATCCTCTGCACACGCAACCAACACACACACGCGCGCGCACACACTCACGCGCACACACACACACACACACACACACACACACACACACACACATATATATATATATATATATATATATATATATATATATATATATATATATATATATATATATATAAAGAACGAAAGTCAAAATACAAATACAAAAATTATATTTGAATTTACAATTCAAAGCTTTTCGTTGGGTAACAGTACCCAACATCATCAGGAATATTAAACAATTAAAATTAACATATTTGCAAATTAGATCAAATAAATAGTTATGCCAAATCAATTACAATGTTGTTATATTTTTTTTTATTTTGCTGCCCTAACATTACAAACACTGAATATATTATCAAATTTAGATTTTACTTGTATTTGTTCATTTATCAACTCATTATTAGTATTATATTTATGTATTTCTAAAGCTTCATAAATATTCATTCTCAGGTCTTTGTTAATTTCTTTTACAAGTATCATATTATCTATATTAGGAAATATGTGATTATTATTAATACAATGACTACAATTTTAACAACATTGTAATTGATTTGGCATAACTATGTATTTGATCTAATTTGCCCATATGTTAATTTTAATTGCTTAATATTCCTGATGATGTTGGTACTGTTAGCCAACGAAAAGCTTTGAATTGTAAATTCAAATATAATTCTTGTATTTGTATTTTGACTTTTCTTCTTTATTAATACACAAGAAAACATATTGTGATATTTATATATATATATATATATATATATATATATATATATATATATATATATATGTATATATATATATATATATATATATATATATATATATAATTGCATTGTATAAAACTGTCATAGATATGAAATTAGAAGAGATGTCACACACATGCTTTAGATACCTAATTTAGCTTATATACTTATTGAATCTTTTGAAATTTACAATGGTGTTATTAAAATGTCTAATTGAAATTAATTAATATTTGTCTATACACAATCATAAGTCTTGATGTTAATATAATAGCGTTGACATATGAATTAATAACATTTAATTTTAAAATAACGGCGACGTTTCGACAGCTATTTCGCCATCTGCATCAGGCCTTCATTTTATACTACTGTTATGTAATGCAAGTTTTATCACCTCCTACGATACAATATTATCAAAGTAGGTTCTGTAGAACAAGGTTCAATATGTAGAAGAGAAAAAAGTAGGGACAAATAACATATGTTTCGCAGTACATACAATAATAACCAATAGATCACAGGACATACAGTGCGTGTTAAAAATTATTTTAAATGAAGATGGGAAACTAGGTGTCGAAACATGCCGTTTTTTTACAAATAAATGTTTCGATTCATATATCAGCCGTCTTTATTATTGTGAAATTAATTAATTAATATTGTTATTGTTTCGCTTTTTGGTAACTTTGCACTAGAATTTTCATGGTGGTAATGCTATACATATAGATTCGTAATTGCCATAGGTATATTGTTTATACAAAAATGACACGAAAACATCCTATATCTGTCCATGGTGCTAATTAGATTTGAGTTCGGTTGATTGCATACGTGAAAAACGCTGTTTTATAAAATCCGTCACTTAGACATATACTTCAATCTCTTTATTCTTAAAACTTCTTTTTGACTTAGGAAGTGATAACTTAATATCTGTTTAAGACAAGAAACAAACAAAAATTTGTCTGTTTCTCGTTTACTTTAAAACCACAACAAACTTGTATAACTTATAAAGCTTAAAAGGTAGTCTGCATGATTAAAGCTTTGTTTAAATTGTCAAGAACTTTTAATTTAAGATAAACAAGAATTTCACTCTCTTTACTAACAGTTCAGTTATTGTTTAACCTAACTTGTAATATAAGAACACTTCACTTCAGTTACCTTGTAAATCCATATATATATATATATATATATATATATATATATATATATATTATATCGTAAGCTGAATTTTGAGAGAGTTGTGGGAGCTTGGAAGGTCTAACAGAGCTGGAAACTAAAGGTATTGAGCGGAAGGAGCGGGGAAAATATAGGGTTTTGAATCCTCAAAATCTCCGTAAGAAATACATTGCAATGAGAAACAGCTAAGAATGATTTTTAAATATTTCAGCTGAGAAACAGCTGTACAAGTATTATATTAAAAACAGCTGAGAAGAAATAATTCAACAGTATTAAAGGTTAATTAGAAATATGAACTTGGGATCAGGTTTAGTTAATGGAGTGAATAGTGTACGTCTTTTCGTACTAGATGTGTTTGCCAAGTGTATTAAATTAAAAATAAATAATGGTTCTGGAAAAGGAAATCATACTTTTACCAATGATTAAGTTAATATCACCAGATCCTAATATCCCATTTCAAACGAAAAGGAACGAATTTCATTTAAGACTTAGGCCTACATTTTCAATAACTATAAGCAAAGCTTCAATCGACCAAACCTGTTTTACAACTTGCCAACATTATGTTGCACTAAGTCGAGACAAATCTATAGATGGATTAAAAATAGATATTGATAATATGATTGTTCAAAAAAATAAAATTAAACCAGATTTGCAAAAATTATAGTTGTGGGAGGAAGTTTGAATTATATTAAATTTAATTTGAATTAAAAAATAAAAATATTATACAAAAGTTTCAAAATTGTTTCAATATGAATAGGGGCATTTTCCATTACAAGCCCCTAGTAAGTTAAAATCATGCAGTAAATTTTAAAAAACAAATTCCATTTGAAATTATTTTAAAGTACGCAACGTTTTAAAATCCTTGGATCTACTTTTTATTAAACAGTTCAAATTCTGTTCTTTAAGGGAATTAAATTACTTCATAAAGAAATTAATGTCAAAATTTCTACAAATGAACTACCTCTTATACTTAGTTGAATTAAAAACTTTACATTATTTTTACTTATTCAGTTTAGTAAATTCTGTCAGTGTTAAGTATTTTATTTACAACTAACATATTTCTTTTGAATCTGCCTCTAGCTAGTTCACCGATTCCATAGCTGTACAATTTTCTTCTTCCAACCCTTGGATCAAGTCATCATGCAATCTTCATTTTCAATATTGTACCTTCTTGAAAGATAGTTCTCCTTTTTTAATGTGTGTAAGATCTAGTTGCACTTCATCTTCCTTATATTTTTTTTAGTATTCTTTCTCCACTCTTCAATATGTTTTCTTTATAGTAAAGCAATTTTATGTCTTCGTCCTTGTAAATAAATCAGTTACTTTCTCCAAATCTTTATCTAAAAAATTCAATCCAAATATTGGTTTTTGTTTCTTCCAAGCTTGACAATTCTCGGTCTTTAAAGTTAAACCGCTGGTCAGTCCCTTCCGAACTATAGGGCAAGCCGTACCAAGCCCGGAGGCCATGATAAGGGCGAGAATACCCCAGCCTATTAAGGTCAATACATAGCGAATAACACTAGAGTGTCAAGCCTCTATAAGTGAAGTCTAAAGCAAGCGATAGGCCAAGGCGCCACAAGTCCCAGAAGCATAGGGTAGCACTATGCACCGGCAGTATTAGTCCAAGTCACATCGACATTACCATTTTGTGTTTTTATTTTAATTGTTATATTTAAAACTATTTCCTGAAATCTGACGCAATTAGAGATTGATTCCAAATGTTTAACATAAACCAAACAATGTATTTAAAAGATAGTATTCCTAAATGTATTATATAGATATATTACTAATGTTTTGTAGTTTCATGTTAAGTATTAAACAGAAGATTAGGGGCACGTCACTATCCTTACGACATAAGACTATACTAATCTTTTACCCACGTATTAAAATCATTACGGTACTTAGCTTGTTTAAAAGGAACTTACTGTGTTCTGCTTTAGGTAACGAAATGTACTGTTTGTCTTCTTTCTTTCTATTCCTTCATTCTTTCAGAATGACGTGCTTTCCTGTCGTCAGTCCAATTTTTTCTTATCTTCCACAACGTCTGTTTCGTTGATGCGATTTTAAAATTCTTCTCTTTTTATTCTGTCATTTTAAATAATTGAATAATTGAAACATTTAAAATTTGTTTAACTTGGCCATGTTTGACATAACCTATATATATATATATATATATATATATATATATATATATATATATATATATATATATATATATATATATTATAACTTAACTTGCCAATACGTTGGGCGTCATATTATAACTTAACTTTTGTTTGGTACCTGCTTTATCCGCACTAGAAAACTATTTGTATTTCTTTGCTAAATCCTATAGATGATTTATTTTCGCAACTAACTTAATTTAGTCTAAAGCCTCGTACTTTATGTTATAATATATATATATATATATATATATATATATATATATATATATATATATATATATATATATATTTCATTTTGTGAAGGATGTTATCTATTTCACCATTCCTAGAATATTTAATTTTTTTTTTCAAACTACTGCCTAATCACATATTATTACACTAAACTAGATCACATGTTTAGATATAACTTAGGTATTTATTCAATGAACATTAAGCTCGTAGAATAGGAACGTATGCATTGGAGTGAACAACGACTTTTATAT
>JBAIZL010000003.1:139380260-139385260 GCA_036971475.1 Prosapia bicincta
ATATAATACTGCTTGTATCATATAAATGATGGATTTAAAAAAAAATATGTTCATTTCTACAACTCAATTAATAAATTATTTTATTATGATTTAAAAGTATTTTCATCTGTTTTAGGTTTTCTCGTATATTAGGACATTATACGGTAGTAATAATTTTTAAAATAAGTAACCCAAATTCTTTTCGTTATACATTTATCTTAATAATGTTATTCCAACATCTATAATATAAAACTGTACGTGACTGAAAATAAAATCTAAAGGTTAATATATTTAATATAACAATAAAATAAATTGTTTTATAGAACTTTTACCTAATATACTTTTCCTTAATAGATTCGATTCAAGCCATTGTTTAATTTTCATAGCAGTCTTTACATATAATAATAGAATTTTATACCTTCGACGAAATGTAGGTTAAAGCATCTCTTATTTTATTTGCCCCCTCGATATTAAACATTTTAACTTTAAATTGTTGGTAATACCTTGATTTAAAGATTGAGTATACAGTTACAAATAATTAACGTTCTTACAGTGGAATAAAATACACTGAAAAAATTTACATTTTATATGACTTCTTTATGTTAAAACTCAAATAAAAAGATTTAAATGTTACCACAAAAGAAAAATTGCTGGATATTTATAAAAAATGTTCACAAATTATTATACTTTCTTAATATTTTTAGTGGTTTAATTCGAATAGATTGAAAGAATCACTGACAAACAGTACAAGCATATAAATTTAACTTATTTAGGCTGATATTTATATTTACGGTTTCAATAAAACCGACCAAATATTTGTCATATAATAATTGATTCGTAAAACTGTTACAGTTACTTTCAATATCAATAGAAACAAACATCTCTGTTATATGATCCGGAGGATAATATTTTTGAAATTTCGAATATTTAAAACTAAGCATGAATACGAATGGAGTAACTTTTAGTTTAATAATAAATTCTATAAATAATATGCACAGGGAAAAGAAATAATTAAAAAGCTCCTAAGTTCCTTGCAACACAACTCGAAACAGTAATTCCAATTTAAATGAATAAAGGCTAACCATATATGAAACTAAAGCCTTAGTTTAGTAGATCTAAGCGTTTTCTTCTTTTCAAATGAAAAGCAATAGTTTTTTTAGAAGCAATTATTAGAAAAAGAACAAAATATATTAATTGTAAAGTTTAAAATTATTAATTTAGTAGTTATTAATATTTGTAATAACGTCTCCTGAAGATGATTGTAGAATCGATATCTAAGTAAGAAATAAAATTATAAATATTTTATTTTGGGTAAGAGATTTTATTTATTTAATATAAGAAATAAGCTGCAGTTGCTTCAAGCTGCTATTACTATAAATTTTAACTCACTATTTAACCTAACCTTGCGTTCAAGTTTGATTTTCATAACATTTTACATTACATCGTATCTTATAAGGTTGTAAATGGGTTAAAAAAATAAAAGAAATCATTTCACTTTGGAAATGTTAATAATATACAATTATCCAATATAATTAGGTGAACCTGAGCTTTGTTAACAAAACTACCCACTGATAAATCTGAACTTTTATTTATCCAGCTTACCAAAACAAAATTGGTATATTTTTAACGTTTATATCTAAATAATAATTACTAAATCTAAAGAAAGATATGTTTATTAACGCAAGTTGTTTAAAGAAATTAATAGAATCGTTATGTTAGAAGGTATGGATAGGCCAAATATTAATTCAGTTTTCTTTGTGTAACTGTGAAATTATATTATAGTCGATATACACGCTTATAACATATAATTAACTAATTATGATACAGAAATATAAACAAAAATATTATATTAAATCATATATATTAAGAGTGAGTTGAATATCCAATTATACAAGTAACAGAATGCTGTGGTATAGTATTAACAGATTTCCTGTTATAAACACACACGTATATGTGTATGAATTCATTATAAATATTTTCGTAGTAAATGACTTTACAAACCCCATAGAGGAGTAAGTAATTAATTAATGCAAAAAGAGAGAAAAAATTTAATTATTTCCATCCGGATAATTTTCTTCCAAATTCTACTTTCGGTAAAATATAACTCAATTTAGAAAAAGTATAAAAAGCCCAACATCCGAATGTGAAGAGAGCGGAAATAAAAGTGAACCGAGCCAACACAATATAAGGTTCTATTGATATTTGCTTCCTCCTTTTCTCATCAGCGGAAGTTATTTTCTTTAGCAGCGAGATAACCACAGCAATATCAGGATTATTAAAGTTTATTTTGTATTATTTAATTAGGTTAGTTAACTATACTGAAAACTATTATAAACGAAAATATGTAATAAAAATACTAGAAGATAGTACTTTAATTATTTATGGTGGCACATATGAAATGAGAACCTAAAAGAGAGTTTAGTATATAGAAATAATGACATGTTTCTATGAAATGTAGTACATATATTTGTTGTAAATAATAATTCAATGTGTAATATTTTTAATATCTTATACATTTATGGATAGTTGAAACGTAATCTTAAACAACAAAAATACCAGAGTTGAGATTTTTCGACGTTACCTGAAAATACGAAACCTGGCAACCTTAAAACATGCCTAATATGAAACGTATTTTTTTTTTGTATGCATTTGTACAAGTATAATTTTTTAAATATTTTTTGTAAGGCAGGAGTGCTATTATATAATATGATGGACAAACTTTTAACATATTAGAAAAAATTAATTAACTTCAGTGGGGAAGTTAAAATTAATTTAGTCATCACAAATAATTATTATATTTCCTGTGAAACTTAGATAATGTCATTGACTCAATTTACGAAATTTATATTTTTATTGTTTTATTTTGTAACTATTCTTAAGTAGAAGGCAAGTTACAGATAACACAGACAAGGTTAATAATATTCCTAAAAGCAAATTTATTACGATGTTCGGCCAACATTAATAAATTGATAAGTCTAACTTTTAAGGCAACGATATTGTGTGATCATTATAAATATCACTAAACTATCAATAACATTAATCAAAATATCTTCATAATTATTCGAAACAAAAACCTGGAGTGTTATTTGCCGTTTCGGAAGCCTGATTAGATCCTGAAATTCAAAATCAATCTACGAACTTAGCAGAAGAACAAAGCCTCTACAAATTCTATTCAATCTGCTCCACAGATTAAATCTGTTAAGTGGACTCGATTGAGTACTAAGGTGGGCATTTTATTGCCATACATAAAAGCATTAGTCTCAAAAAAGTATAAAAGCATTTTGAGTTTTGGTCTCAAAACTACAGGTTTAAAATTTTTGTTAAAAATACCTCATAGTTTCCGGTTGTTTAGTGAAACAAACTATGTAAAATATGTTACTTTGGAATTGTATTAAAATCAAGTTGCTATTTACAGCTGATATTTATAAATACATATTTGGAAAAAACTAAGTTTTCTACTATTTTATTGGTTGTTAACGTCATACATGTAAATGAGAACATAAATTGTAGGAGGAAAATTTATTTTAGTTTGAGATTTTTAAAACTTTTTAATTCTCTTCCAGCTGATTATTACTGTTATCATTTTTACTGAATATATTTATCATACTTGTAGTCATCTGTTTTGTGTTTTCTTAAACAACTTCATAAGGTAACTTGGCTTTTGATTCGTGATAACTGTTTTCCCATTCCAGAGCAGTCTTTTGGTTTGTAAATTATCGGTTATTAATAATTTAAAATTATGTTATTTTAAAATAATATGCAGTCGTTTACATTTTTTTCTTAAAGAGTTATTTTTCCATTCCTTTAATTCTTCCTTATCATTTTTACTGACTTAAAACTTTCTGAAGTTTTCTACTTGTATTGTTTTAAAAGTTTTTTCATTGCAGTTTATATAATTTGTAGTATAATTTTTAAGCGTTTCTAAAATATGTTTCCTAATTTGTAGACCCGTGATATTCTGTAATTAACTTCACTTTTATTGAATAAACTTCTTTATCTAGTCTCATTAGCACTTATTTTAGATTTTGGTTTGAGAGTACATTTGTCTATTTATAGCTTTAAAGGTTAATTAGTTCTTTTATGACACGTTTTCTTTAACACCCTGTTTCACTATACTCTCATTTTCTTTAGTTATAGTCTTATCCAGTTGCTTAATGTGAATTCTTCGTTTTCTTTCTTTTATATCTGTACGTGGTAATTTTTTATATTTTCCTTTACTAGTTTTATTAGTTTATTTTTTAATATTTATTACAATTAACGTTTTATAATTTTACAAAAAATTGTACAACTATATCGATTGAAGTTTCAACTAATGGTAAATGTATTCTTTATACTTCAAGTCGTATTTCACCATTTTCCTTTATCTATTTCATCATTTTTGTTATTATTTTATTTTTATGTTGCAACCGTCAGTGATTTAAGAAAATCATAATTTAATAATAATTAAAATGATAGAACCAGCAAATTGAAGAAGGAAAACGTATGGGGAAATTTTACATACATGACATGAGATATGTGGGAATCAATTATTATATAAAATTGAGCGAGTATAAACATACAGTGATTATTAAGAATAATACTATTTAATGGTATTTAAGATAAAGAAAATATTAAAAATTAGACTGTACGAAATAAGATGTGAATAGACTAAAATCTTAAGGGAGACGAGAGAAAGCTTACAAAAAGTATACATACCCACACTGAAACCTATGATAAAGTTATTCGCTATAAGCGAAACATCTAATTAAATAAAATCACTTACTGATTTAAAATAAAATGATTTAAACATTTATTATACAGATCCGATAAAGGCAAGGGACTAAATATCCAGTAAAATTTTAAAACTTAAAAAAGCACTAAAAAAAAAACAAAATCATAAGTCAACAAATTAAAGTGCGATATCACATTTTATTCAACAATTTTAAATATTACAGGAAAAAAACTATTCTAATATTATCAACGGAAACAAAAACCTTAGAAGATGGTGCCATAACAATAACAAAACCACTTATGTAGAGTAT
>JBAIZL010000003.1:139390260-139420260 GCA_036971475.1 Prosapia bicincta
TAACATTTAATCCAACCCGCAAAACAGTTTTTCAAAATTTAAATATTCAGAGTTTAATATGGTTTTAACAATAACTCATTATTAAGTCATTTATGGATCATACAGATTACAGTAACCTCTTAAACGACACAGAGTAAAAATAACTAACTTGTAATATCTATTGAGAATTAATTCAGATTCATTCAGCTGAGTAACTGTTGTGTAAAATAAATTCTTTCTTTCTTTTAAATTTATTTTGTAATCGTTGTTAAAGATATTGAACTAGAGTTTCTTATGTAACAGTGTGTTATTTTATATTGCCTAGTTAAAAGTTCTCAAAACTATTTGTATTTATTATAAATAAATAATCATGGTATTTATTTTACCTCCAAGCTTAGACTGCAAAAAAGATGAGAAATTGAATATCCGTTTTGTGGCTGAATAATCACATGTTTTAAAATGTTTGAAACATTTTCCAAGCAATTGTGACTAAAACAGTATTATTTTTGGTCGGGAAGATTTGATATTAGTGTAGAAATCAGGGAGTGGTTATTCATTTACCTCTAGATTATTATTTAACCAGCAAATTTAGAAAGCGTATGCTCGCTCAAGACGCTTACTCGGCGACTACTCCAGATCTATAAATTGCAGGCACTGGCTGGTAAATTAAAACTGCTAATGGGCCCTGGAACTCATTGAACTAATCAGTATAGCCCTGAGGCTGAAACGTTTGGAGAACCCGAATGTAGAGAATAGATAGGCAGATCAGTGTTTGTGAGCTCCTGGACAAGTAACCTATAAGGCTAAGCAAGGAGTACGATTTGTAACCAGATTCGTGGCATAAAGTAGGTATAAAAAAACAGTCCTAGTAGTGACATCCATCCAAAGTGTGACAGGGTTAACGAAAACTCAGTTAAAGCAGTTTATAAAATTATATAAACAACATTGAACTAGTTGTAGAATTAATCGCCTTAGAGCAGTTTATAAATTTATATAAACTACACTGAACTAGTTGTAGAATTATTATCGCCTATAGGAGTTTATAAAATTATATAAACTACATTGAACAAGTTGTAGAATTATTCACCTTAGAACAGTTTATAATATTATATAAACTACATTGAACTAGTTGTAGATTTAATCGCCTTAGAGCAGTTTATAAATTTATATAAACTACACTGAACTAGTTGTAGAATTATTATCGCCTATAGGAGTTTATAAAATTATATAAACTACACTGTACTAGTTGTAGAATTAATGGCCTTAGAGCAGTTTATAGAAATATTTAAACAACATTGAACTAGTTGTAAAATTAATGGCCTTAGTGCAGTTTATAAAATTATATAAACTACACTGAACTAGTAGTAGAAATAATCGCCTTAGAGCAGTTTATAAAATTATATAAACAGCATTGAACTAGTTGTAGAATTAACCGACTTAGAGCAGTTTAAAAAATTATATAAACAACACTGAACTAGTTGTAGAATTAATGGCCCTAGAGCAGTTTCTAAAATTATATAAACTACACTGAACTAGTTGTAGAATTAATGGCCCTAGAGCAGTTTATAAAATTATATAAACTACACTGAACTAGTTGTAGAATTGATGGCCCTAGAGCAGTTTATAAAATTATATAAACAACATTGAACTAGTTGTCACATTAATGGCTTTAGAGCAGTTTATAAAATTATATAAACTACATTGAACTAGTTGTAGAACTAATCGCCTTAGAGCAGTTTATAAAATTATATAAACTACATTGAACTAGTTGTAGAAATAATCGTCTTAGAGCAGTTTATAAAGTTATATAAACTACATTGAACTAGTTGTAGAAATAATCGCCTTAGAGCAGTTTATAAAATTATGTAAACTACATTGAACTAGTTGTAGAATTAATCGCCTTCACCAACCTGACAACTCATGTAGATACTGAACAGTTCTTTAAATAAGATTGTAAGGTAGCTGTTAACAAAGTTCTCCAATTAACTGACACGGGTCCAACAGAAAAAGTGGATTGTTTTGAAAATAATAAAACTAATCAGAAATAAGTTGTAAATGAAATTAATAAAAGATTTAAAACATCATTTTTTTCAATTCCTAATTGAAGCACTTAAATTATAAAATTCACTTATTTTGTTTTAAAAATTCAAGTAACAACCCCTCTCCTGCACGAATTCATGTAATCGTACTTGAAAATAATCCATTGCCTTCACCATCATAGTATCTCGTACGAATTGCTAAATTAAGTTCTCACATACCTACGCCAAAAAAGGCACATACCAGAAAAAGATTTTGAAAGTGAACAGGTTATGAAAAGTAACATTTTTTTGAAATCATATTCTGGAAACATTTGCCTTAACATATTCTTTGACACTTTGCATTGTAAGCAGTAGTCTCATCTTGTTGGATCCAAACATTTGCAGTATAAAGTTCACGACGTTGTCACTCTGGTGCAAAAAAATTATCTAGCATTTCGACATGACGACTTGAAGTAATCGAAAACTGCTCTTCGTAAAACTATGAACCTATCAATCCAAATTTAGTCACTGCACACTAATGATTATTCATGTACGTTACGAGATTTCCTGCCGCCCAGTAATTTAAATTTTGTTTATTAACAGAACCAGAGGTGAAAATGGCCTCATCTGACATTATGAACACATAATTGTTAGTGAAAATGCTCAGAACTTACTGAACGATGTTGTGTGTTTCACGACTCCATTTCAACTGTAATGACATTGAGCGAGAGATTGAAAGCCATTGAAGTGGTTTCCCCCACTAAAACTGTTGTGATGTACAGTTGGATCAAAAATCATTCACTGTTTTGCCAGTCCCTTTATATTTGTTATTTTTATTTACCAGTAAACTGAGTCCAAGGTACGGACCGATATATTCAGGGAAGAGGACCCTTCCGAGATCTGGAGCAATAACAACATATTAGTGATTACGCAACTCTGGGGAAGTACGATCCTACTGCACTCTGTTTGATCCAGCACCCTGGAGTAATTTATAATTGAGTATTTGTGTATGCAATATGATGTAAATCGTACTGGGTTTTTATTTTTATCACTAATTACTTGCAATAGATAACTAAATCTTGAAATAGCTTTTACTTAGAGTTCCTTTTTATTTTGTTTTACCGGTCGAATTGGATTTCAGCCTCCAGCGTAGAAAAGGCCCTACTGACCAGCTACATCCACTGACGAGACGATCGGTTAAATATATTTCCTAACCAACTCAAAGCGATAATTCACTTTTTAACACAATAAAATAACTACTATTAGAGACAATATTTGTTCTACTGATATATCATCTTTAAAGTGTAAATTTGTGTATATGTAGCTCAAACTTCAGACATAAGCCACAGTGTTATATTTGATATTTCTATAGCTTTTTAAGTTTGATTTTCTAACCACGTTGATAAGAATATGGAGTAACTGGTCATAGATCTCAGTTTTAGAAAGAAACAGGACTATATCAGTTAATCAACCTTACCCACAACATGCTTTCTCACACACTGTGCAAGTGTACAAAGAGTTCTTGCTCAGTAATGTACTATTGTGAAATGTTTCAAAGGGATGAACGGGCATTCTCTATGTTCCCAATAGATAATAGGCTATTTGTACTTCAGGTACGTGACGCTGCACTCTTCTTAAGTAAATGACTGTTCCTCTGCCAAGAGGTATTTCTCCCTTTTTTAATTACAATTTATATTCAGAATCCTTTTCAATCCTTCGAGGGGAATAATAGTAACGCATGGTTGCTTGGCTTGAATCTATAAAAAAGTATATAAGTTATAACAAGAGATACTATTTTTCTATTAAATAGGATTTACAAAAAGTTTTCTTCGGTGGCATATTAAAAAATATTTACCATTAATCCTACTAGAGTTATATTCTACATCAGAGGATTTAATTACCAAATGTTGCCAGTCTCATTAAATTATAACAGTGAATTTTGTTTTTTGTTTTCAAATATATCATTGCACAGTCAATAAATATTTCTCCTTTTAAGTTCTGGTGCTAAGGTTTCAAAGTAAGTATCAAACGGTTTTTGAAAAACCTTAATTTCGTTTGAATGACATCAAAGTGTGAGAAAAGAGCTTTCAGGTACTAGGTTAAAGCTACTACTGCAAAGTTGACTTGAAACTCAGAATCAGTTGACAGGCTGAATATTTCATATGTCTTCACATGTTAAACATGCTTTTACGGAGTTGTGATTATATTATTTTCTGTCTGAACTAATTGGCATTGTGTATAAGTAGCGTTTCCAAGACATAGAATGGTAACTCCCATAGTAGATATCGCTATGGTTTATTTCGGTAAGAAGGGTGACGATTTTCACTGAAAAGATTTCGATCTCTGTTCGATTTTTCGTAAAAGAGCTATAGAACTCTTCAACTATTATTCCAACGTACGGCAGTATTATATAGTATGTAGGGTCCCCCGAAATGTATTCGAGGAATTGTCGGTGATACTGTGCAGTCTGATGAATTTAAGTAAAGTGACTGGTTTTAAAGTATCACTCATATGAAAAAATGTTTTGCACAACGACCGTTGATGAAATATGCAATGTAAGAACAATGGTTTTAAACCAGCATAGTTTTTACAGCCTTTGACAGAAATAAAACCTTACCTTTATTTTTAGCACGCATGTTTTTGCCTCCATCGATTATAAAAGTTTTCCAATTTTATCATTGGACATTCTTTTCATTAATTGTATTATTACTTGTAAGAATATTTTTCCCAGTCGTAATGCCATTCACTCTATATAACTCCTCGAAAACACCACGTCTTGAGCAACATCTAACAAACCGATGGCGCATTCAAAGCCGGAGAAAACCTCTCCAAACGTTTCACTTAGTTGAGCTGATACATTTTGTGCGAAATATTTCAACCTCCGTCCACGATGTTTGCGGAAAATCAGGCAGATTTTATACAGACTACATTAAATAAATTTACCTATTTAGGTAACTTTTCTCCAGCTTCGTTAACATGCATTCTTTGCTAATTTCCCCATCACAGAATTTGTTTCTTAATTTTGCTATTTCAAGGGGCCACACTAAAGCTGTCAATATTTGGATCCTTTTTCATATCTGCGAATGCAGCCTACGCTTTGTGCTTAAAACTTTTATATCTACACGTTTTCTGCATTTTTGTAAATCATTTTGAAAAGGTTATAATAGTTTTTTCAAAAAACAAAACAAACTTTATTCCCAGGCACAATCACGAAATACTGATTGTTCTACTCAATTTTGAATGATCTGAACTCACGTCTTCTCCATAGAAACTAAATTACACACAAAAACAACTGAAATAAAATAGCTGATGCGGTAGGGCTTCGGTCGGTCCAAAGATGTATTTTAAGTGGATCCGCAAACTTTTGTATACTCCAAGTATTACCATCTTGAAGTGAGTGGAGTGCATAAGAAAGTCCATGAGCAATCGAAATTATTCACGAATGCTTTTGAAAGAACTTCTAACACTATATGTTAAGAAAAGATATGGCTTACCCCTTCAGGTAGATCATTCAATATGAACGATTCGGAGAGCATAGAGAAAACAGGGCGAATTCCTGGACATCTTCTTGCCTCCAAGAGAAAACTATAATATGTTATATTAAATTTGCAATTAGGCCTACTTACCCGTTTAGGTTTTACTACTTATTAAGAATATAACCTCAAAAATTAAAAATATTCGGTTGACGAAAAAAATTTAGCTTCAAAATATTTTTTGATATAATTATTTTTTTAAATAAAAATGTTTTAATATTTTGTTTGCCAATTTATAGTTAGGAGTATCCATAGATTAAACCTCTAATAAATTTGGAGTTAAATTTCTTTAAATTAAGTTCATGCGTTTAATAGGGCTATTAAAATATTTAAAAAAATATACTACAAGTTACAGTATAAATTGCTGAAAACAATAAATGTTGAATTACTGAAATTAATATTAATCAGTTCTTTCTGAAAAACGTCTGTTTCAATCACACATTGTATATAAATTAAATATACCACAGTTAATTTTCAGTATTGAAACCACTTTAATTTTCGTTAAAGATGTATAACATATTAAAGAACCTAAATATTAAATGCAATTTTTCGACACATTCAATTTTGAACCCGCAGATGTTAAAGTAGAGACTACCAATAATAAATAAGTTTTATTTATTATTTATTCAGTGCAATTAATATAGATCTAAGATTGACAAATATTTAAATGTTTTTTTTTATTATATCTCTATTTATTAAATAAAAACTGTTGAAAACTATTTGTCAGAAATTTCTAAATATTGAAAAAAAGTAATTATTACAGAAAATTATTTGCCAGCTCTAATGTTTTAGAGAGTTATTTACAATGAAATAAAACGTGTAAAATTTCAAGTGTGAATGCGATAATCCAGCTTCCACTACACAATTTAGTGTAGTATGATGTTGCTATGTGAGTAATGTAAACATTCTATAAATCCCAGGTTGGAATGTTTAAATATTCTTCGAAAACTCTGCATTGTTGTATGAAAATATTGCGAATATTCGCATGATTCACGGCCCAAAAGATACCAGAAACTAATCAAAGTTGATTTGCTATGGAGTAAGGTAATCCTAAAAGAAATACTGCTAGTAATTTTAAAATAAAATTTATATCAGTATTTAATAAACATTGGTTAGGCCTAAGTAACATATAAAACATTTTATACGCTCTCATTGGAATTGTTCGTATTCTAGTGTTCAAGTTTTAACTTTTTGGTTGGGTGATTCTACTATTAATAACATAACACTTTTCAGTTACCTAAAACATATTACTATTTATTATTCAGTCAATAATAAATAAAATTATTTGATAATATTGTATAACTTATTATTATAATAATTGTAATAATAATAACAAGTAACATTATTCAGGCAGCCAATTGTAAAAGTAAATGTAAAATACCAAACGATAATACAAATGTTTTAAACATAAACGTAATATCTTTATCATTTTGATTGAATTTGTATGGTTACCATATTACATATTACAAACAATTCTAGTAGATAAAATGCATTTTACTTACCGGTTAGAAAGAAAACGAACAGAAATATTTTCATGGCTAGAGATGTGGTGCAATCTTAAAGAATAGAATTCAGTTAGCGGCATTCAAATTTATAAGGCATCCATACTTATCTCAGACATGCGACCTTCATTATGAAAAAAAGGTTATTGTAAATCTTTTTGAGAAATTGCTCTAAAGTCTTTTGATGTCTACGAGTTAGTTTTTAACATTGTTCTACTCCGAAAACAGTTTTTATGTTTTCATGACGTCGTGTACGCCGTACACAGTATAAACCTTTCTAACATTCTTCGTAAAAGCAGTTACATAGGTAAGAAAGGTAAATATATTGTAATAAATTTCCAATTACAATGAGCTAAGAGTTTTAAAAATAGATGTTTGCTCTTAGCATTCCAGAAATGATGAATAAATATTTCGTTTCAATCACTTGAACATTCACATAACTTACCAGCACAACTATTTAAAAAGACTATTGTTATAATTGGTGTTTGCAAAATACTAGTTCAGCTGCAGAATTTGATTTCAGGAAAGCTGACTCAGGAAAAGGCGCTCTAGAAACATCAGACTGTTACTATAGCAACTTTAAAAACAGAGGATTAGTATTCAATCCTAGAGGATTGAATTTCAATTAGGAATAGGCTATACTAAATTTTGAGAATCAGTAGTTAGACAGGAGCAAGGAAATATAAAAATAGGATATAGGCCTAAATTGAATTCAAGTACTTCAAATAAAATTTATATAATTTATATGTAAAAATTCTAATTAGCCATTAATAAAAAAACATAGTTCCATATATAAAATTGAATTTTTAAACTTGTGTTCCTGAAGTTTGTGTTAGTCATCTATCTTTGCTTAGATACTGAAACATTTGAAACTAGTTTAAAACAAAAAACACCATAGTATGAAAATAATATAACACCAAATTAGATTTGTCTTAGCATTTTAATGTAAATCACGAATTATAAAAGAGTTGAAGTCTATTTAATTACGTAGAACTCGCTTAAACTTTACTTCGTTAAATTTCTCCCAAGTGATACCACTTCGCAATAAACTATTTTCCTTTCAGAAATTACACTCAATTGTTTACACATGTATCCTAAACAATTATTTTACAAACATTTACAAATACTTTCTAGTTCATAACATTTCAATTCGACAATATTAATAATGTGCTATACAATAATAGAGATTATAACTATATGTCATATGACTCTACAATAATAACTTGACATGTAGATATATTGACATTTATACATTTTTATCGTTTTTAATTTAAACTACTAACAGCTTCTTTTGGCAATCGTCTATTATGATTTTGGTACCTTTAGAAGTACGTTTGATTTTGTATGTCAACTTTAATTTATGTCAATAAAAGGTACCAACTCGGCATTTAGAAAGTGGGTACATATTTTATTTAGAATATAAATGCAACAATCAGCTCGTACAAAAAAGCAGGCACTTTATTTACATCCTAAGAGTAAATTTAAAATTAACATTTTAATTTAAAGATAAACACTTATATAAACACAAATATAAAGTTTATACTTTTTTTTACTTATTTCGTGTGATATTTTACTTCTTTGTTTCAGTTTAAAAATCTAACTTTATGTTAGAAAAATGGTAAATATTTATTATAAACAACATTATGCGGACCAATAATATTGTTAAAGAAATAAAATTTACCGTTTGGTACTGGAACACTGCCCGTCTGCATCATCCAGAGTTTGCTTTTGTTTAAGAATACAAAGAGTCCAATTTCGTAAACTGTCAAATTGAGGATTGATTGCTTCCTCAGTTTTATTGTATTCCTCATCACATCTACAACAATTGAAACGTTTAGCAAGGGAGCCATCTATCAATCGCTGTTTGCGGCAAAGTGTAAATCGAACTTTTGTACATTGCAAAAGATCTTGGCAATTTATTCGACCGTTAGATCCATGTTGTTTTAACTTGGAAAAAGTATTAATGGTACAGGTTTAATTGTTCGATTATTATTTATCGATAAGCCGATTACAGGTTCTATGAAAGAAAAAGTTGAGAAAGTAACTCAGGTAACAACTGAATTATAACACCTGAAAAATTTCTAAAACTAAATGATTGATATCTTTCAATAATATCAAACCCATTACACTTTAAAAAAAATGCAACCAAATTAATAATATGCCTCATTAGTAATACAAAAATCACTTCACTTGACTCAGTTTTACTTCATTCAAGAAGTCCGCTTACGTAGTTTCACTAATAACATTATGAAAGTCGTCAGATGCTAAGTTATAACTTTTAATACAAAAAGTTGACTAATATAACTAGTATGCTAAATTAAAGTCTAATTTTATAATTTCTGGTAAATAATTCCTAGGGTTAAAGTCATGACGTCTGTTTTGTAGAATCAATAAAAATCTTAAACAATAACTAATAAACACTGAATAAATAGGACTCATTTTCTATAGGAAATATAAAAGGCCAAAGAAACATGCACTACATAAACTTTGTTTGAAATAAAATATCGTGTTTGAAGAAGACGATTTTCAAGAAAGTTATTCTGTTTGTTGAGCTAGATGCATTGAAAAACTTGGAAATTGATATATTTAAGAACAATATTATTTATCAAGAACTTGGCCCTATTCAAAATTCTAATTTAACCTAGACTAACTATATTTAAAATACTGTTGTAAGAATTGTAAGCAAATATGCAATGTAATCTAACTTTCTTTCGAGTTTTAATTAGGTCTGTAGTTTCATGATTGGCTGAAGGTGATGTCATTGTCGTTGAAACGTCGTTTGTTTAAATAAACTAATGTACATGTTCTTATTAACAATTACCAACGTTCTTAGTAGGTTGGTTTTAAGTAATTTTCTTATGAAAGAATTTAAAATTCTTGGTTGACTTGTCATCAGATATTATTATGAATAAAATTATTATTCAATATTAAATTAAATACCATTTTCAACGTGTATAGGGTACAAAAATTACTTCATTTACTATTGTCACTGCCCATGTAATGTTGGATAAGATAACTACATCTTTGACTGCAGTTTTGTCAACGGAGGGTAATATTTTAATTGACAATTAAACTTACTAATCAAATTTCTGTTTGATTTTTATTTATAAAATTACAATTTTATTTCAATATAAAAATTATTTTATGAATTACAAAATCTATCATATTTTATTCTGCTTAAAATGTCTCAACCTATTCAATCAAAAACTGCTTTTCAAAAGCGTTTAAGTTTATATTACACAAAACCGTCATTTCTGAGCACTTCATTTACTCCCTTTCTGTTAAGGAATTATTTTAACCAAAATAAAACCTTCCTCTCAATATGTAAATAATTTAACAGTTATCATTGTTTTCATCAAAACAATTCATTTACAATATACGAAGCTTGGCAACTGGACCTTGAGACAAGACCTATACCTCAAGAATAAATTTACAGAATACTGATATGGTGTTGACTTTTCCAGTTTGTAAAAGGAAACACTGTTAAATTGTTCCATAGTTTCTAAGAACGTCATAAATCGACAGGGGTGACGGGAGTTCAATCCTATATCTGACATAAAACTCGTTTTGAGTCGTACATACGATTGTTAAGAGGAAATAAAAAAACTATATTGTACCATTTCGGAAATGTATCGTAACATACACTTTTGTATATTCAAGATTATAGTCCTTTATTTTCATGTATAATATATTTATTTAGCATTTTTTAATTATTCTAAATGTTTTGAATGCACTGGTGACAGTCTGTGTAAATAGATTGTGCTTCTGGTTGTGATAAGAAAAACCCTTTATCTAAACAATCTCCAAGGTGGTGAATCTACATGTTAAAGAAATTAAATTGATATAATATTTTTTTAATTTTTGTTCCCAAACAACTAGTCAAAAGTACAACTTCTGTTATAACGCTAAGGAGAAAAATAATATATTTATCTCCTAAAAAATAATTCTCACTTCAAAAATGCTTACAAATTTATATCCTGTTTACTTTAATCAATCCATCTGTGTAAATATAAAATACGGTATTATTAGATCCAAATATTGATTTATAAATATTTGTTAGCAATATTTAATATTGACATGTGTTGTAGTTATTTCTCATTCGGCTTTATTGTGAGAAGGGCTCGGTTTTGATGTTGGCCATAATACAAGGGTCATCGCAATTGTGAAATAACTTGTTAATATCAGTTATTGTATTTGTAAATTCTTACCAAACATGTTTCGGCCACTATTTTGGCATCATCTTTAACCAACATGAAATGTTAAGAGCTACATCAATAGGCTATGTCAACATGTATGTAGCCTAATTGTATGTTAGTCATTGAGGATAACAAATTATTTGACGAAACGTGTTTTAAGGATAGAGTGTTTGTGTTTTTATGCAGCTTATACACTACAGTATAACAAACAATCCTAACTCAAATATTAGTCTTACATTATTATTATTGGAAGTACTTCATGTGCAATATGGAAAGAAACATGTCATTCGTGCACATGTCAACAACTATATCAATAAATTAATTGCACAATGTCAATTTAAATGTATTTAGTTGTAGGCATAAGCTGAAATACTTATATAAATTAGTTGAAATTTATTTTTATAATTAAAATTACTTTACAAAATGGCAGATAAAACCCTTAATTTTTGTATAAACTGGGGTGGTCAATTGTTTTAATCATGCTTTAATATTTTCTTAAGGAGTTACTTTGAAGAAATATTCTATTTTATGGTTTATTCAATTTCCTAAGCCCTACCAATTTAGATCAAGGTAAAACCTTATAAAATGTATTGCCCGGTGATTTTTTTTTAATTGTTTGGCAGCTCGTTCATCACTTTCAAATAGGGAAAATATTTAAAACTAAAAACTTAAAACTTTACAAATTTTATTAAAATGGAAAATCATATTTTATAGAATTAATTGTTTCTAACCATTAGGACATGTTGAGTAAATATATTGAGAGGGGTATATTTCTTCCTGCGATATCAGTGGTTATTAATTTGTACATAGTTCAAAAATTGAAAGTAAATCTGCAATTTACAATGAAACATTGGTGAGATAATTTACCTTGTAATAACCTACTATATTATGTTTATCTTTGAAAAATATAAAAAAGCTATGTCAACTGAGTTTGTAAATTGTACTGAGAAAAAACGCTCCAAAACAATATTCCAACGAAAACACTATTGTTCTAAGCTAATTTATTGCACACTTTAGACGATTTAAGTAAATACATTTAGCATAATTAAATTAATATCCTCTAACTTACTTTTGCTTACAGGTATAATTTATTTTTTTTATTTCACACTTGAAATTATAGCAACATGTTTGTTATATGGTTATAGTACATATAGTGAATATTATTACGAATAGTTTGTACTTGTCCTACAAACATATAATTGATTATACTTTTAATGCCTGTCAACTTAAGTGAAAAGGTTAACAATAATAAATATGTTTCAAAATTCCTCCTAGAGTCTTTTTTTCTTACATCAAGAATAACAACATGTAGGATAATTGAGAGAGGATTTAAAAGATAGCCATCGCCTAACCTAGATATTTTAATATTTTTTTAATTACTAAGTATTTTTGTAACTAGTTTAAACTCTTTATGTTTACTTGTAAGTGTACGAACAATGGACTGACAAAAAAGGATAGATCGTTGGAAAATTTTACCTAATTGTTTTGAGTAAAGAAAAATGATCCGAATGACAGTGCGGCCAAATATGTAGCTAAACTCAAAGGTCTGAATTAGGAAGCAAGGAAATGGAAGAAACTTTCTGTTTTATAGTATCTAAATATGCTACTGTTTTATATAAAATTTGTGATAAATATCTCGAATTTTTTAACTGTGTTAATGGAAATGGAACTGTGGATAAATCCACATACTCAAATAAAAAACACATAAAGTGAATATAAGAGTGTCACTGCGTGTATCCAGATATTCATTATTGAGCTACGGCGTACACGTTGCTAAATAAAGATTCTTTAAAACAATTACAAAAACTTTAAAGCGTTTAATGTTACCTTTAAGAACAACGAAATAGTTTACTCTAAAATAAAAGCTAATTATGAAGACAAAGAGACACAAAATGTTGCGTTTGTATCTAAGATCAAAACTAGTACGAGAAGTTGTGGGAAAGACTATAGGCAGTGTTATTTATTACTTTTTTTGTTAAGAAGTTGGCAACAAATATCCAATGTATTGCATGCTTAGAGGTATATTAATATAGATGTCCATTAAAACGGAATGGGAAGATACGATTGGCTACTAAGCTGCCACTGATTCATTCTGAACTTCGTGAACCGGTCAAGCAGTGATAGGAAGTGATTTGCAAACCTGTAATTTAATCATTGTTTTTCGAAAATAACATTTCGACCTGTTACGAAGCGAGACGAAGTAGCAGGTTCTTGTCTAAATAAACTGTGATGGAGTGGCAAATCAGTGATTCCGGAACCCAAACCGTTTACAATCGACACCCAGGTAGACGAAAAAAGCTCGTTGTCCTAAACCGCCCCTTGTGTATGTACGGGGCTTGTTTGGGATGTTTGTCAGTCACTGATATCAGAAACTGAACACAAGAATTGAGCTGAAATCTAGGAGTTATTTTTGACTGTGATTAGTCAAAAATCTGTGTGTTAGTTTCTCTTTCTCGCTCACTTTGGCGACCCATGGTGTGATCGTGGTCGCTACAGTGGTCTGAACCAGTTTTGTTTGTAGTAGTTCGTTATTCATTTATAAATAATTTGGTACACATTTTAGTCGAATATTTTTAGATGCTATTTTTAGTATATATTACATAGTATTAATAAATGCAGTCAGTGCCTGAAAGTAAAATATATAGAGTGAACAAAAGAAACAGTGAATCTTCTTGTGGTAAATGTTTAATTTAGTTGTCTACAGATGTTTGGTTTTACCTAACAATATAATGGAATTTAGCACATGTGAGCGTCCACACACATACACAAACACGCACACAGACATAATACTAATAGTTGAAATAAAACAGTCATATTGGCATGGCCAACTCATATATCATTACCTGATTGATAGTTAGGACCCCAATAACTAAAGCAACTGGCAATCACAGCTAAAAATCACAATCACGGTTCGAAATCACAGTTATTTTAAAGTAGCAATCACAGTTTGACCTGTTAGTGTAAAATCACTATTAGTCATATCACTGCTGTTAAGTAACTTGTCTTACGGAGGAGAAAAGTATTTTCTAACCTTCATTTATAACTAGAACTGATAAATAGGAAATTACCAAGTGTCACGGCATATTTGATGAGTACCGCGTGCCAAGAAGTATGCTAGAAAAAAAACACGTTATGGGAGCGCAGACAATCCCTGAGGTTACATTCGTTATAGGCCGCTATGATCCTCTACGTAATAAAAGACGGAGGAAATTACCGGCCAAATTTTCTCAATTTATCCTACTACAGTCTGCACTGTCAATAAATGTTCCAACTTCGACGTTCCATCCTCAAGGCGATGGTGAGTGATGAACGAAGTTTTTGGCAGAAGGCAATGACGAATGTAAGGCAAACTTTATGCGATTACATTGTGTGTGAGTTGGTAGGTCTAACAAAAATATCACACACAATTTGGAGTAGTATACAAATGTTATTTACCATTAAACCTAAAGATAGTGGTGGAAAAGAGTAAAATTTTCTCCATTTAGTGTGAAAAACTTTCAACCAAAAATATCGGATGGAAACAACGAATTCTTTTCTTCAGTGATAAAATAAACCAGGCTAAGGATTTTATTTTATGTGTTTGGAAAGTTAAATTTGTCTGCATTTCTAAACGGTTAGTAACATCAAATATTTACATATTCTCAGATTTTATGAATAAGAAATTGCCTAGTAAGGCGTATATTTTAAACAAAGGGTTTTGGGGGCGTAAAAATCGTCTAGAGTATGACATATTAAGAGTGAACAGTCACTAAATGATAAGGTCATAAAATATCAAGTTATTACTTATCTATGTTTACGAGAATCGGCCAAACTTGTGTAAGTTATAGCTTACAAGAGGGTGTCTTCATAATTGTTTATAATAATAATAGAAAAACAAACAACAAAGCTTGTACCGTATCAATCTTTGACGAGCTCTTTTATGTGCTATCTGACAGCTACATAGCTGTCTTTATTAGCCCTGATAATGCCACCTAACCGAAATGCGTATGTGATCTTTTATTCGTGCCTTTATCATATCTTCCAAGTAGTTTCATTGGAAAACAGTTAAAGGAGACTTTAAACATTTAAAAGTACAATACATTAAGGATTACCTTATGAGTAATAATTGAGCTGGCTTGTGAGTAAAGGATATAAATTAATAAACAACTCACAAAACTATGTGCTTTATTTTCATACTCGTTTCAATGATATTTGTCATTACCATCATTCACACTACTACAAATTTACTTCCGCAAAACTACAAGTTGCAGTTATAAATTTGTTGTAGTGTCAATGGTGATGATGGCAAAAATCATTGAAACACGTATGACAAATTATAGGTTTCGATAGTTCATGTGCTGTTATTTATTTATTCGTAAGCTTAAATTATGATTGACTATAAAGCATAAGAACTTTTCCTTGTTTATTGGGGAAACTATAAACTGGATTTGTCTCCAAACTAGTACAAAGAAGTTAAGAAACTGGCGACTTCAAGTACTACTGAGGCTTACTAGGCTGTAATTAGGAAAGCAACATAATACAATATCTTTTGAAAGAATGTTTTTGGATACACGTGATATATTATTGTTTTTCTTCTTAATCAGAGTTTACAGAAATTTGTGTGAAGCACTGTTTTGTAGTAATAAAATCAATTTCATAGTGACAACATTTCATTACACTAGAGAAGTTGCAAAAACAAACAAAATGGTGTTGAAATACTTGTTCACAGATGAATATATAAAAGATGCACTTACTAAAGCACTGGAGATAGTAAACATGTACTCCATGATAAAGGTCCATTGTAATGTAACATAGATATTGTAACTTCTACATTAAAGATGGGCGTTGGAAATAGTATATTCATTTGTAAATGTAGTGATAGACTGGATCAGTTTTATAACTTTGTTTGTATCACTAATTCTTGTGGATTGCATTTAATCTTTCTTATGAAAAATAAATTTCTCAAAAAATTGGCAAAACTATTTATAAACATGTTATGCGATACAAACTTAATTTTCAATTATGCTACAATCCATCTTGGTTTTAAACTATCACACATACGCCTCTTATAAAATACTAACATACTATAAGCTATATATATATATATATATATATATATATATATATATATATATATATATATATAATTATTAATAATATTAATAAAACCTTATTACTCTTTTATATTCTGTAACGATTTTTTTCCAATATTTAGATTTGAATGATTGGGAATTTTTCTGTTTGTCTATATAATGACATTTTCTAAACTAATAATATAGGCCTACACTGAATCTCAATGATTTCAGACTATATCTGAAAATGTGGAATTACAACTATATTAATGGACTATTTTCTAGTTTGTCTTGCACTATTTGCTAATAAGTAAAGTTATGTTAAGTTGAAACCTATTTTGGAAAAATTATAACAAATAGGAAGGTAATTTCAATTCCATCAAAAACAATCTATCAAATTATATATGATATAGTAATAATAAACATATTATATATTTATATTGTAACGTTTTTTTTTATGTTAGTAACGATGGTAATAGAGTTGTGCGGGCAAAGCTTGATATTTCCGGTATAATGTTTAATTAAAATAAACTTATGAAAGGTATGACCAAGCTAACAGGTCCTTCACGCATTCCTGGTGACCGAGGGAGCACATTCTTGGGCTTGCCATCTTCCCGCCACTAAGCAGCTGAAGGTAGCTTTATAGATCTAGGGGCGACTTATAACAGGTATCCAAATAATTATTTTACTATTATAATTTATATATTAAATTCTATATAGGCACATCGTCCATGGCCCTAGGAAGATTATCTGTCATAGTTCATTATAAAAGAGAGGTGGGATATTCTAAATTATATTTTGTTCATATTAGGTAATAGTTTCTTTTCGTTTTTAATCCTCCGACGGCGGTGTGCGTCAATATAATAATTATATAATATAATATAATATATATATATATATATATATATATATATATATATATATATATATAACAATATAATAATTATATATTTCGTAGCGTTCAGAGTACATTGATTAGTATACTAAAGTAATTTTAAATTAAAAACTGATACCTATATTACTGTATCTAGATTTTCCATAACATTGTCTATCACCGGTTTAGGAAACACTTATTAAAATAAATAAACAAATACCAAATTACAAAATAATATTTAAATTTAATAATATTGTATTAAACTCACTCCAAAATACAAACATTACTTTTGAATATTTTGATTATGGGTAAGAGAATTGCATTCTGTAATAATATTTGTAATAAAAGAGAAATAATTTGGCAAAATATTGATGAAACCGATATGGTTTTATTTTATTACTGTCTTCAATTTCAATAATTTTCTTCGTAGCTTTTCTCCGATTCCTTCTTAAAGCATGTTTATTTCAGCAAGTGAATACTCGCATAGGCAGAAAAACTGAAAATAAATCAAAAGAATAATTAATATATTAAATATTATCTTGATGGACTTTCACATTGTTATATGGCGATACAAATGTTTAAGAGCATCAAATGCCTATCTCGACTGTTATTGGAATATTCAACAACAACAAATAAAATGTGGGAATTTTAGTTATGCATTTATTGAAAATAAAAATGTGACTTAGTATTACTTTTGTTTTTTAAAATAAAACTTGTGTTCTAAAAAAATGTTAAATAAACAACAACAAAAAACAATTGTTTTAGAAAAAGACGCACTCACTGTTTAAAATCACTTATTTATCTGTGCTTTCAAAAGATGTGTCAATATTTGAGCGGTGTAAGTAGGCCTATATGTTTTTTACAGGAAAGACAATAAACATACATTTTTTATAATTTCCCCTATAAAATAAGTAGGCCTAATTAAATACAGTATTAGAATATACACTATGAGATTTAAAAGTAAACAAAAACAAAGATATGTAGCAAAATGACAAAATGCTGTTACTAGTTATTGACTTATCGTGTCTCGGCTACACCTTAATTCTTAATTGAATAGTGTGCCCAATAATCTCATTCGGGTGAGTAACCAGAGTTATCAATTATTCACCGGTTATGGCTAGTTATATATATATATATATATATATATATATATATATATATATATATATATATATATATATATATAGTTTAGATATTCCACGTCCCGACGTTTTGAGTTTCCGTATAGTTCAAGCCAATTTCTATTTGAACGTATTTTATCTATTTAGGGAAAAGAATCGGGTGTCTTGCCATAAAGAAAATAAACCGGCCAAGTAATAATTATATCAATACCTCATGCTTAGTCAGGTTTCCAAGAAATTTTTATATTAATACGGTATTTTTCTTTCTCCGCATTCTGTTGTTATTATACTATCTTTCGCTGTTTTGTTGATTTTGAATGTCCGTATTAGTTATGATTAGATGACAGAAGGTCAATGGCCCATAAATATCTTTCTTTATTTACGCTGTAAGTTTTGACAGTCAAGAAATATCCCTGTACAAATGTCTAGTCTTGTGCATAGCTTATCAGAAAATAAACTCTCTTGAATCAAACAATGACGACAATTATGTTTAGCTGGAATGGTATTTATTCACGCTATAAATAAATCCGGTTGCGGCGGTTGTCACATTGATCTGATGCGAGGGGTTTTACTGAATTAGTGTTCATTAGAAGTCCTATTATTTTCTAATGCTTAGGAACTTTTTCCGTATAATCTGAGTTTTCGGTAATCCGAGGGGTCTCGGTCCCATTCACCTCTAATTAAAGAAGCTCTACTGTATATATATATATATATATATATATATATATATACAAATTTAGGAGTCCATTTATATAAACATGAGTTTAATTATAGTCACACTTTTTTTTTGTATACACTAATCATATACACTTTTATTGTACTTAAAAAAGAATTGTATTTAATTTTGTTTTTCCGTCCGTCTTTTGAAAGGTTTAGTCCTTTCATTTTTCTACAGCTGAACTGTAGATTTCGTGAAGAAGTTAGGCGTGTAAGATAGCCTGTTTCATTATAGACCAGACCAAACGAAATTTACCAGAAGATCTATTTCTGTAGCGGAAATTGCCGATTTTAGGTAACAGTTGTGCATATCATTACTTTTTTCTATTTATTGTACAATTTTCCTCACTTGTGAGCTCTCCCTCTTTCGTTTTTGGTATTTTTAACAACTGAACCCTTCCATAATTAATTTTAATGGTAGTTATAATATTTTCAAGATTTTTTAAAAGCTGTTTGATTCAATACATAGGTTGATTAGAAAAAAAACAAAAACATACCCACAATATGCATTTTAGATATTTACATTAGATACTAATAATTCAATCAACAGACTTGTTCTATTTAATTATCAAGCTATGGAGTTATTTGAGTAAAATAGGGTGTGGCTGCTTCACTAGTATTATTAAGTTGTAGTAGCGGCAATAATTTATATTATATTAGTATTATAATATAATAGTATAGCAAAAGCGCTGGTTTTCTATAAAAATACTCACCTATATATGTGCATTCTATGATCTCGTCAAGTTCACATTTATTTCTAAATCTTACAAGTTTCTTGCTAAGTCCGTTCAAAGCGCATAACCAGTCGTCTTTTACTAGATCGCACTTTCCTGTCAGACATTCTTCAAATAATGCATAAGTTACAGCGAAAAAGCAAGCTAAAAAATCAGAAATATTTTTGTTTAAATGATTTGTTTAAATATAAGTAAAGATTAGTTTTAAAATGGGAAAACGAAGACTTTTTTTGCAATCGACTTTATTACCAGCGCAAGCAATGCCTGGTATTGATATTGCAGTGGTTGTGTGCGATTTGACTTTTTTATGAGTGCCACAAATTATAAACATACTAAAAAACATTGTAACGTTACTTTGCTTGATTTATTTGTCAATGTTATTATTAATAAATGTAAAAAAACGTTTAAAAATCATCCGTAACACCCTGTAAATGAACGAGTTGTAACTAAATATTCTTAGTGTTGCAGCTCGTGACTTCTTTACTTTCATTTTTCTGTGGCAGAGTTTTATGATCGATATGAATGGGTAATTCTATGTAGACCTCCTCTCATCCTCATTGTGCATTGAACATTGTAAACCAAGTTCATAAATAACCAGACGAACAAGTAAAACTAAACAAAAAATAACATATGTTATTGATTTGGAAAATGTAGACGTTGTAAGTGACTCTACTGTAACATTTGCACCACCCAAATGGTACTCGAACTTGTTTTTGTTGTTATCATAAATGATATATATAACTGATATATATATATATATATATATATATATATATATATATATATATATATAAATGATTATAAATGATATATAACAATGTGTTTTCAATGAGAAAAAACGAAAACAAATCATATGACGGATGGGTAAGTGTACTACAAACATTAGTCCTTAAAATCAGGTATTTTAATGCAAACACCTTCTGCAAAGAAGAAAAATTATAAGAATGACTGATCGTGTTATACTTAGCGGAAAAGGTAAGTATTTGCTATTCTACTCACTATCTTACGAGTTCCGTGAAGTCCTTGTGTAATAAACAATTTAACGATCATCCAGAATTTCTAACGCTAAATTAGGACTTAGTTAACCGTCGCAGGTACATTGGCTATTATTACCTGACTTCTTTCTATATCACAAAGTTCTGACTTATATAAAAAAACGGTGTTATTTTAATTTATGTCAGTGTAACATCGTTGGCAGTGAAATAATTATAGTCAAACATTTTTCATTTGTTCTGCATGATTAGGCTTTAAGAATTGAAAGACAATTCAAAAATAGCATTTAGAAAATAACGTCTATTTTACATGCTTTAAAGTATAAATAGTTTATGATAATCATGTTGAGAATCAGTATCTTCCATCTTTGAAGGGGTTTACATTTTTTCATAAGCGAAAACAGGGACTGATATTAAATGTTTTTAGTGTATGCTTAAATTAACCAATTGGGTATTTTTAGTTAATTAAACCAATTAGAAATTCCTGAATATATAAGTTTGTATTTATAAGCAGAATTCCTTATTAAATAAGTTGAACAATTAGTTTTAGAGGACAAAAGGAAAATTTCGATAAAGCAAGAGTCTCTGGCAGTTGAGCTATTAACCCGCGCAAAACAGACAACGCCATAAGCTTTAGCTGGCAGTAATATGTTTTGGGTGCCTTTATTTTTAATTGTATTTTTATTAATTAATTACATTCAAACAATCACTTGAGATTAAATTTATTGCCCTGATAATAAGATATAGTATTTTAAGTAGTTTAGTTATAGACTCTCCTATTTACTAAAAATAAATATTTCTAATTACAATGTCCTGCTGTGAAATGGAAATAATTATGTACATACACGTGTAAAATTGTTTATTTTGTTTAGTTTGTTTTACACTTTGTACCTTGCTCAGTATTATTTTTTTATTTGAAAGGCTTACGTTGTTTACTAAAGACCTACGTGGTGCAATAAACTTTCGTAAGCATTATGAATAGTAAAATGATCTAATGCGTGACATAGAAATTCAATTCAAAAATAATTTTGACAAAATATTTACTGTCTGATTTGTCTAATTTGAATTTAATAGCTTTACCATATGATACGTATATTTAGAAAGAAATGTTTTGTATTTCTTGGAGGAATAACGTATTCCTTTTATTGACATGATTTAGAAGTTATTACCAATACAGAATGTATATATACTTAACTTTGTTACGTACAAAAGCTCAGAATTTATAGGTCATCAGAAAATTCGAAAATGCGTTTTTTGACAATGTTGATATAGAAATTTCATAAAGGTTCGATTTTAATATGAGTAAATCTAATTTATGTTAATATTGTCAGTAAGTAGGTACTAATTTACTCTTTTGAAATTATAAAACTTTTTCTTCAAATTTTAAATGCTAAAACTTTATGAAACGTTTGACAAGGATATGTTTTCAAAACAAATTCTATACATAACCTCAAAATAGAATGTACACAATATGTTTTTATAAGTACTCACCACTTAGCAAAACTACAAACAAAAGCACCTTCATTGTTTTCTATGACCATCAAATTTAGAGAACGGCAAAGGGTGTGGAGGCCATCTTGTTTATATATAATATGTTGTTTACTGAAACCTATCTCAAAGCGATGGCCTTGGGAACTGAACGTTTACACAGCACGAACAGTGTGATACTGCCTGCATAAAGTTTTTTATGGGATGTAGATGTCGTAGTTTCGTGTCGCACCGTTGTTGCCAAATTTATTCACTGAAGTTTAGAGACCTTCATTATTTTTCCTTTGCTATAGTATCTGGCTGATAATTATGTAGTAGAAGGGAGTATTATTATAGTTTGAAAATGGTTTCCAATATTTATATGTTATTTATTTTATGTTAATTTGTGTGTGTGTGTGCGTGCTCGCGAGCGCAAGTTTGTGAATGTATGTATGTGCAGGAGTCGATGTGTCTGTAGGGTTATGCTTATGTGCATTAATTCCTTCTGTATGTTTGATTATTTTTTTCACTGCCATTATAATTTACGGGCATGCTTCGTTTACCATAATTGTTTAATACGTCTAAAACTACTCTTTTACTGTCACTCTGAAACCATTAAAACAAGTTAAAATTCAAGATAATTAAAAAAAGAAATTTCAATACTTTTTCGTCTCCTCACTTTAAATACAAGTAACAAAAAACATCAGCAAACTTTCAAGTTACCTCTTCAAGTCCTAGTCTGATACCAATTCGCTTTTTGAGTTCAACCTTATCACTCTCCACAATAAACTCATTATCATTAAAACTTACTTACTTTACAATCTGCTTAAATGTATGATGTGTAATTAGTTTATTTCCCAACATAAAAAGGGGTAAATCCATTGGACCAACTGCATTAAATGAGATCAACTTTGCATGCATTTAGCGTCGATGTTTCCTTATACTTTTTCTCATTTTCTATTATGAACGTTAGGATATATATATATATATATAACTTATAACTGCTTTATATAACTTATTATATAGAATGCATAAAATACCCATGAATGAAGAAAATAAAATAAGAGAAAAAAACATAATTTATCAAATTGCAATAGAAAACGGTTATAAAAAGAAAACTGTTGACAAACTTAATTATAATATTTTTAATAGACAAAATAATAACTTAATTTGCAACAGTAATATTACAATATGGACTTCATTTTTATTCATAGGCCAAGAAATAAAAAACATCACCAAATTATTTAATAATACAAATATTAAAATTGCATACAAAACTAATAACAAAGCAATAAACAAAATAAATAACAATAATAAAACAAATAATATGCATGAAAAATGTTTATAAATTAGAATGCCAAAACTGCAATAAAGCTTATATAGGTGAAACAAAGAAAAAATTAAAAGAAAGATATAAAGAACATTAGAATGCCTATATTAATCCAGAAATATATATGAACCAAATTTTGCAAATCATTGTATTAATAATAAGCACCAATATTGAAAATATAAAACTTATAAAAGCAATTAATAAGGGATTAAGAATGAATATATAAGAAGCATACGAAATATATAAATACAATAATAATAACAAATTAATAAAAGAACAAATACATTCTAAATTTGATACTATATTCAATGTCTATAATGTTACAGCAACAAAATTAATTTGGCAATTTGTATAAATTTAGCAACTATTTCTAATTTAACATATATTTTAGGCCTATAGCTTACATTATTGTAATTTTCATTCCTGATGATGTTGGTACTGTTTACCAACGAAAAATTAATATAAATAATAAATATTCTCGTATTTCAACAACCTATGATGTTTTAATATATATATGTGTGTGTGTGTGTGTGTGTGTGTGTGTGTGTATGTATATTACCTTATCAATAGATTAGTAACTTTAATCAAGTTAGGTTCCTCTTCTCAATTATAATATGCCTGTAGTATTATTAAGAGAAATAACAAAATAAAACATAGATCACAAAAACAGAGTGGGATTTAACCCTCAGCAACCCTCAACATAAAACTAAATGAGAATTCACCTTCAACATATCGAACCCTTTAGCATTAAATAAAGTAATATAAGTTCTCACACACACACATACACACACACACACACACACACACACACACACACACACACAGACACACACACACACACACACACACACACACACACACACACACATACACACACATACACACACACACACACACACACATACACACACACACACACACACACACACACACACACACACACACACACACACACACACACACACACTCACACACACACACACACACACACATATATATACACACACACATATATATATATATATATATATATATATATATATATATATATATATATATATATATACACACACACACACACACACACACATATATATATATATATATATATATATATATATATATATATATATACATATATATATATATATATATATATATATAGATTTTAGACATTACATCCACATTATGATTCTCTCATCCCATTCTCTATTTAGAATATTCTAGGTGACCATACTGTTCTAATACACTAAGACGATGATTGTAAATCAAAGCATCGCGTTGTCAACATGCAATAAATCGTATTTTCTAAGTTGTATTTCTAAACAAAGCCTGGATGAAACAATGACTGTTTCAAGCAGATAAACAGTGTTTGCCATTCATGCTTTGCGATAAATTCTTCCCCTAACCCTGTTTACAGTGTGGGGATCTTATCGTCTGTCTCCTTGGAAACCAGTTGAACATCTGCATTCCAACGCCTACAATAAGTCGGTGTAAGGTTTTAGTCGTGTTGTAACTCCAAATAATTCAGTTAGTGAAACAAATTAATTAATATTTATTACGCTTTATATTATAAACGTATATATTCATATATATATATATATATATATATATATATATATATATATATTTATATATATATATATGTTTAATGAAACCACTTTCATACAAGAATAAAACCTCTTTTTATTTTATTATAAAGTTGAAGCTTTTCGCCGATTAACCGTATCGGCATTATCAAAACTAACTTAGCACACTTCTAACTTGTTCTGCTCCTACATCAAGTGTATATATATATATATATATATATATATATATATATATATATATATATATATATATATATATAGAATATCAAATATGTTTTCCTGTTAGAATTATTTTTACAATTAAATAAATACACAATTACAGGAATAATTTATTGAAACAATACACTCAAAGCTTTTCGTTGGTTGACATTACCAACATCCTCAGGAATTACAATACTAAGAATCTTAGTGTTGTAATTCCTGAGGATGTTGGTAATGTCAACCAACGAAAAGCTTTGAGTGTATTGTTTCAATAATTTATTCCCGTAATTGTGTATTTATTTAATCTTAAAAATCATATATATATATATATATATATATATATATATATATATATATATATATATATATATATTATACATTATATATGAGCAACAAAACTTATAAACATTGGGTAGTTTTCTTTGAGAACTTGATGGTAATTCAAAAGGACTTGCGTGTTTTATTATCCAAATTACATATATAATAAAACTCTGCATGTATGTGTTTGTGATTATTAATAATTATGTAAATATTAATAGCAAATATGATCACAACAATTCTGAAATTAACTCTTCTAACAATTAGATTCTGCAATTTATAAAATCTGGAAGCCTTAGATAACTGAAATAAACTTATATCTATTTTAAAACAATTAAATACACAATCCAGGAACAAATAAATAAATCTCTATTCTAATGTAGTCTGTAATGATATTCAGTACCTAGTAAATGCATTGTTCAGCTAGGGAATATAGCACAGCAAACAGTAACAAAATGTGTACAGTAAATGTAATATTTTAGTAAAATAATATCACTAATATATCCATGGCGTTTACAATGTTAAACTAAAGACTTAGGTTACCGTTTCAGAATTATTGTTAGAAAAAACATATTTAGTTACTATTCTAGTTCGAATGTGAGAATATATCTAAAGTTAGTAAATAAAGAAACAAATGGCCATACAAACGAGAGGTGTATAATGGATTTATCGTTAATTGATAGATTTATATATATTAAAAATTTTCCCTGATTTCAAACTGTTGACATTTTTTTTTATAGCTTGTCATTGATGATCTTTATGAATAAAATTCTAGACAGAATAATATACAGTCAATTCAATATTTCTGTTCTTGAATGATTTAGTACTACTACCTACTCCTGAATGATTATCCGGAGCAATGATTCGGTTTCTGGCTCCCAGCTTTCAAAATGTCTTCAATCTTCAATAACTGAATTTCATCTAACACACACACACACACACACACACAGAAGAGAGAGAGAGAGAGAGACAGATGAAAGAGAGCTATAGAGAGAAAGAAAGAGAGGAACAGAGCTAGAGAGAGAGAAAGTGAAAGACAGAGATCAAGAAGAAAGTAGTGGAGTGTTAAGTTTGTAAACGAGGTCAATTTGTTACATAACCTATGAATTTAACTCATTTAAAGGGCCAGAAAAAAGCTAAAACTTTTTGAATCTTCAAAGTCTACAATAACTGAGTACTGAAAGGGATCTATTTTCATTATTAAATATTTCTTAATGAATTCAGGAAATGTACTCTAGTGAGTCATTCGGTATTCAGTTCGCATGGTTCATTTTGTTCTGGTGATCATTCTCCTATTTAACTCTTTATAACCTAATAACAGGAAATGCATACAACAAAAGTAACAATATGACTTACACAATTTGTACCTGAGCATATGACTCTGTATTCTAAGCAACACAAGTTATCTATTTAAAATTTTTTATTATTCAAGTAGTTTTATGGACTGATTGAGTATATAAATCTTCGGACCACTAGACCTGGCAATGAGTTTCCAGTGAACCAAGTATGGACTGGAAGGTGCGATTTTACCAAAATGAAACCGACTGAATTCTCATTGATAGAGAGCCAATGCTTCAGTTTCCGACGTTATTATGATATATTTCTTAGGTTTATACTTGAAACCAGTTAAAGCAGAGACGTTTGTGAAAATACTCAACACCGTGGTCTATTCTTGACATCTAATTTTCTTCAGATAATTTATTAAAAAATGATCTACTTAATAATGTAATAAAGCAGAACGTTTGTAGGCGTATTATGTACAGATTTTTATTAAATAGGACAATTTACTGTCTTAGCTTCAAAACCGAAGACGACTCAAGCGTTGAATCAAAATATTATTAAATCGGTTTTCCCAGAATGTTTTTGGATAAAAGGTCATATCAGCGGACAGGTATCTTTCTTCTCATCTTTTATAATTTGAATGTTTTTGATACTATAGTGTGTAACGATTTTGCTAGTGTTTTGATTTGCGTTCTGGACTTGGTTACTGAGGCTGTTAGATCATTAGATTTCAGCTGTATACTCGTAATGACATGTGTGAGTTTTTTGTACTAATAGAGGAAATGGGTGTTTTTGTTTAATATCATCAATGATTGTATACTTGCTGATGTATAAAATCAGTGTTTTATATTTATTGGAGTGACGTTTTAAAAATAGAAATTTGAAAGGGTAACCTGAAAGGGGTTTCCTGGCTAAAACTACGAGGGCTAAGAATCGGCCTGATATTGTATGACACGTTTTGTCAAGTGGGAAGTGTTCTTTTGTTTATTGAGGACAAAATTATGTTATGCTATTAATCAGAACGGTTTTTAAATATTTAATGCATCCTGATTAAATATTTAATTCGCCAATTTAATGCATTAAATAGCTTCTATTATTTAATAATTCTTTTAGCTATTTGAAAAATTCCTGAGTATTTATCAAGGTAAAATATATTTTATTAAAGGGCTAGTCCTCAAAAAAACTAAGTGCAATTATTAGGTCTAATATTGTGCTTTTCGTATGTGTCAACATTTTTGCATCATTTTTATTGAAAACATCAGGATTTGCCTGACACAAGACTAACAAAAACACATGTGCTTCTACTAAACACTGTATTTGTTACAATCTCTCGTTACATTCAACTCGTTGACATCTTTGAGTAATGAACACTGAACTCCACTGCTTATATATAATACATTTTAGCCCAAAATAGATTCATCCGATCTTCCGATCTTTTCAAAAGATGTGAATTCTTTTAACAGCAGATTTCAAATTTCAGGCTAAATTCTTCTAAATGCTTTAAATGAACACATCTCTCACCTTCACCTGACCTTTATCACGTATGTTACCTATAGTGATGCATAATAATTACAATATGTTTTCGATTTACAAATATAACGTAATTGTTGACGCAGGTAATATTTTCCTTGGCGTAATTTCAAGCCAAGACCATACATTGTTCCACGCAAAGTAACTGTTGACGCAATTAAGTCATATATCAAAATATTTTGTTTGTTAAGATTCTTTTTCAGATAGCAATATCAGTTGACGACCTTGCTTTTTAAAGTAAACAGTCGACATAATAAACGATTCAAGTCATAATTACCAAAAGAAATTTAAAACCTTAAAAACAACCTACACTACAAAAACCTTAAGTTAAACACACGGGTACTAAATAATTATCTAAACTGCCTCTAGTAAATGAACTATTTTCTGCTTTATATAAAGATTTATCGTGGCTGTTTTGTCTGTAATTCTAAAATAAGAGATGCTGTGTAAACCGCGATCGGATGATTCAATAAATCTATTTTTTGTATAAAAGTCTTTCTGTTTTAAGAACTTAACTATCATAATTATATTGTATTGTATAGTATATTTTTGTACATAAAATGTATATATAAGATATTTGTATGTGTATATATGTTTGTGTCTGTGTGATTGTTGCGAGTGTTTTTTGTTGGTTAGACGATCAAGCTAAATTCCTGTTTTTCTATTGAAGAACTTAATAAACTTAAATGTTTGATTTTAATAATATAGGCCTATTACCTTACTGACGTTAAAAATTATAAGATTTTTGAAATAAAATTTGTAGTATACTAAATGTATAACAGAACATTTGACATATAAAAGTATTGGGTTAGCAAGTAAAGTTATTTTCTAAATCGAGTAGTTTATTTTGTTAAGGAACTATAAATTTGAAAAATTAGTTTTTTCTGGATATATTTAGCTTTATTGTTTAAAATGGAAAAAACTTTATCTAATGAATATTTATTATTCCCACAGCATTTCTGTCTATCTAGTATTGGTATGTATTTAATAAATGAATATTCTTTTTATGATCTATAGCTTAAACTAAATTTTTCATTACATTATGTTAAACTGTTATATCTGACATTTTGTACACGTTAGTTTCAAATATTCAATACCTATAAGAAATAGAATAAATATCACGATAATAAAATATGAATTAATAAGAAGACACTGGCGTACGTGCTGGTATAATCAAGAAAATAACCCTGAACCATTCAAGGAGCATAAAAAGAAACTCCTTCTTCATATATAATATATATATATATATATATATATATGGCAATATGAATTCTTGTGTATTAATAAAGAACATAAGTCAAAATAAAAATACAAGAATTATAATTGAATTTACAATTCAAAGCTTTTCGTTGGCTAACAGTACCAACATCATCAGGAATATTAAACAATTCGTTTAATATCATCAGGAATATTGTTTAATATTCCTGATGATGTTGGTACTGTTAGCCAACGAAAAGCTTTGAATTGTAAATTCAATTATAATTCTTGTATTTGTATTTTGACTTATGTTCTTTATTTATATATATATATATATATATATATATATATATATATATATATATATATA
>JBAIZL010000003.1:139425260-139447760 GCA_036971475.1 Prosapia bicincta
TAAACTCCATTCTTGTAACGAAAAAGAAGTTAACAAACAGGATAACTAATTAATGCCCTTTAAATGACTATCCTTAGAGAACCACCTACATCCCAATAACGATATGGAGGGTTAATGTCATATTATTGTAGAGAGTACAAGGGGCTTCAAAACCTAGTCACTGTTACCAAGCGTAGAAGCTGGTCGTCCTAATTAAATGAGAAGAAGGGAATACATTTTATTTAATAGAAAATTTGTTTGGTGGCAGTATAAATATGGCCAAAACATACACTTTTGTTTATACTGCATAACTGTTGAGGCGGTAAGTTCATGCTGTGAAGTTGAAACAAAGTCACAGAGCGAGTGACCTAATGTCCTGAGAAACTACCTTATTCAAATGCACATCGCATTAAACAATCTAAATCTGTTCGTTTTAATGCAATTTTAAAGCCAGTTGTGATTAATTTATGCTAGATTATATATATATATATATATATATATATATATATATATATATATATATATATATTTATATTTATATTTATATTTATATTTTAAAACAACATAGGTTATTCTAATACAAGAATATTTATTAATTTATATTCAAAGCTTTTCGTTGGCAAAGAGTACCAACATCATCCTTATGTATATATATATATATATATATATATATATATATATATATATATAAACACAGGCAGTGATAACTCATTGCTGTGGGGTTTAGTCTCTTCAAATATTTATCATTGTGTTCATGAACATCCTCGGTTGTCTCTGTTGTATAATATTACAGTGAGAAATATGAGATTCATAATCAATAGGACTTGTAATACTAATCAAAACATATTGTACAAGAATATAGTAATATATATTTAATCAGTGCCCAAAATTAATCATTTAAATAAACACCTGCAGAAATTGATTTTAAGGTAAAGTCAATTCACTTGCAAATCCATGATTTAAATTAAACCCTTTGTTTTCAGCTGGGTTTGATTACGAAGGCTTCAAATTGCACAAGTTGCGTTCCGGAGCTTTCAGCGTAGCTGTCTGAAGCTGAATTAATCACTCTACTGGATTTAAGTCTATTAGTCCTTTTGTAAAGAAATACAAGGAATGCGCATGCGCCGATTTTATCAGATGAAGGTGATAAAATCTTTAAATCTGTCTGTGTGTGCGCTTTTGTGCATTTGTATGTGTGAAACTATTTGTTCTTCTTATCTATATTTATATTTTTCTCCTAAAATAAATTCAACTTTTAACATATATCTAATTATAAAAGTTTTACAATAAAACTTATATCAGTAGTTGGCATGTGGATATTGTATTAGCCTCTATTAGACCTACAATTATTTGAAATGAAATTTCGAACAAAATTCTAATAAAGTATATGAATCTGTTATAACGGAAACATTGTTGCTAATTAATTATTCCTTCATGAATCATTATATTTGTTATCAGTTCAGTTCGTTATTATATATTCCTTGACAAATGCTTGATCTTAGTGTCGTGCATTTGTCCACTCTAATTAGAAGATTTTCTGGAAATTGTGAGATAGGGGATTCCAAAGAAAGTGTAAATCTCAGAAGATTTAACCTATAACAAAACAGATTACGAAATATTCTATGAAATAAATAACATTCTAAAATTAGAAAAAAAGCTTGAAATTAAAAAAATGTAAATTTATACAAATTTAGCAGCGACCATAAATGAATAGTGGCCTTATTTTTTTATACATTTATATGTACACTTGTATCACAAATATAATACTTCATCGACTAATGTAAACATCAAGATATTGTATTCAAAAGAGATGACCAAGCTGGTTAATTAAACTGTGTCCTTTATCGTTTAACTATATAAATTTGTTTGATTGTTTTATAAAAACTATTTAAGTTTTTTTTTTTTTTTTCTGGCTGATCAATTAGTTTAGTTAGCTTCAAGATTCTCACATGCCTAAATAACCAAATACAATAACTATAAAATAACGCCAAACCCAGAACCGACGTGAATTTGCAGCAACAGAGATTCCAAATTAGAGCACTAAAATTAATTTAATAAATCATTGTCTATATACATAGAAACATTAATATGTATCGCTCGACATTGAGTAATCAAGATTATTACTGTTATATAATACATCGTTATAAACTAAAAATAAAGAATTCGCTTTGTGTTTAAATTTGGTCCACACATGGGAATGAATGTCCTGTCTCATCAGTTATATGGAAATGGCATACCTGACTGGAGTTACTGGCTCAAACTCGGTCCTTAACTACCTTGGTAATGTATACTTGATAAATATGTTTGTAGCGAACAAACATGTTTGGAAAAGATTGATACAAATATTTTTACGAAGTATATTGAGTTCTATATAGAGATTACATCGCAAGACATATATAGGTTAACCTCTAAAATGATTTGTTTTTTAAATTCAGCTTTAAACGATTAGGACTTCTAGTACAGTCAATTACGACTTATTACGACTTTATTAAAATACTGCTCTGTGTAGGAACAAGTAATAAACACAATAAATTTGTAAAGTCAATTATTATTTAGGTCAAGATAGAAAAATCTTTTATATTTAGATACTTTTTATTAAATAATTATACAATTATCTTAAACAAATTAACATAGCCTTTGCATTACAACAGCTGTTCCATAGCATAATGTATAATATAAAATCAGCTGCTAAAATGGTAGGAAACTACTATATTGCATACAGCGCCCCTTTTGTGAAAGGGTTTGCTCAAAGTTTCCATATGAATTTGATAAATTATTTAAATTTAATAACTAATTAATCTTTGAAAAAACTATTTAAGGTATGTTTAAAAAATTTAATTGAACATGATTGGAAGAATAGAAGGTATTTTATTAACGATAGACACACAAACACACACACACACACACACACTCACTCACACACACACACACACACACACACACACACACACACACACACACACACACACACTCACTCACACACACACACACACACACACACACACACATACACACACACACACACACACACACACACACACACACACATAAATTCTTTCTTGAGGCGTTACTTTGAAGTTTTTTAATAGAATTTACAGCCTGAGCCCTACCAATTTAAGTAAAAATGGTCCTGCCTGTTTAAACAAAAAACGTTAGGGACTTTCAAATATGTGTTTATGATTCTACATAGTGACAGTCTCATTACTTGTCAAAACTTAAATTTAAATATTGAATTTAAATATTACACGTAGTAAAATTCCACATTTTCACTGTTTAAAATTGTAGGAACCCGATTTTATAAGAACATAATATTTTATTTTTCTTATTGCAGTAAAATTGTAAAACACCTACTTAACTATTTAATTTTTACACTCTCTATTCATTTACTATGTAACATATATTCGTAATAAAATTACTGAGGTTTTGTTACCATATGATGTTATATCGCAGCAAAGTTTGATAATAATTTAATAACACGTTAAAGTTCTAGACAATCAAACACACATTAGTGGGTGGTAGCTTTAAACATGCATCTACATCGGTGAACCGCAGTGGCGGCATCTGCCAACGTATTCCCTGAACTAACTTAACGAAAAACCTCAATGAAATCCGCTTTGCGGCTAGAAACCTCCCGGTTAAGTCAACTGAAACAAATAATGACAGGGCACCAGACATTTTGTTATAAACTATACTGAAATATTGTTCACTGTCTTTATAAATTCGAATCTTTTATAAATTTATGGTTAATTCTATTATTATTTTTAACGATTTCTAAGCAATATATTACAGTAGGCTTAAGCATAAACATATAAAACAAGGCTACGAATTACTTTATATAGATATTTTTAACTTAGTGTTTTATATATATATAACACTCTTCTACTGTTGTTGGGTTCTCGTCAATGCTGGATGAGATTCTAGCGAAACGTCGGAACTGCGAATTTATGGACTGCAGAATGAACATATGTACTCCAGATAGTAACTATTCATCATATTTTTCCATCCGCGAAGGAATACGTATCAGCACACACACACACACACACACACACACACATATATATATATATATAAGTAATGTGAGTCAGTAACTCAGACCAATGTCGGTCCAATACTACATTTTCATAGCTTTTTTGTTTTGTATTTGTAGTTTGCAGGTGATACAATAACTTGGATAATATCGAGAGAGAATGATAGGAAAGGATTATGATATAAGTAATATTAAGGTAAGGCGAAAAGATCGCCTAGTACAAGATGAGGGCGATCACTTTCATTGAATCACTTATGCAACTCTTGTTTCTTACGTATCTACTCCATGTCGGTAGTAGTACAAGGGCAATATGTGATAGAAATTAACCTAAAATGTAGCTGTCAACGAATTAATTGCTTTTTATCTGTAGGGGCATCGCCAGGAAATTGTTTTATCTCAAGGGAGCCATTGGTGAACATGTTTGGGAACACTGTTTTAAACTATTACTAAAAATTATAAGCATCCCAAAAATATCACGAACAAATTTACAAATATATTCAAATATCCCTATGACAAAACAACAAATATCCCTATGACATAACAACAAATATCCCTATGACAAAACAACAAATATCCCTATGACAAAATGATTTATTTAAACAACGTTTACTTACTTCACAAACAAACATTCACAACCGTGACCAATATATTGTACACCTTTTTTTATTATATCCTAGTTCTTTGATTTTTTTTTTTAAATAGACCAAACACGCATCTTTCTCCTTCATTGTTTTACTCCCATGTGACTAAGAATTACCACTTCTAATATATATAAATTTTATCTAAATATAAACGAAGGGCAGTTCTTTAAACACAATCTAGTATAGGCGTATATACAATTCTAAACACCTGTCTTTTGTATAGTTTAATTTTGATTGGTGACAGTTAATCTTTTTTTTCTTAAATATTTTATTGGTTGGTCTAATATAACCAGTTTTAATAGGGGGGGGGGGGGTAAGAAGATACTTTATGTAAAACTTTAATAAGCTATGCAATTAATTTGTTAAAAATTGTTTAAACTTTTTAATTGTTTTATAGAAAATGTAAACAATGATTCAATATTACACACAGGCATATCATTATCATCAGGAATACTTTTAAAAAAAGGCATTCGTAGGCTAATTCGAAAAAAAGAAATTCATTTTTTCCGCTTGTGAATAACATCGTTAGTTTAAATTATTCAGAAATACTGTTATCTTAACTCGTTTTTGAAATATATATATTATTGTATGAATTATTTTTAAAACAAGTATCGATAAAAAAAATTTTCTAATACTATACATATTTAGGAAAAACCTTTTTTCAAATTGTTTTAGGAGAAAAATTGCAGTATTTTAGAAAAGATTGTCTCTTGAACCATAAGTACGACAAAACATGGAAGGAATTCCGTGAAAGCTTAGCTGGAACTTCTGTTTTTATTGCAATAACCCTTCATACTGCAGTTTTCCCCTAAAGTGAATGGACTATGTTTATTTGACCGAGTAATTCGTCATCTGCTATTAATAGACAGACGGGACTTATGAGTAAATAAAGTCAGGAATCCTTATAGACAATTATTCTAGGAACCTATGCGTTCATTATAGCATCCTTATCTGGTAAAAAACTAAAAACAAAGACAGTCTGGGTCAGACCCATCCGGTACAATCTAGATTAGGTTCTTGTCACAAATATTTAAAACGTTAATTATGGACATTTGAATGAAATGAACAATAATGTGTTTCGTACTAAGTTAATGAACAACCTTAAGAGTTTGACAGTATTTGCTCAATTCCATGCAATTATACGCTCTTTATAAAAATTATCGGCAAGCTTTTTTTAAAGGTTAAGTCTTTTCATAGATAATTCTTTTACATTTTCATTTTCAGTAGATGCATATATGCAAACGACTTTACACCTGATACTCCATACGTCACTTTTTACATATATTCATTCAGAATACAAATTTACAATATACATTTCAGGCGATCATATGTGTTTACAAATATTTAAAATATTTGTAGGAAACAATATTCTTGCATTTACAATGTTTTAGGAATAATAGGATTAAACTTTAACTAACAAATTTTTAGAAAATATTTATTAGTATATAGTCTACATTTTAAAACAATGTAATGTATTTTTATTTTACGGGATTTTTACCATCTAGGATATGTACTTAATTTGCATCGTCTGTACTTCATGAATGAAGAAATTTCAGAGAGTAATTTACTGTCCTGATGCCTTTGCTTTAATTAAAATTCTAAAGCCTCGTTTAAGAGGAAACGTACAATGTATTCATAACAGTGTCACGCAGTCAGGCTTCTGGTGACGTAACGACAGTTAATTACAAACATTCTTTGAAGTGTGCTACACTGACAATTCAGATATTATGAAATACCTGGATCTAATATTAATATCTTTCTCGAGGCGACGAGTTATATTTAAACAGGTAATTTTGTAACTCAAAAGGAGACGCGAGTAATATTACTTTCCCTTGAGATAAATGTTTACACGTTAAGGTAAAGACTGATTAGGACTATTTAAACTACACACCTTTGAGCACACAATATCAAGAGCACAGTGGTATAATATATTACAATGAAAATATTGAAAAGAACCCCAATACCACAAAAATAATAAAAAAAAACAAATAAAACAAGTTAGTTAAGATTTACCCTTATGTACATTTCGATGAAATGTATATGTGCATCACTCTACATTTGTAACTTCTTGTTTGCTAGATTGTAATTTTGTAATAAGACCCTCTGATGATGATGACATGGTCATCGAAATGTACATAAGGATTTAATCTTAAGTAACTTGTTTTATTTGTTATTTTTCATTATTTTGTGGTATAGGGGTTCTTTCCAATAATTTTGAACGTAAATAAATAAACAAATACAAATATTACATTTATATTGAGTATTACACTTAAACATTCATATGCTATTACCAATAATGCAAATTCTATTCTCCTAAAATATCAATTTAATCAGTAATTTTCTTTATTTATGTATTTAAAATATGACAAATATCACCCACTACTTTCTTAAAGACGTCGAAATTGACTGCAGTTTATAGAGATTTATTAAGCAAGTGTATACATGCGGTTTACAATTAAAGAGTGTGTAATACAAATAATAAACAAAAATAACCCGTTTACCATTACGTTTATATCATACGAACATATAGTCAAGTCCAATAACAATCGAGTCACGCAGTACAGTCACGTCCCTTAATACTGGGTTCACAATAAATTCCTCTACTTTTTATTTCACTTTATTCGGATTTTATATACTGTTAACTTGAGTTGAGGTTTATTTCGTTCTCTTTAATATCACATAAGGCAGGACTTTATCGCCTCAAACAGCTGCTTAAAGACATAAAACCAGTAAATATTCTTAACCAAAATGTTTACTACATTGATTTAGTTGTATGTATTATTGTAACAATTTCTAGGAAGAACAGATTTACCTTAACAGATTCGCATTAACAGATTTGGATTAAATAACCCATCTTCAAGGTGATTACTGAATATAGATCTCCCGTTAGATTCAAATAATACTTAGAATTTGTTGGTTTTGCCTGTAATAATCCCCGTAGCTACCTTTCAATAATACAGATCCTTTCATTAAGGTTGGTAACCAGTTTACTCTCATGATCACATTACGCCATATCTTCACCTGAACCAAGAGAACTATTCTGACCTTTGTTCTAATTTTTTTACCTGACTCCTTCTACCCTACTTGTATCTAATTCAATCCTTTCCCTTTGAAACTTTTTTATAAATAGGTTGTAATGGTAGACACATCTTTATGACGTCAATAAAGAGTAAATTTGTTTCAGATATACTCAATCTTTATAATATGTCATGGGATTCCGTGGCCCTTCTTAGACGCTTCCTATATTCAAATTCTTTTACAAGCTTTTTAGGCAATAAAACTCAAAAGGGGTGATAACCATAAATCAGCAAAAACTTTAAATTAAACTATTTTTAATGTTGTAATTAGGATTTGTAATCATACCAGGTAGGATAATAGAATTCAATACATTGTCATATTATTAGGTTTGTTAGCCATCATTATTACTCAAAAAGTAATCTGTACGAAATACAGATACGTCAAACGTTAGCTTATAGATGTTATTAAAATAATCATTTGTGTAACTTTTATATAAAATTTATTTGGTTTGTTTGTGGAATCTTCCTATTAGTTTCTTGTTCGCCATGCCCGGGACAGCTTGGCTTTCACTGGATTACTAGTGAGTAAAACTACCTAGGACGGCATTAACTATTACAATGCCATAACTTTGCCCTCTCTGCTCTGAATTTCTATTCTTTGACAGCAAATATCAAATCCCAGACAATTGATAGATATCCTTTGCAATTTCTGTTTTTTATTCGTTTTCAAACTCCTATATTCCAACTGATTTTCAGTAAAGAAATGTCTACCCTTAGGGAATCTTACCATTTATATAATTATTCACCAAAGAGTAAAGTTGGGGACTTTAAATTTTTGTTTCCGATTAGATGTTTATTCAACAAGTAAATCAACTAATAAGTCCCATATTTGGATACAAGATCCGACGTAACTCGACCAATGTGGATATACACTAACCCAGAAACATATACACTATCCCAAAATTGAATTTGTATAGAAATTAAATATGCAAAGCTGTTATGCAAGAAAAATATTCACTTACTTAAAAGTTTTAATAGCCTATAAAAATTAAAATTTGGTAACGTTATTTCATGCTCTTTTACATTCATTTTAAATATCTACTTAAAACTAAATGCTAATGCTTTTTTATCTACAATATTTTGTTTTATATTAAATCGTTATTAGTATTTCAATAAACGTACCCGTATAAATTTTATTGCCTCAAGAGTTGGCTACCGTTGCTACCTTAGTAAGTGTTTACTTAAGGAAATAGCTGTTAAAACTTCTACAATGTATTTGTTTATGTTTCGATTAGTTTCATTTGTTTGGCCTCCTTCTTTTTTATATTTTAAGATTTTTAATAAGAAAACAAGTCATAAATAGACTAATGTAGGTCAATCGTAGGCTCGGTAGATTCATGTTTGAAACTATTTGAGTTAGAGTAGGCTACTCGTATTAGCTCATGTAAGATGAATAATTAAGAAAACAGATAAAATAAAAGTCAAATATTATTGATAGGGTCACCACTCTCTAACCTAGAACAAATTTAATTAACCAAAAAAGCAATTTTATTATTGCTAGCCATTTCAACAATATACTGTTGGTTGAAGTTTCTAACTTCAAGTTGAACGAAAAGACACAAGTCACGTCAAGACCTCATGTCACAATATTATTAATACAACTTTGTAATTTCCATCTGTAGGCTTCCTTAAGAACTTCCGCTTCTTACGGTATCTGTTTTATTCATTCATGGTTTGAATAATTAATTCAATCTTCAGTAAAGTATAACACAATACTGTCTTTAAAATAATTTCTATTAAGCATATTCAATTTAAAATACTATGTATGTTTGTAGTATTTTTTACATAATGTAGTTTTCAAGTACGAACAAAATTGCAATTGGTACGGTATAAACATTTTTTCATAACTTTTAAGGTTAAAAACGGCGTACTTTTGAAAAAGGTAATTTTTAGTATCATATTCTTATTTTAGTGACTTCCAAATTATTTTCTTGATATTCATATCAAAGTAGAAAATTTCCCTTATATAAAATTCCTTTTTTGTCTCATTAGCAAACTATAGATCCAAGACTTAGGTTAAGGAAAATCATAATGAATGCACTGCAAGTTGAATTTCACTCTACATATTAGAGCATTACATTTTTATCTTATTTATCCCATTCATAAAAAGTAAAGAAAAATCTTTCTTTTTACTAAAGTATATTCATATGTTACCACATACACTTAGGCCTAAATAACTGAAAATCTCAGAGAAAATATTCTGAAATGTTTTGAGTTGTTTGTGTTTCAATAGTGACCTCAATCATCAATGAAATATAAAATAAGTAAATAAATCAAAATAAAATCAATTGACAAATAAATTAATCAAGAAAAACCAAGTTAGTATAGGTCCAGATAATCAAACAAAAACATTTCAGTCATTTGATTGAAAACAATTGTTTTTTTATAACCAATGTTTACTCAGAGGCTATTTTTTATACACTAGGGCCAAATTAACAATTACAAAACGATTCATACACAACAATTTATTACAAAATATTTAGAGAAGTTAACAAGCCAGGCGGAACAAGGCTCATTGTTGACTAGTATATTACGGAATTTATATTTTAAAAAAATACTGACGAACTAATCCACAACGAACGAACAACTAAAACGAAAATTGTTGAAGTCTTTTATAACAAGATATCTACTCCACAAGAAATTTCAATAACCGGTGAGTGAATGTTCCCATTCTTTATGGAGCCAAAGTAACCAATGGACTTCAATGTAACGACCTAAGGTACTTGGGATTTCTGGAATCATCACAGACGTTCAAATAGACAATCCTTCTCTTCCACCGACAAGCGACTCGAGAGAACACCATTGTTTAAAAGTGTTTTCACAAATAGAAGAGTGGCTTAGGAATCATTTGCCACCAGAATAATGGGGTTGGAAATGAGGAAAGGACTGGTCCGTTATTCCGATTGCAACAAACGACCCTATAAATCCTAACAATATTTTAGAAACATTCTTTTGCCTTTATTCATCGGATTGTGGACCAAGATACGGGTGCAAGTAAACTGGAATACAATGCTCACCTACGTACATGTGGCGAGTACCGATGGTTTTATAGTAAACGTCTACCTACGATGAGATTTCAGAATTTGAAAGGAGTGAAGAATAAGAACACTAAGATTAAGAAGAACTTGTATATATATATATATATATATATATATATATATATATATATATATAGCATTATGTATTCTTGTGTATTAATAAAGAACTAAGTCAAAATACAAATACAAGAATTAAAATTGAATTTACAATTCAAAGCTTTTCGTTGGCAAACAGTACCAACATCATCAGGAATGAAAAATACAATAATGCAAGATATAGGCCTAAAACATATATTAAATTAGAAATAGAATTGTTGTTAAATTTATAAAAATTGCCAAGTTTATTTTGTTGCTGTAACATTATAGACATTGAATATAGTATCAAATTTAGAATGTATTTGTTCTTGTATTAATTTGTTATTATTACTGTATTTGACATTATATAAAATAAAATAACAGTAAATTTCGTACTATATTCAATTTCTATAATGTTACAGCAACAAAATAAACTTGGCAATTTGTATAAATATAGCAACAATTCTATTTCTAATTTAACATATGTTTTAGTCCTATCTTGTATTATTGTAATTTTCATTGCTGACGATGTTGGTATTGTTTACCAACGAAAGCTTTGCATATAATTAATAAGTATTCTTGTATTAGAATAACCTATGTTGATTTAGATTATTAAACAACAAAAGATAATATATATATATATATATATATATATATATATATATATATATACACACCCACACACACACACACATATATATATATATATATATATATATATACAGATATATTACCATTAACAATGCAATGTAATACATATTTTATTCTACTGTATAAAAAATTAATAAATACCTGTTTTGAAACTATACCTTAATTTGTGTACCATTGATGCCACAGCAAATGTTATACAACCAATGTTATAGCAAATTGCAAGTATTTTAGTTCAATACATTCAAAATTTTGTCATAAAACTAATATTTTCCGAGATATTAAAAAAATTGAAAAAAAACGCATAAAAACCGACCCCCTCCACACCGCTCACCTTCGACTGCTGAGGGCTTTTGGTATGATATTTAAAACAGCTTCCTATACAACTGTATTAACTGTGAGAACTAGACCATTTTTTTAGTGAGTTTTATATTTTGGTTTTCTTTGCCTTATATTAGGTACAAATTGAAACAAAATCTTGTAATGGATATCTAGAAGCGTGCTAAGAAGAAATTTTGCAATGTTTCAAGTTTAACGTAATTTCAAAACGTAACTTAAAGAAGCTGTAGCGACCTGTGAGTGACTCGTCTAAATAGACAGCTGTTTTTGTTTTAAATTAGCAATAGATTTTAATTAGGAGTAAATAGCATTTGATTAGAACAGCTTTAGACTTTGGATCAAGTAAGCGATTCCATAAGGGAATTAATAAAGCCAAGTAAATATTTATCGCTATTATAAAAACGAAAACTGTTCATTTAAATATTGATAGTGAAATAATTAATATTTCTGAGGTTCCTGTTGTGACTGATGGTTTCTTTCTTATTTAATGTTTGTCTTGCATGGTACATAATATACAATGGTTACAAAACTGTCGTACAAATTTGTTAATTTTTGTTTTGATTTTTATAATTTGAATTAGTAAAAACATCTAGATTGAGGGTGTAAATTACTATTGGTATTGTAATAATAATTAATGTTTGTGGGTTTTTAATGATAGTATATTACATGTCAATGTTTTAAATTAGTATCGTTCATATATATACACATCAAAACAACAGAAAAAGGCCAAATTAATTTATATTTAACCAATAAATTACCAAAACTAAATATGAAATAAATTTTGAAACAAATCACTTCAAAATGAACTATAAAAACTTTGAAACTAGCCTGTAAAAGCTAGTTTGTTACGATAAAACCTCATTTATCGCTGTGATATAATTTTTTATTTAGGATTAAAAGCATTTATGATACAGTGAATTTATTTTTTTGTTTACTCAAATTTTACTGAAATTTAAAAAAAAACATTTGAAAACTCATATTATTTAGGTTTTATTTTTATGTGAATGACTTTTAATTGGTTAATGAACCGATCATTTACATGAAAAAACTGTTATCGTTTACTTGGAGAGTGTAGTTCAACACTCTGAGGATGACAACCTGGACACTGAAACGCGTTTGGTAAAATAAATGTATTTATTGTGTCTGAGTGTTAGTTTTATTATTAAATATTCATCTTAAGTTCATAAGAAGCTCAAATATCGATTTATTTTGATCATGGTGAGAAGATATGAAGCTACGACCATAAAATTAACTAAATATGACAAAATATAAATTATAAAACCTAGTACTAAACATTTTAAACCAACAAAATATTGAAAAGTTAATGAAATTTCGTGAAATATTCTATTACGACCAAAAGAATGTAAATATATATATATATATATATATATATATATATATATATATATATATATATTCTTGATATTTTACGTTATCCATTGTTTTTCCGTTGCACTTACTTTATGAAGTTAATATATTACTATTGTAAGTAATTTTATCCACCATTAAGTGCACAAGGTAAACTTATTGCACTTAATGGTGGATAAAATTACTTACAATAGTAATATATTAACTTCATATATATATATATATATATATATAATGAAATAAAATAATTTTCATAAACAAGAATATACGAGTATTACTTCACTTTCTTGTTGATTGAAGCTTTTCACTAATTTACATTATTAGCATTTTCAAAATTTATAAATCACTGTCCAGTTATGTGGCTAGAGTAAGACTCTAGTTTTACGGAGTCTTACTCTAGTCACATAACTGGACAGTGATTTATCAATTTTGAAAATGGTAATAATGTAAATTTTCGAAAAGCTTCAATCAACAATAAAGTGAAGTAATACTCGTATATTCTTGTTTATGAAAATTATTTTATTTCATTATACATATTCAACAAGAAAAAATAATTCATCTAAGGATTACAAAATATATATATATATATATATATATATATATATATATATATATATATATAAGGTGTAATGTGTTTTATCTCTACAGTAAATACCATACTCTAAATGTACAGAACGATAAATTTGAATGTTGTAGAAATAATTATGGAAGGAATAGTACGTAGTAGAAGTATTTAATACAAATATCCAATATAAGTAAAATCATTAATAATTAAGAAATATGTTTAAATATAAAATAATAGTTTTTTACTTCAAAAATTATCGATAACTCGACTGAAAGCCGTAAAAAGCCTTTCCTTTGCAAGGAAAATTGGATACCGAGACGCACGGAAGTTTCGAAGTATTTAAATGTCAGAAGGCATCTAAGCTTCACAGTCGTGTAGTGCAAACACTTGTACTTCTAAATGATATTAAAAGAAAAATTGCAATAGATACTTTAAAGAAAATAATAAATTGAAGCAAAGAAAGTGCATTCGTAATATACCCTCATATTACATTTTAACTAAGTGAAAAGAATATTATCAACGAACAAAATATTAATGCAAGCTAAAGAATTAATTTAAATTCCCCCGAGGGAAAGTCGGAAACTTTAAGGGAAGTTTGACCTGATAAAAATATTTGCAAGCTATATTTACCTATAAAAATTTAATTACTTCCGGCATTTGAATCATTTTAGGAAAACTTTGTTTATATTTGTAATCTATTGTAAAGTTCAAAATTATTACTAATTTAAAAAATACATATTCTAGAAATGTTGTTGTCTTTTATTATAAAATAAAAATAAAGATCTAGTTATAAATAGATATATCCAGCCTAAATTCATTTTTAACGATATGTTAGGAAGTAACATTGACTAGACACATAAGAACCGACGACGTTTTGTTTTTATAATAACCACAGTTTTATAATATAAGGAAATAGGAATGTATGAAATTTTAGTAAATTTCAATTAAAAGAAGGTTCTTTTAGATGAGATAAACTAAAGAACTGTTGATTAAGTAGCTAGGGGCATGTTTAAGAAAGTATGTGCGGAAGAAAAATTCTATCACAAATATAAAATCGGCCAAAACAATTTTATCAATATAAGAAAAGATTGAGCCCTGATAAGACACAAAAGTAATATTCTGAAAACTAATAAATGTGAGGAGTGGTAAACTTTGTCTTAATATGTAAACGCCATTGCTAATTGAATTAACAATAATTATATGTAAAACCTGTTGGCATTAGTGTTTCGTACATTTAGAACCAGAAACTTACCTTTTGTATAAGAGTAGAGTAACAACAATTCACAAGTGAAATAAATAAATTTATTTCAAGTAATTTGCCCAATTTATTCTGCTTCGTTTAATTATATTTAGTTTGAAGAACAAACTAAACTGGTTTAAACTTTAATTATGTAACACGAATGGTTTACAATGATAGATTTGAGGTTTTTAGAAAATAACTGGTAATTGAGGGAGATCAGGTACAACCGTGTTTTGTTTAGATTGTTTGATACAAAGTTGCTACGCTGCGATGTAAAATATTCATAGATAGTTAAGGCAAATGGTTAATCCGATGCTGCACGGCAGTAACATTGAAGGTTTTCCTAGAACTCACATCATTTCCCAACGGAAGGTTATGATTCTTTTTATTGTGATACCTTAAATATTTAAAAATAACGGATAATAGATTGAAGAAAGTAAAATATTTAACACAGAAACTTTGGAGCTTTGCTTATAATTACAAGGTAATGAAACTCCTAAGCAATAATTTATTTCTCAAGAGCGTTTCAATTTCATTATTATCATTTAAAATACGCAATTGAAAACAGACGTATTGCTTGGGAGTTTACGATCGTTAATTTATATTTATTATATTTGTCGATTATACAAGTTTAACAGATTTTAAAGGTAAAACTGAATTAACGAATTTTTCGAATTTTAAAGATTATGTAAATGGATATTAAAAGTTTTTTTATAAACCTAGAATAATGAGAATTATTATTTTTGTTAAGTGTTTCGTGTAAATTGCTTGGAAACAAATAATAAACCATATAATAATATATATCTACAAAACTACGAGTATTTAAAGAAAGTAGATTTTATTAAAAGCTAATTTTTTTAATCGTTATTTAGGAAGAAGGCAGTTATAACGTAATTATAAGTAAGTTAGAATAAATATAAGGGAAAATATTTCTTTATTGTTTTTGTTTAACTAAATGTTTTTTTTACATATTTAACTACAATGTTATGTTTTTTTTTAATAAAATAATTATCTCTTCCGGAAATATTTTTATTTTAAACAATTTTAGGATGTCTTTTATTTTGGTTTCGAAATAAATGAATTATTGTTTACAACAGTTATATAAACATTTATATAAATTACGTTAAATCGATAATGGAAATTCAATTTGAAAAAATCGTTATATTTAATATATTCAGAGGCGATGTTTTATTATTTTACAATTATTTTTCAGTAGCTTTTGCTCAACTAATGAAATAGTCAATGATAGTATAACCAATTCCTTGTTCAAACAATTTCAAAATTGATTTCAGCATGTTAGATTTACATTGTATTATTTTACATTCAATACCTCAATCTAAAACCTGCCAGAATGAAAGTTTATTGCTAACCTGCACATAACTTGGGTTCAACAGCAGTTATCCAGCATATTTATTCAAAAATTTGGTTCTTTTTTGTCTATAGACAGCGTATTCTATTGGTGTTATAGAAGTAAAGTGGTTTCGTTACATTCTAGTACATGAAAAACCATATACTCCACTCTGAAGGAAGTAGAAAAAGTAAACTTCATGAGACGATGCTCATGAAATTCTCCAAAAAACAATTACACCTATAACTATAAAAAACTATAACTATAAAAACTATTACACCTATAAAAAAATAGCATAACTAAACCTAGACCCTGCATGAAAACGCAGATGAACTTCTGGCCAGGTTTTTCATTCGCATCTTCATGCAACAATTACGTTTATGTGTCTTACACTTTCTTCTTATTTCTATTGAAAATATCTTAATAGCTGTTGGGATTACTAGCAATCAATTTGTATTACCTCCGTCTTAGTAGAAAATTGATGGTCATGAGCGTCGGAGTAGGTAGGTTATGAGGCGATCGCCACCAAAAGTTTCGAAGTTTAGATCCATGTTGAAATTTTGTAAAGGTGAACAAATTACAGACACAAAATTGAATAAACTCCCTCTGAATATGACTGCGCCTGAAACATGTCGAAAAGTGTAACTTAGCTGACAGCATTGCTATAATCCTCATGACTAAACCAACCAACGGCCGGTACTTTAGTACCCCATTCGTCTTAGGGCTGTTTATATGTATGTAGAATATTTAAAATATTTCAAAAGGAGAACATCAAACTCTTTAAATATCTATTAAGTAAGAAAGTTATGAATTTATTTTCGTCTCTTGTTAAAAGTTACCGTCGCCAACTTTTTAAAATCCACTTGTATTTAAGTATAACATGCTAGTTACATTCAGGTTTCGTTTGTTTTACTCTATTTCAAATAATCTTCAAAGTTTCTTATTTTCTCCTTACATATTCTTAATTTGAGAATTTTTCAACATTCCAATTTTGTCCTACTTTCAGATATCACTATTTTATCCTAATATAAAATTCCTTACTCAAGGAGAAAATAATTTATTATATTATAATTGTTATTGATAGTTTACTCTTGCTGTCTCATAACTACCTTTCATTTTGATAAAAGATTTTTGCAACTTTCTTTTTCTTAGTAAAGCTTATTGTTGTTTGTGGTTTTTCAAGTAACCATAAGTACGATTGAGAGCATTTATTTTGTAGAGGAGTGTCTGTGAATTTATTGTGAATATTTACGCAAGAGGTTTTGGTTTACTAAATTGAATAACACGACATAAAATAGATAAACATGTTGTATGTACCTCAAATTCCATAATTTTAATTTACTCTACTCACCTTACTCCATAAATATTTCTTCAAGAACAACTTCATGAAATGAAACACACTAATATTTATTTAATTCACCTAACGTAAATTTACAATTTTACAGATTTCTTCTGTTGTGTGATTCTCTCTGACATTCTATAATTGTGATTTTTGAACTTCGGGACTTCCTCTTTGGTTCCTAATTCAATAAACCTTTTGTGTTTTATACTTAATATTTTGCCATTCTCATACCAAGAAACCAATTTTAGAGGGATTGTTTCCCGTATTTGTCCATACCCTAGTCATTTCTCATGTTTTATTATACTATCTTTTTGTTTTTGATTGTACAGCGGTACGTGCTGGGAATCTATTTTCTCTCCTTTGTTGATTAGTCACTTGATGTTTATGTAACATTATTGTTTTTAATATTGTGTGTATAGTGTATCATATATGTTTTCCGTAATAACATATATTTTGACTAAACTATTATAGTTTAATCCTACTATAGCTTTTAATTGTAGTTTATGCTTTTTACTTTTTCTTCCTCGTATTTTCTAAAATCTAATATGTTTAATATTACACATTTTTATCCTTATATCACATTACGTCCTAAACGTAACCACCTATCATCATGTTTTTCCCATATTTATCCTTGGATTTCCTTTAGTAAAGTCTTCTAATATTTTTCGGACCATTATATAATAGTTGTTCCTTTGTTTTGTGGTATGACTAGCCTACGTAGTTATCCTTAAAGTGGAGTTTGTTCAAAGTTTATTTTACTTTCTAAAATCAATGTTTGAAACATTATTTAATACACAACCTGTGTTTTACAATTTCTTTAAGTAAACATAAAGCGACACAAATTGAACTGAAAAGTGTAGAGCCTTAAATAATATAACTATCATTTTCAAATATATTCATGTAATACGTAAGTCACATTATTACATTTTTCTCTCTTTTATCCCTTTGACCATAGTTAGCAAATTCATTATGTTTCTACTATATTCTATTTAAAATGCACATGACATTTTATTATTCTCTTAAAAAGGTTTTCTGCTCCTCCATTTGGAAATTCGTCAAGTTTCAAATTTATACGTCACTTTCAGAATTTATCTAAAGCTTCAACTGTAAAATGTCAAGTAAATTGATCAAAGAACGTTACAAAGCGGATGGAGTATATTTCATATTTTCCACGAGCAAACTGCTAGCTTTATTTTAGTTTTTCTACTAGTAATTTTTAACCCCACATCTTCTTTCATTCGATAAAGAGTTTCAATGTTTATGCTGCCTGTATATCATTGATATAAATATCTGGTTCTACATTTTCTGGTCAGATATTTAATCAAAATATAAGTTTTTGAAATTTAATATGTATGTGACAGACTGTACCAGATATTTTACTGTCTATTAATTTATTTTCACAATTTTCATTAAATTATTTAGTTATGTTATTTTTTATTAAAGAGTAAATATTTCTAAATAATCAACCCCCCTGGACCTTATTATTTTTGTACAGATCCGTTTTAGTCATTCTTTACCAACTCAGAACTGTTTCAAAACTAGTCAGAACTACGGTTCAAAATTCGAATCTTTTATTACAAAAGATGATTTTCTAAAATAAATTTAAGAAAATCCATGCCAATAATTACATATTATTTTTTATATTTTAAGTTTAAGTATTAAATATATAGCAAACACTATATTTAGTTATTAATTTAAGAGGGCTTTTACCCATTTCAACTTTTCATGTTTTTAGTTTCTACAAATATTTATTCAATTATTAAAATTTAAAAAAGCTCGGTCGGATTGATATTGAGTGACTACATGTTTTAAATCCAGCACCTTGCTACTAGGCTAACTTTTCTATTGCTACAAATCCATTACTTCAAAATGTATATGAAATTATAAGAGAAAAGTTCCTTACAATAAACAAGCAATATAAGATGTGGATGGCATGAGAGATTTTAGTTCGCTATTATTTTCATAAATTAGAAACAAAATAATGAAAGCGAAAACATAGTAACAAACAAAAAAATAGTCCAACACCATATAATATACGGTGTAGAGAGGGAAATGGAAAATTGCAATGAGATTCCTTATTATGTATTTAAATGTTTATATCATTGTAAAATATAAAGCAATAAATAATAAATTGTATAAATTAAACATAAAAAATACCTGAAATATAATTTTTATTTGTTGATCTAAGTAGGAATTAACTAAAAACTTGTTTTTTTCATATTACTTGCTTCAATTGGAAAATTATACAAACTAAATTAAGAACTTGAATAAAACATTTTGTAAGTACATGACTCCTTATGACGTGAATAATATTAGAGTATATTTGATAGTGTAATTTAGATGGTTTCCTACACTCAAGGTAGAGAATTTTCGACTGATGGTTGTTTGAAAGAAAAATTATTATTATATTAACGTGTTTTTATACATTAAATAGGCCTATACCAACATTTTAAATTAAACACATCTTTTTCAAAAAGTTTGTTAACTAAACAAGGTCATTTATTACTGAATATTTTATGACACTTTTTATTAAAACTAATGAATACCTTTATTTGCATTAAAAGACTAAGCTCTTTTTTTCTTTCAATTACTGGATGACTAAAATACTTTGAAACTTAAACTGCATTTTTTTGCAACGGTAAAAATTAAAACAGTTTACTCAAAATCTCACTACACATTAGTTTATTAAAACAAACATACTAGTTTCGATGACTACATTGACTTCATCAGTGCTTGGGTATTGCTTATGAAAGAATGGTTATTACTTATGAAATAACTTAATAATGATTTATTTGATTTTATACATGTTTATACAAAAAGAATATTAAGACAACGAAGGTAATGTATTCTCCATATCTGCCTTTAGGGAATATGGTTTATTACAATATCCCAGGTTTTGACCCTTAACTACGTTTTGGAAGTAGTTTCTTTCTGTTACAAACATGGTACAATTTCACCGTCTATAAAACATTCGAGGCCTAAACAATCCATACATTAAAAAACTCATAAAAAGACATTTTCATTACTTAAGAAAAGACCTGTAATTATAAATTATTATTTCTGCATAATGTTTTCGTAATTTTATAATTACCGTAGAATGGTACCGTCTTACTTCTTTTACTTTTTAACAAAAAACTCTCGAGTTGAAATAAATAATGACTAAAACTTTTGTCTCCTAACAAGACATAACTCATCTATTTATTGTTAGAGAGATTTTAGAGTATTTTTTTAATAAGTTTAAAAATAAAGTTTTACGTAGTGAAAAACTGGTTTGGCATTTATCTTTTCTGTTACTGTCATGTTTTGTTATTGTATCATAAAAAGATACAGGATGATAAATACTAAAAACCACTTTAATAGTAAAAATATAAAAAATTGAAGATAACTGAAATTAAAAAAAAATTAATTAAACGTAAATTTAGACATATGATTTTATTTAACGTTTTAAGGCGGATAGTACCTAATAATTGAGGTCCATGAAAATTATTCTTCAAAGTATAAACCGGAACTAAAAACAATTATATTCACATATAACAAATGTCATCCATTACTAAATGATATTAATTTGTATATTTTGAATTATATAGGATTAATGTTTGTGGGGATACCGTTAGTTATTGCTTCAGTTCAAATCACACTTAAAGATGACTAAGACACTAAACCTCCAGAATATTTCTTTTTCAACAACAAAATTAAATACTTATGACAGTGTTTTAGATTATTATGAAATTCGTGTTATAAATAATAAAGACATAATAGAAATACATTCCAGTATTATAACTTGAAATCGTAGACCAGTTGGCAAATCCTTAGGGGCTGATTTAAAACGAAAATGATTATTCCAACAAACATCATTATACTTAGTAACATCATTAGGCATCGTTTGTTCTACGTGGTAGATAACCTGTCTGAGCTTTGCAAATAAGAGCTTAAAGTTAGAAAAACAGTGACTTTACCAAACACAAACTTGTTATATATAATCTAATAGGCCACTAAATTAACATAAAAAAATTAAAATTATCCGAGGACGTGAACAAACAACCAGTAGCACTGTATTCAAAAACCGTCGATATTTGTTATAAAGGTTAGAATGGCTAAAGTTATAGATGGTTTAGAGGAATTAAACACCTAAGTACCATACAGACACGGAAATAAAATACAATTAGAAAAGTAAAAGATTAACAAACATTTCTGTAAGATGTTTCTAGTTCATAAGTTAATGAAGGTAACAAAACACAAAATAAATATTTTAAGATGCCGTGAAACAAGACGACAGTTTTTTTATATCTTAATTTCGATGTTATTCTTTACGATACTTATTTTATTACGTATAAAACGTTTATCTTTTCACTCTTTGCGGAGGTAGTGCTCAGCTGTTTGAAATTACCAATAAACATCCAAATTGTATTAAATAGTTCATAAAAAATATAACGCAGACATTTTTGTACGTATTAAGAACGTTGTTGCAATTAATATAAGCCCATTATTAAATAATGAAATATCATTTTCTGTTCACTTAATAGACATAAATGTTGTATATAAATATCCACTGTAAATTTAACCAAAACTGTTTAATTGTTGTTATTATTCTCTCCATACTTTATTCTGCATCTTTACAATAAAATATAGATTTATTCAAGTAACAGTTTTAATATAACCTTTTGTACATTAGTTATGATTTTATTCAGTTCACAGGTGAAAATGGTTACGAAAGTTATATGATTAAAGTGAAAACTCCTATAGTGACTACAAAACCTTATTAGAAAGAGAAAAACATTCTATTTCGTGACAGTGTAGTTTCCATCAGGTTACG
>JBAIZL010000003.1:139452760-139532760 GCA_036971475.1 Prosapia bicincta
TGAAACATCCAGTAAGTCCTGGGTAAACGACGTAAGTAGCTATGGGTGAATATAACTTGTAGCACCGTTTTCCATAGGGTTATAGTTACTGAAATGTTGCGAACAATTTTAGTGGAGAGTTAGGATTGCACGATCTTTCAATATTTCCAAAAATATTTATCTCAATGATTTTCACAAACTTTTGAGCGACATTTGGGCAAGTATGAGGGCCGCATAATAGTCTTGATTAATATACATAAGAGAAACATTTCAAACAATTAGTTTTCTCACTTTTAATTTCTCAGACATCTTGCTTTAGAACGTGAGTTACTTTATTTGATAGTCCAATATTTTATATTAGCTCATTTTATAATCTTCTATTTTATTATGCAGTTTATTTTGTTTAAAAAATATTTACAAGTGTTGTTGATTTTCATAAATGCATTTAAAATGAGCAGTAAATTTAGGCCACCCAATTCAATAAATCTTTAAAGAAGTATGTTGGTAAATCGAATATATCGAATAGGTGTTTATTGCTTATGAAAATAAATAATGCAGAGGGAATTTTGATCCAAGACCAACAATGTAACCGATAAGCGAGATCAGTTTATGGTTTAATAAATGAACTGATCCTCAACGTTGTAACGATCCATTGGTACAAATCTCATTTGAATCATAATGTTTGATCCTTGCGGCAACAACTTTTAAGTTATAGATGTTCAATCACAAATTGTTTTATCTTTTAATTGAACAGAACATCTTTTCAGGGCTGTATAAAACGTAGGATATAAAATATCTTCTACACGCCGTTTTAATCAATGTCATTTGGAAAGTATATGAATAAAACTGATGTTTTCTGTTATTTGCATAAATTAAATTACACTTTATGTTTAAACAAATATGTGGCCCTTTATATGTAATATTTAATTCCTTCTCAGTATGTCTAACCCCCCTGTAATAAATAAATCGTTGAGGGGACTTGAGAGAACCGTTATTTCTTTTATTATTTATAAGGGATAAATATTTTTAAAATACTTTTTATTTACCCTTGTATTTATTTCATAAAGTTATTGTTAATGTAAAATGATAGAAAATTTTAAAGCTTTTGTTTACAAATTAATCATAATTTAGGCCGCTACGTATTACTTTTGTAATAACTCACCATTTTGCTAAGAGTTAAATCGTAGCCACGGTAGTTCTCACGTTTTTTATAGCTTTTAGGTTAAACCCGAAGCATGGTTAAATAAAAAAATTTACAACACTGATTTTTAACAAACTGTAAAAACGTATGTGTTTAAGAGCATGTAGAATATTTGACGTTCAGAATTGTAAACTTTTTAGTTACGTACGGTGTGACCTATATACAGTGAACGAGAAAAGACGTCAGCCGAGCTCACAAGTGACGAAAATGTGTAAACTAAGCAGTAACTCACGCCTGAATTATAGCATTAAAAAAATGTTTACCTTTCTATTCTTGATACTGATAATTCGCTTGTATTTCATTCTTTTGATAACGTTATGTTAGCTGTACTCAGAAATGGTTTTATATGCAATGAATTTATATTACCATGTCACTTATAGAACAGAAGGCTGTCAAAGAATCAGCGGCCTGTATTACCAGACTGACGTTTCAATAAAGTACCTGTCAGTTGAAATTCTAAAGGCTTTAAATATACACGCCGGGACTAACCTACCCTAAGTCCTCTATCTTTAGTCGTGTTCTGCATTTACTTTGACTCAATCATACCTTACCACACCTAATTCAAATTTATTTAATTCCTTCATATTGTTCAAATTTTCAATCGGGGATAAAATAGTCTTTATTCATCCACAAGTTCAAATATGTGTGTTTTAACTTGTAGTGGGTGACGCTTGACGTCAAACATTGTTTTTCAAATATTAAATAAACTAATTTTAAAAATACTTAACTAAGTGATTACTATACGTAATTGCTTACTTGCTGACGCGTTTCAAAACATTCGTTCCTTTTACGAAGCTAACCCTCTACTGGCGGCAACGGTTAGTTGTAAAGGCTCAAACGCGAATGGAATTATGACTGTGGAATGGGATGGGTTGCTTGAGTTCTGTGTCATATAATAGAAACTAATTTTAAAAATACTTATTACGTATTCACTTAGTTAAGTATTTTAAAAATTAGATTAATCAGTGAGTTCAAGATGATTACATCAAGCAACTTCTATTAAATAAAGTTAAGTCATAGGTTTCCTTTATCGGGGACCCTTTAAAGCCTGAACCTTTAAGACACGTAACAAACCTTATTTTACCTTTTTAACAAATAATAATCAGAATAGACTATGATGATCTTTTAAAATAATTTCAATTTTGTTACTTAACCTTTGCCCTACAGAATTATGAAAAACTCCTTCTTAGTTAATGTGAAAGTTGATATAATCGTGCAGAAAATTATTATAAAACGTATTTAAAACAATTTTCACTTAAAACATACGTTAACTCTGCTTTGTATCTAGCAATTCTATATATGAATAAATTGTACATCAGTGATTTATTATAAAATCATAATTCTGATTTTCTATGAAATATCCAACAATGTTTCTTTAATGAGTGCTGAGTTTACAATTTCTGTTTAATGAATGGCTTCCGTCCAACAGTATTTCCTCCCCAGACATTAAATAGCAATGTAATTGCGCGTAAGGGCTTGTTATTCTACTAAATAAATATAGTGAGTCATTTTATAAATAAATTAAACGTGAGCTCTTGAGAGTGACTTGTATGCCATTATGTTTCACTGCGCCTTCTGCAATGAAGATATAATAATGAATTATTATTTATACTTGTTTAGTTCTATAATTATTTAACAGAAACATATTGTTAAAAGTAACATATTTTGTTTTGTAAATAATGTAACAACCTTAATCAACCTACATTCGAGAAAATATTTGGTTCTGTTCTTTTCTCATAATCCAAAAAAGTATATTACATTTTTTTCAAGTACACCTGTCATACCAATTTATACCGAAACATTTTTGTAAAACCTGAACCCTGCTTAAGAGAAACTGTAATGACCCTTAAATGACCCCTAATGACTTAAAAATACCAAACGCCAAACATATTTTTAGGGCTTTGTATTATATCTGTAACTACACAGGCATGCCGACAGTCGAATGTCTTCTTCAAAATCGAGTAATATTTGACGTATTTTGCAATAATTGCATACATTGATTTTGTTGTGTCGTGACGTACATCCTTCAGTCTTTGTTTTGAAAATGTATAAGATGTTTTAGTTAGATTTATCGCAACAAAAATGGTGTCAGAGATTTTCTAAAACTGTTTTAACTGGTCACAAGCAGTCAATGTTTGTAGTACGTTAACGTATTGGGGGTATGTTAGTAAGAAAAGAGAAATGCGTGTAAGATAAAACAATTAATCTATGTACGTAGATAGGGTCACAAATATGAGAAAATATTCTGTATTGCGTTCAAGTAAATGCAGACATCTACAGCCTAAATAACTTTTGAACCTTTGCAACAAGAATAACACTTAAAATATATGACTAGAAACGCATTATAAATGCAATCAACTTTCTAACATGTCTGTACTGAATTGATCGTAACGTAAAGTTGTACAAGCAAGAAATATTCAAACATCCAACTGTACAACTTTTGTTTCTATACTTCAGTGTCAAGTTTTGACGCTTTCGAATGTAAAACGCTACATCACAAAGAAAATTAACTTTGAAAGTTTTCTTGTCAAATACAAATTGTAAGCGTTTTGCTCTTTCCACTTGTATTTATCTGACACTTTGCTACGTCATAACTGTAAGAAATATAGATGGCGTTTTAAAGTCAATACAAATGTACCGACGTTTGAGAAAATACATTTGTAAATTGATGTCGCTTTTATACATAATTAGTTAATAGCATTTATTCGTCATTAGATTGAGTCATGTTTGGTTATATTCTAACAAAGTGCTTTCTTTTAAATCATATACGTTTAAAAGAAAATATTTTAGAGCTGAAATTTCTATTAGGGTATTTCCCTTATGATTACAGTTCTAAATATTTTTGTAACGAAATTTTTGGTTTTAGTTCATTAGAGTTTAAAGATTACATCATCATGAAGGATAGTAGGCATCAATAATTTGACTACTTAGTATATTTTGTAGTTCAGAAACTTTTCATTCTATTTTCATTAGTAAAAAAAATATCATAAGCTAATCAGATGATAAAATAGATATGCCCATTCTTGGGTGTGTGTTAAACAACTTCTACATTCTCGCCTCTATAAAAAGCTTTTGAAAATGCAAAGCTTATATCCTCTGCAATAAATTCCAAAAAAATATTTTGTTTCATAAAATTTAAAAAATTTCTTTCCTCATTTACTATCTACGAATTTCTTTGTAACTGACTGTTGATACCAAACTGCACATGTGATTTTTGTTCTATGGGCATCATTTATTTCTGGCCTGCTGTTAACTTATGTAATTTATAAACAAATAGTCATTCAGCCCTGGAAATACTATCGTTTTATTGTAGAAATCGGGCAGCTGCCCCCGCCCCCAAATTGCTTCATTTATTGCAAATATTTGTATCATATACCACAAATTAAAAAATCTTAATCAATGTTAAAAGCTTTCCACTTTTGTAAGCAGCTTAAATTTGATAACTAAGAATGTGTTGAGGCTTGTAAATAATAATAACAGTTTGAAATTCACTGATTTTTTAAACAGTGGTTACAATATCATTTTGTTTAACTCTTTACTGCTAAATGCGAGGCAGTAAAAAAAAAAAATATTATTTGGTGTAATAATAAGTACGTTAATATTGCTTCAAAACGACATAGCAATTTCTAATATTTTCGAAATAATGTTTAATGAGTGAAATCTTGAGTGTACCAAGCAATAAGATTTGTTTCCAAATAGTCTTAAAAGCATAGCAACGACATTATTCTTTATGGTGCTATAACCATAACTTTTTAGGAGAAAACATTTTCTTAAAATCATAATTTTCACAGGGTTTTATGTTAGAAAAATTTTTTTACTTCCTAAAAATAGTGATATTTTATAAATAGAATACTATGTTCAACAATGGTTTTGACATACTGATTTTTTAAATTAATAACGTATTTGTAAATTTATATAATTTATATGCCACATTTAAAAAAGCCTTGCTGTTCATGAAAGTGATTCGTATTTCGAATAGAAGCCAGTATTAAATGTAGCTAGACATCAATAATCACACAACGCATAACATTGACACCGAGCTGGCTGAACGTCCGGCTTGTACGAGATACTCGTATTACTAAATCCAGAGAGAATTGGTGCTACAACTTTGTACGGAGTTTAATAATTAATAGCTCAAGTTGGAAAGGTTAGGTCCAGTGTTCCCGTAGGAATAATTCATTGTTATCAATTGATAACTGTTTTGTACTGGGACTAAAGTCAGAATACTGGTAATTTAGGATATTAAAACCGAAGGTATTAAACAACGGAAGGATTGGTTTGAATTTCTAAAGACGAGAAAATAATTTTATCAAATAATAGCTTGAAACTTTAGGTAGAATAAATTTTCCCTTTAGGAAATAAAATTTCGTTTTATTATAGAAAATATTACTTCAGAAGAACAAAACTTTTATGAGATTAGATAGCATATGTTTATTACAGGGTAACTTTAACTTGAAATTAAACTATGACAATGATTTACTAAGCTTACCCTTTCCAAAAAATAACACTATTTTTTATTTACTATAGTACAGGTGTATTTACTAGACTATATGTTACCACTACTATATTTTAAATAAATAAACCACAGAAACTTTTTATATGAATCCATTGTACATTTCGAATCCAAATCAATCATCTTCAGAGAAAATTATTACGATTATTCTCCGTGGGAATTTAAATAGCAAGTTTTGTGGCTAAGAGGTTTAATTTATTTTAAATTAGAAAATACGTCACAGCTGCACTAAGTTGCTATAACCATTTCCATTATACGTGTCTTTATCAAGAATTACTGAAAGTAACCAAAAAACAATACTTTTAGATATTATGAAAACATTTAACAGCAATTAAAAACTAATAATAATTACAATATATTTCTATTTGGTATACATATGTAGTATGTACTCTTATTTTGGGGGTATTTTACAGCTGGTCCAAATAGCCTGTCATTTAGTTACAACTGTCAAAAGATATTTTGATCCAAATAATATCAAATAATTTTAAAAAAAACAGACACACACCAAGAATACGTTTCTATATGTAATGAGAATAGTGTTGAAAATAAAATTATCTTCGTTCGTTTTGCTTTTTGTACCTAACTATTTTTTATATAATATTGCCATATATTTTCAATAGCCTATATGAAAACCTCTGTACATTTCTCCAAACTTTATTCGATCCACCACTAGCAAAACTTACACTTGTGACTTAAATATTTTATATTTCTTCGGTGATAAGTTATACACACAATGTCACTATTTGGTTTTTAAAAGCTTTGTGAGAAAAAACATAATTTAAGAACAGTATATTAAAATTAGCAATTTTGATCTCTTATATAAAGTAAATTTAAAAAAAAGCTATTTCGAATGTTTCGTCTCGATATTCATGAGGGTATTTTTGCTATTAAAACTGGTAATTTTATATTATAATAGAATAATTAGAAAATTATATAATTTGGGCTTCTCTTCAGTGATGTCTTATATAAATGTTTGAACTATTATACAGCTAAAACTTCTAAGTAATCGATGGGTCAAGTTAATCTTTTAACACACAACTCTGATTCTATGAAGATTATTTCACTGCACTATATTCAATGCTATAGATATTTGTTTTGAGGAAAATCGTATTTTAGTATTTCACAATTTATTGTTAGTAATTCCAGCGAAAACTTCAAACACAGCACAGTGTCTAACATGAAGCAAAGTTAGTCAGCCTTTATTTATAATGATATTCCTTGTATTTTACAAATTCTATTGCAATAACATTTTTTTAATTGGTGTTCTCTTTTTTCTCATTTAATATTGGTGAAGGTTTATTATGTTTCCTTTGTAATGCCATATCGTTTATTTTTTTTCTACAAAAATGAGTGATTGTAGTTTAGAAAAATAATGAATGAAATACAAAACCAAAATTTTATGCACTATGTCTAAGCGTAATCTTTTAACGAAACAAGCCGATCACTATTCGTGTAACGATCCACTCTGCCAATTATCATTGTAATGTTTTATTCCATCAGCAACAATTTACATGTTGTCCATTTAGTCGAGCTAACGGAATTGTGCTGAGAAATTGGTTGTAAGCTCTATTTACTAGTTTATGAATTGATTCATCTTTTAATTAAAAAGAAATAGATTTTTCACAAAACATCATGCAGACGCTGCGTTCATCAATTGGGTCATTTAGAAAGTATTTAAATAACACGAAATTCTTTTCTTGTTTGCAGATATTGAACACTTTTTATTGAGATCCGCTGTCCTACTTTATGTAGATTATTTAATTCATTCTCCGTTCTTCAAACGACCCTAAATTAAAGAGGTTAGGGATGCTTAGGGGGAGCGATATTTCTGTAATTATTTTTAAGGGATGGAATTTTCTTAAATGGCATTTTATTTATTTTACTCTCCTAAAATTTGAATATAATTATAATAGAAAATTTTACAATATTTTCTTTTTAAGACATTAGCTCTCTGACAAATACTTTGTAACATTTGTTAAAACTCAATCCCTTTGCACAAGGAATAAATCATACCGTTTATCATCCACACGATTTGGGGTAAACTATAAGCCAGATTGTAAAATAAAAACAAAATTTAAACAGGGTAATTAATATTTTTGTCGATATTAATGTTAAAATTAACATGAAATTAAGAATGAAATGTTAAAATTCTTTGATGGGATGGTTGAAATAATTCTGGAAATAAAATATTTTTAAAAAGTTGAAAGTTTAATATTGGCCTAATATATGAATATAGATAATACTCTGAAGGTGATATCTATTATTAATTTATAATTGCCTAACAGTCGCATTCTAATTTCACTAATATAGGCTAATAAATAGCCGCTAAATAAATCCACTCATAAATTCTAAGATTTATATAATTCGTTGCGGATTTTCTTCAAGTTAAAGCGAAAACTCATTTCAGATAAAATAAGAGTATTTATTTTTTGTAAACACCCAACAAGGTATCAGTGCAAATCAATGATTAAGTTGTAATACATAAAAAACTGCACTACCTATAGATGTTTATTGTCAAAATGTCGTGTATTTCGTTTATCAAGAAACCATCTGAATGTTTCTATTTTTATGAATTACAATTTTGCCGAAAACTCGTTTTGCAAAATGTATAATTTTCTCCAAACGTAAAATAATTTGAAATATTTCAACATTGAGTACATAGTTAATTAAACAAAACTTGAGAAAGTTCTTAACGTTTAGGGCATAGCTGAGATTCGCAATAAATACCCTACATAACAAATATCACAAGTTATACCTAATTCACCTAATTAATGTATATTTCAGTTGAAAAATCACCATTTCAGTTTATTACTGTTATAAAACTTGTACATGAGAGAAATAAGAAATATTTGTGGTTAAAGGATTATTTTCTTTATTTAGATAATATTATTACAAAAAAAATATTTTAAACAACCCCAATACCACAAAAATAATAAAAAAAAACAAATAAAACAATTTTCTTAAGATTAAACCCTTTTGTACAATTCGATGACCATTTCATCATCATGTCATCACTCTAGTTTGTAACTTCTTGTTTGCTAGATTGTAATTTTGTAACAATACCCTCTGAAGATTATGACATGGTCATCGAAATGTACATCAGGGTTTTTTATTGTAACTTGTTTTATTTGTTTTTTTTATTATTTTTGTGGTATTGGGGTTCTTTCCAATATGTTCATTGTAATATATCGTACCACTGTGCTCTTGATATTGTATATAAAATAATATGTTTTATATTCATAATATATTTTGTAGATATACATTTCGTAATTTCACAAGCCCAAGTTTTATTTTTTGCTGCTATTTCTTTGTTTTATATTGAAAATCTAGCTGAAATATATTATTTGTGATTTTCTTACTTATTTGTTTAGGCCAGTGCCACCGGCCTGGGAACCTCCTGCTGGAGGATGATTGTTCATGTAATAATACACAAAAAATTTAAAATCCAATAATTAAACAAAATACTGTGGTTTTTGGTGGGAACTAAACCTATATCTCAAGAACTGCTTTTATGCTTCTGAATACCCATTTTCATAAATAAATACCATTAAGATGTATTTTTTCTGAAAGTAAATTTATTTATCTACAGTTAAGTTTAATATATTGTATTTAATATTGAATACATATTAATAATGGTTCCTTACGGGGTTTAAGTGATTATTTTTACGAATTTTCAAACAAAATGATATATTATAAATTTATTTACTGCTTATTTACTATTTTTCGTTTTAAAAACACCTATGTTTTGATATCAAGAACTACATTTCACACTACATAGAAAATTCCCATAACGATAGAAAAATTGTTACTTAGTGCATTGTTACTTAGCAAGTTTAAATACAATAAACAGCAGGTTTTGTGAAATATACTATACAAACCTTGGTATTTTACATGTGACATGACAAAACCGTGGGTTAAAAGTCATTAACCAGCAACTTTTGCTGCGGGCCGGGAGAATAGTTCACTGTTTTTAAAATGTTGCAATAATGATAACATATCTCTTTGGGATGAAGTCGAAGATGGAAACGTTAAATGTGACGATGTAATGGCTACAGCTGATGATATTGTGCTGGTGTCCAGTGAAATGATAAAAACTTATGACAAAACTCCCTCTGGGTTCCAAGTAGTAAACGTTTTCGATTCTACGAAAAACTGTAATAATTATCAAACTGACATTTCGCGTGTGTTATGACCAATGGTAAATCTTTCTTAAGATTTTACCGACCAGAAATAATTACTGATATTCCTAATTATTGTAAGGAATATCTTAATATTTCTTAACAAGAACACAAGTTAATATATCCCAGCTTTCTGCCTAATTCTAAATATGAAAATAGTCAAAAAAATAATCTTAGGTTGATTTAGAGGTCTTCAAAACAGTCCAGATTATTCCATTTTTGCTATCACTTCAAAAAGAGGGGGTTTGAGTTTAAATTTGATTAAAAATTCCTATTATCAGATTACTGACCATGAAAATAGCGGCGAGCATAGTAAGTCAAATTGATAATAAATATATAAACTCCATTGATAGTACAGTAGGCCTATTATTTATAAAAGTTAATGCATTTTACAAAGAACTATTGATGTAAAAACTTTTTTAGCATCTAGGAGGTTGGCTTTTTAGGGGGTAATATATTAGTTGGTGATGCAAATAACAGAAACTTACTTGAAAGTTAGGAGTTGACAGTAAATACGAGATTACAAAGGGACACTTTATTAAAGTACAAACTTTGTAATTACAAGGAACACCATGAGAGGACAAGTGTATTACTTATCCCGGAAGGGCAAAATGTCTTTAATTCGTTTAGCACAGAAAATATAATAAATTTGAAGAGAGTATAAGAGGCAGGTTTCTATCTGTTGATTATTATTAACCCTAAATAATTTGTATCAAGATGATAATCTATTTGTTCTTATATAACGTAAAGTAATTACCGTAAGCTTTATGAAACAGTAGAAAGTTCTGCAAACCTTGTAAATTCTCATAAACACGTTAAAAGAATATTACTAATGACATTAATTATTCTCACTGTCTTAACAGAGTATATCTCTCTTAAGGATTACAGGCTTAATCGGTTTGACAGAGAAACAACTTCTGTGGAAACGTTAGAGGAATAAAATTAAGAGATGATTACCAATGGCATCCTCACTATCCTAACACGGTATATCTCTCTTAAGGATTACAGGCTTAATGGGTTTGACAGAGGAATAACTTCTGTGGAAACGTTAAAAGAATAAAATTAAGATATGATTACCAATGACATCCATACTATCCTAACACGGTATATCTCTCTTTAGGACTACAGACCCAATGAGTTTAACTACAAAGGAATAGCTTCTGTGGAAACGTTAAAAGAATAAAATTAAGATATGATTACCAATGACATCCATACTATCCTAACACGGTATATCTCTCTTTAGGACTACAAACCTAATGAGTTTAACTACAAAGGAATAGCTTCTGTGGAAACGTTAAAAGAATAAAATTAAGAGATGATTACCAATGACATCCTCACTATCCTAACACGGTATATCTCTCTTTAGGACTACAGACCCAATGAGTTTAACTACAAAGGAATAGCTTCTGTGGAAACGTTAAAAGAATAAAATTAAGATATGATTACCAATGACATCCTCACTATCCTAACACGGTATATCTCTCTTTAGGACTACAGACCCAATGAGTTTAATAACAAAGGAATTGCTTCTGTGGAAACGTTAAAAGAATAAAATTAAGAGATGATTACCAATGACATCCTCACTATCCTAACACGGTATATCTCTCTTTAGGACTTCAAACCTAATGAGTTTAATAACAAAGGAATAGCTTCTGTGGAAACGTTAAAAGAATAAAATTAAGAGATGATTACCAATGACATCCTCACTATCCTAACACGGTATATCTCTCTTTAGGACTACAGACCTAATGGGTTTAACTACAAAGGAAGAGCTTCTGTGGAAACGTTAAAAGAATAAAATTAAGATATGATTACCAATGACATCCTTACTATCCTAACACGGTATATCTCTCTTTAGGACTACAGACCCAATGAGTTTAACTACAAAGGAATAGCTTCTGTGGAAACGTTAAAAGAATAAAATTAAGAGATGATTACCAATGGCATCCTCACTGTCTTAACACGGTATATCTCTCTTTAGGACTACAAACCTAATGAGTTTAATAACAAAGGAATAGCTTCTGTGGAAACGTTAAAAGAATAAAATTAAGAGATGATTACCAATGACATCCTCACTATCCTAACACGGTATATCTCTCTTTAGGACTACAGACCTAATGAGTATAACTACAAAGGAATAGCTTCTGTGGAAACGTTAAAAGAATAAAATTAAGAGATGATTACCAATGACATCCTCACTATCCTAACACGGTATATCTCTCTTTAGCACTACAAACCTAATGAGTTTAACTACAAAGGAATAGCTTCTGTGGAAACGTTAAAAGAATAAAATTAAGATATGATTACCAAAGACATCCTTACTATCCTAACACGGTATATCTCTCTTTAGGACTACAGACCTAATGAGTATAACTACAAAGGAATAGCTTCTGTGGAAACGTTAAAAGAATAAAATTAAGAGATGATTACCAATGACATCCTCACTATCCTAACACGGTATATCTCTCTTTAGGACTACAGACCTAATGAGTTTAATAACAAAGGAATAACTTCTGTGGAAACGTTAAAAAATAAAATTAAGAGATGATTACCAATGACATCCTCACTATCCTAACACGGTATATCTCTCTTTAGGACTACAGACCTAATGAGTATAACTACAAAGGAATAGCTTCTGTGGAAACGTTAAAAGAATAAAATTAAGAGATGATTACCAATGACATCCTCACTATCCTAACACGGTATATCTCTCTTTAGCACTACAAACCTAATGAGTTTAACTACAAAGGAATAGCTTCTGTGGAAACGTTAAAAGAATAAAATTAAGATATGATTACCAATGACATCCTTACTATCCTAACACGGTATATCTCTCTTTAGGACTACAGACCTAATGAGTATAACTACAAAGGAATAGCTTCTGTGGAAACGTTAAAAAATAAAATTAAGAGATGATTACCAATGACATCCTCACTATCCTAACACAGTATATCTCTCTTTAGGACTACAAACCTAATGAGTTTAATAACAAAGGAATAGCTTCTGTGGAAACGTTAACAGAATAAAATTAAGAGATGATTACCAATGACATCCTCACTATCCTAACACGGTATATCTCTCTTTAGGACTACAGACCTAATGAGTTTAATAACAAAGGAATAACTTCTGTGGAAACGTTAAAAAATAAAATTAAGAGATGATTACCAATGACATCCTCATTATCCTAACACGGTATATCTCTCTTTAGGACTACAGACCTAATGAGTTTAACTACAAAGGAATAGCTTCTGTGGAAACGTTAAAAGAATAAAATTAAGAGATGATTACCAATGACATCCTCACTATCCTAACACGGTATATCTCTCTTTAGGACTACACACCTAATGAGTTTAACTACAAAGGAATAGCTTCTGTGGAAACGTTAAAAAATAAAATTAAGAGATGATTACCAATGACATCCTCACTATCCTAACACGGTATATCTCTCTTTAGGACTACAAACCTAATGAGTTTAATAACAAAGGAATAGCTTCTGTGGAAACGTTAACAGAATAAAATTAAGAGATGATTACCAATGACATCCTCACTATCCTAACACGGTATATCTCTCTTTAGGACTACAGACCTAATGAGTTTAATATCAAAGGAATAGCTTCTGTGGAAACGTTAAAAGAATAAAATTAAGAGATGATTACCAATGACATCCTCACTATCCTAACACGGTATATCTCTCTTTAGGACTACAAACCTAATGAGTTTAATAACAAAGGAATAGCTTCTGTGGAAACGTTAACAGAATAAAATTAAAAGATGATTACCAATGACATCCTCACTATCCTAACACGGTATATCTCTCTTTAGGACTACAAACCTAATGAGTTTAACTACAAAGGAATAGCTTCTGTGGAAACGTTAAAAAATAAAATTAAGAGATGATTACCAATGACATCCTCACTATCCTAACACAGTATATCTCTCTTTAGGACTACAAACCTAATGAGTTTAATAACAAAGGAATAGCTTCTGTGGAAACGTTAACAGAATAAAATTAAGAGATGATTACCAATGACATCCTCACTATCCTAACACGGTATATCTCTCTTTAGGACTACAGACCTAATGAGTTTAATAACAAAGGAATAACTTCTGTGGAAACGTTAAAAAATAAAATTAAGAGATGATTACCAATGACATCCTCACTATCCTAACACGGTATATCTCTCTTTAGGACTACAGACCTAATGAGTTTAACTACAAAGGAATAGCTTCTGTGGAAACGTTAAAAGAATAAAATTAAGAGATGATTACCAATGACATCCTCACTATCCTAACACGGTATATCTCTCTTTAGGACTACACACCTAATGAGTTTAACTACAAAGGAATAGCTTCTGTGGAAACGTTAAAAAATAAAATTAAGAGATGATTACCAATGACATCCTCACTATCCTAACACGGTATATCTCTCTTTAGGACTACAAACCTAATGAGTTTAATAACAAAGGAATAGCTTCTGTGGAAACGTTAACAGAATAAAATTAAGAGATGATTACCAATGACATCCTCACTATCCTAACACGGTATATCTCTCTTTAGGACTACACACCTAATGAGTTTAACTACAAAGGAATAGCTTCTGTGGAAACGTTAAAAAATAAAATTAAGAGATGATTACCAATGACATCCTCACTATCCTAACACGGTATATCTCTCTTTAGGACTACAAACCTAATGAGTTTAATAACAAAGGAATAGCTTCTGTGGAAACGTTAACAGAATAAAATTAAGAGATGATTACCAATGACATCCTCACTATCCTAACACGGTATATCTCTCTTTAGGACTACAGACCTAATGAGTTTAATATCAAAGGAATAGCTTCTGTGGAAACGTTAAAAGAATAAAATTAAGAGATGATTACCAATGACATCCTCACTATCCTAACACGGTATATCTCTCTTTAGGACTACAAACCTAATGAGTTTAATAACAAAGGAATAGCTTCTGTGGAAACGTTAACAGAATAAAATTAAAAGATGATTACCAATGACATCCTCACTATCCTAACACGGTATATCTCTCTTTAGGACTACAGACCTAATGAGTTTAATAACAAAGGAATAACTTCTGTGGAAACGTTAAAAGAATAAAATTAAGAGATGATAACCAATGACATCCTAACACGGTATATCTCTCTTTAGGACTACAGACCTAATGTGTTTAACTACAAAGGAATAGCTTCTGTGGAAACGTTAAAAGAATAAAATTAAGAGATGATTACCAATGACATCCTCACTATCCTAACACGGTATATCTCTCTTTAGGACTACAGACCTAATGAGTTTAACAATAAAGGAATAGCTTCTGTTGAAACGTTAAAAGAATAAAATTAAGAGATGATTACCAATGACATCCTCACTATCCTAACACGGTATATCTCTCTTTAGGACTACAGACCTAATGAGTTTAACTACAAAGGAATAGCTTCTGTGAAAACGTTAAAAGAATAAAATTAAGAGATGATTAAAAATGACATCCTCACTATCCTAACACGGTATATCTCTCTTTAGGACTACAGACCTAATGAGTTTAATAACAAAGGAATAACTTCTGTGGAAACGTTAAAAAATAAAATTAAGAGATGATTACCAATGACATCCTCACTATCCTAACACGGTATATCTCTCTTTAGGACTACAAACCTAATGAGTTTAATAACAAAGGAATAGCTTCTGTGGAAACGTTAACAGAATAAAATTAAGAGATGATTACCAATGACATCCTCACTATCCTAACACGGTATATCTCTCTTTAGGACTACAGACCTAATGAGTTTAATAACAAAGGAATAACTTCTGTGGAAACGTTAAAAAATAAAATTAAGAGATGATTACCAATGACATCCTCACTATCCTAACACGGTATATCTCTCTTTAGGACTACAGACCTAATGAGTTTAACTACAAAGGAATAGCTTCTGTGGAAACGTTAAAAGAATAAAATTAAGAGATGATTACCAATGACATCCTCACTATCCTAACACGGTATATCTCTCTTTAGGACTACAAACCTAATGAGTTTAATATCAAAGGAATAGCTTCTGTGGAAACGTTAAAAGAATAAAATTAAGAGATGATTACCAATGACATCCTCACTATCCTAACACGGTATATCTCTCTTTAGGACTACAAACCTAATGAGTTTAATAACAAAGGAATAGCTTCTGTGGAAACGTTAACAGAATAAAATTAAAAGATGATTACCAATGACATCCTCACTATCCTAACACGGTATATCTCTCTTTAGGACTACAGACCTAATGAGTTTAATAACAAAGGAATAACTTCTGTGGAAACGTTAAAAGAATAAAATTAAGAGATGATTACCAATGGCATCCTCACTGTCTTAACACGGTATATCTCTCTTTAGGACTACAAACCTAATGAGTTTAATAACAAAGGAATAGCTTCTGTGGAAACGTTAAAAGAATAAAATTAAGAGATGATTACCAATGACATCCTCACTATCCTAACACGGTATATCACTCTTTAGCACTACAAACCTAATGAGTTTAACTACAAAGTAATAGCTTCTGTGGAAACATTAAAAGAATAAAATTAAGATATGATTACCAATGACATCCTTACTATCCTAACACGGTATATCTCTCTTTAGGACTACAGACCTAATGAGTATAACTACAAAGGAATAGCTTCTGTGGAAACGTTAAAAGAATAAAATTAAGAGATGATTACCAATGACATCCTCACTATCCTAACACGGTATATCTCTCTTTAGGACTACAGACCTAATGAGTTTAATAACAAAGGAATAACTTCTGTGGAAACGTTAAAAAATAAAATTAAGAGATGATTACCAATGACATCCTCACTATCCTAACACGGTATATCTCTCTTTAGGACTACAGACCTAATGAGTTTAACTACAAAGGAATAGCTTCTGTGGAAACGTTAAAAGAATAAAATTAAGAGATGATTACCAATGACATCCTCACTATCCTAACACGGTATATCTCTCTTTAGGACTACAAACCTAATGAGTTTAATATCAAAGGAATAGCTTCTGTGGAAACGTTAAAAGAATAAAATTAAGAGATGATTACCAATGACATCCTCACTATCCTAACACGGTATATCTCTCTTTAGGACTACAAACCTAATGAGTTTAATAACAAAGGAATAGCTTCTGTGGAAACGTTAACAGAATAAAATTAAAAGATGATTACCAATGACATCCTCACTATCCTAACACGGTATATCTCTCTTTAGGACTACAGACCTAATGAGTTTAATAACAAAGGAATAACTTCTGTGGAAACGTTAAAAGAATAAAATTAAGAGATGATTACCAATGGCATCCTCACTGTCTTAACACGGTATATCTCTCTTTAGGACTACAAACCTAATGAGTTTAATAACAAAGGAATAGCTTCTGTGGAAACGTTAAAAGAATAAAATTAAGAGATGATTACCAATGACATCCTCACTATCCTAACACGGTATATCACTCTTTAGCACTACAAACCTAATGAGTTTAACTACAAAGGAATAGCTTCTGTGGAAACGTTAAAAGAATAAAATTAAGATATGATTACCAATGACATCCTTACTATCCTAACACGGTATATCTCTCTTTAGGACTACAGACCTAATGAGTATAACTACAAAGGAATAGCTTCTGTGGAAACGTTAAAAGAATAAAATTAAGAGATGATTACCAATGACATCCTCACTATCCTAACACGGTATATCTCTCTTTAGGACTACAGACCTAATGAGTTTAATAACAAAGGAATAACTTCTGTGGAAACGTTAAAAAATAAAATTAAGAGATGATTACCAATGACATCCTCACTATCCTAACACGGTATATCTCTCTTTAGGACTACAAACCTAATGAGTTTAACTACAAAGGAATAGCTTCTGTGGAAACGTTAAAAAATAAAATTAAGAGATGATTACCAATGACATCCTCACTATCCTAACACGGTATATCTCTCTTTAGGACTACAAACCTAATGAGTTTAATAACAAAGGAATAGCTTCTGTGGAAACGTTAACAGAATAAAATTAAGAGATGATTACCAATGACATCCTCACTATCCTAACACGGTATATCTCTCTTTAGGACTACAGACCTAATGAGTTTAATAACAAAGGAATAACTTCTGTGGAAACGTTAAAAAATAAAATTAAGAGATGATTACCAATGACATCCTCACTATCCTAACACGGTATATCTCTCTTTAGGACTACAGACCTAATGAGTTTAACTACAAAGGAATAGCTTCTGTGGAAACGTTAAAAGAATAAAATTAAGAGATGATTACCAATGACATCCTCACTATCCTAACACGGTATATCTCTCTTTAGGACTACAAACCTATTGAGTTTAACTACAAAGGAATAGCTTCTGTGGAAACGTTAAAAAATAAAATTAAGAGATGATTACCAATGACATCCTCACTATCCTAACACGGTATATCTCTCCTTAGGACTACAAACCTAATGAGTTTAATAACAAAGGAATAGCTTCTGTGGAAACGTTAACAGAATAAAATTAAGAGATGATTACCAATGACATCCTCACTATCCTAACACGGTATATCTCTCTTTAGGACTACAGACCTAATGAGTTTAATATCAAAGGAATAGCTTCTGTGGAAACGTTAAAAGAATAAAATTAAGAGATGATTACCAATGACATCCTCACTATCCTAACACGGTATATCTCTCTTTAGGACTACAGACCTAATGAGTTTAATAACAAAGGAATAGCTTCTGTGGAAACGTTAACAGAATAAAATTAAAAGATGATTACCAATGACATCCTCACTATCCTAACACGGTATATCTCTCTTTAGGACTACAGACCTAATGAGTTTAATAACAAAGGAATAACTTCTGTGGAAACGTTAAAAGAATAAAATTAAGAGATGATAACCAATGACATCCTAACACGGTATATCTCTCTTTAGGACTACAGACCTAATGTGTTTAACTACAAAGGAATAGCTTCTGTGGAAACGTTAAAAGAATAAAATTAAGAGATGATTACCAATGACATCCTCACTATCCTAACACGGTATATCTCTCTTTAGGACTACAGACCTAATGAGTTTAACAATAAAGGAATAGCTTCTGTTGAAACGTTAAAAGAATAAAATTAAGAGATGATTACCAATGACATCCTCACTATCCTAACACCGTATATCTCTCTTTAGGACTACAGACCTAATGAGTTTAACTACAAAGGAATAGCTTCTGTGAAAACGTTAAAAGAATAAAATTAAGAGATGATTACCAATGACATCCTCACTATCCTAACACGGTATATCTCTCTTTAGGACTACAGACCTAATGAGTTTAATAACAAAGGAATAGCTTCTGTAGAAACGTTAAAAGAATAAAATTAAGAGATGATTACCAATGACATCCTCACTATCCTAACACGGTATATCTCTCTTTAGGACTACAGACCCAATGAGTTTAACTACAAAGGAATAGCTTCTGTGGAAACGTTAAAAGAATAAAATTAAGATATGATTACCAATGACATCCTCACTATCCTAACACGGTATATCTCTCTTTAGGACTACAGACCTAATGAGTTTAACTACAAAGGAATAGCTTCTGTGGAAACGTTAAAAGAATAAAATTAAGAGATGATTACCAATGACATCCTTACTATCCTAACACGGTATATCTCTCTTTAAGGACTACAGACCTAATGAGTTTAACTACAAAGGAATAGCTTCTGTGGAAACGTTAAAAGAATAAAATTAAGAGATGATTACCAATGACATCCTCACTATCCTAACACGGTATATCTCTCTTTAGGACTACAGACCTAATGAGTTTAACTACAAAGGAATAGCTTCTGTGGAAACGTTAAAAGAATAAAATTAAGAGATGATTACCAATGACATCCTCACTATCCTAACACGGTATATCTCTCTTTAGGACTACAGACCTAATGAGTTTAACAATAAAGGAATAGCTTCTGTGGAGACGTTAAAAGAATAAAATTAAGAGAATATTACCAATGGCCTCCTCACTGCCTTAACAGAGTATATCTCTCTTAAAAACTACAGGCCTAGTCTTTAGGAGTAGCTTCTCTGGAAGCGTTAAAGGAATAAAATTAGGATGATAAGAAAAATAGGTTTCACATTTTATTCTCTTTGAAAGCTCATTATTTAAGCTTGGGAGTTAAATAATGACAGTTAATGCACTGAAAATATGCCCAGACGTAAAGACCATTTTTGGCAAATTAGATACTACATTGTAGATATACATTTTCCGTACATAACCAAAAATGAAGCATTTTGTCTACTGAAGAGCTACATTCGCTATAGAAAACCATAACAAAAAAGAGGTATGCCAATTTTAACACGTAGTGAAACTGATTCTTGTCCCGAGAAAAGTACGAGTAAATCGTGAAGAAACATGAACAGCTTGTCAGCTGGAAAATCCAACGAAAGGACCTTTTACGTTTTCAACAAGAGGCTGACACAGAATAGTAAATAGCATTATGAACAGAGGTTAGGATTTTAAATAATCTCAAGACAAGGTTTGAAGTGATAAATTCATCCACTGAAAGTTTTCATCCCAGTTCTTAAATCAGAGTTTGGAAGAAACTGATTTGTTATCGAAGGCCGAACACCCAATTAAAGATTATAAAAATGATTTCTCAGTAATCTTTGGCGTCCAATTCTAAGATTTGAACAGATATTCAAGTTGTCGTTTCAATCTTTCAATCGTTTCAAACAAATAATAATTTGATTTTCTTTAATGACATTTTCCACTTTATAAAGCAAATATTTGTTTAGATCATTTTGCACTTAGTTTAACAGTAAACTTGACAGCAATGCTAACAATGTACTGTAGGTATTTCTTTAGGTAGTAATACATAGTTACTATATAGAAATACCAATTTATTAACATACAATGGTCCAGTAGCCATGAATACACAGTACTCTAGTCTGCCCAAGTCCTATAATCTAATCAATCTTACTTTAGTGCGACACATTGGGAGTCATTTCATCTGTGTGGCTATCAAGCGCGCAGAGATTTTTTAATCATCTGTTATAGGGGGGGGGGGGTCGTATGGTCTGGGTTCAGAGATTGATGTGGATACTATAGGGCTAACTTTATGAAAAGTTATTTTTGAAGTTACGCCAAAATTTATAAATATGGAAGCAATAAAAACATAAATGTTTTAATAAGTATAGGCGCTACTAGTTTAAAGATCTATTTTCTCGTAACGGAATCAATTTTTCATATTTATTTTTTCCACGCCATCAATTGAATGATAGTGATGATTTTGAAAAGGTTATAATACATTCTAAATGTATGTCTCGATAACACTCGTTGAAATTATTGAATCAACATTAACTAAAGAATGACAAGTTAATGTGTTTAGGAGACAGTAAAACTGGAATAAATGGTTTAAAAAACAATTTCTTTGTAATTGACTCATTTATATCATTAATAACTGATTTTTTATGTTTTTAAAATAGTTGGAATCTGCGTTTAAAAGATAGTTATAGTTTTCTTAAACATTTTATGAATAATATTTTCTGTAATTTTGAAAGTGTGTAACTCATTACCTTACACACATCTTTCGAATACTAAAAACTAAGGTATTTTAATTTATTATGATTAAAATTTGGATAGTATACTTTTTTTTAGTCTTTTATAAACAAACAACCTTTATATCTAACAACTAATTTGTTAAAGTATAGATATTCCTTACTTTTTCAAATGACTCAACGATAGAAATAATATTTTACCTGAATGATCAAAATTACCATAAAAGAACAAATATTAATTGTGATTTTTGTGCCTTTTTCCTACTAAATATGATACGTCTTGTATTAATTATGTTGTATTTAGTTATTCTGTTCTGAAATAAAATAATTTATTCTAAAGTAAATCGAAACCATTTAAATAAACAGTAATGAGTCTGTTTTAATAAATGAGAGTTATATATTAAAAAAAGACGTAATTTGGTTGATCCAATCTACCAAAGATACCTGGGCAACAAATTGATTGACAGTTGATTACACTGTCACCTACATAGCTGTTGTTTTGCAACAATGGATGAGTTGGGGTGATTAAAATGTAACCCCTAAATACTAGAGACATACAGTTCGTTATTGCCCAGCAATTGATTTGGCCAACAATGAGTTTCAATGCATATTGTACCTTGTATTTTCTGTACAGTGAAACAACTTCAAGTGATGTAAAAAGACAAAATGTTTTTAGGCTCCATGAAATATTGAGTTTAATCGTTTGACATTAATGTAATAGAGAAATTTCGTTGTACTACATATTAACTGTGTGCTACTACTGGCACCGTTAAACTCGGGATATCAACTTTACCTTTTTTCAAAAATTGAAAAACTCTGTTCTTGTCCACAAGCGTGTGCAGAGCAGGGCTCATACCTTACATAGGCCTACCTGCCAAAGAGCCGCAAATTATAAATATTCAATGAAAGCCAAAATAATTAGTAAAGAAACTCTGGCATATATGAAATATAACATATCAATTTATAATTTATAGTAAACCGAATGTTCTGATTTTTTAAAATTTTTCCGGACTTAGCCAGCATGGAAATATAGCCCATGATAGCAAAATGCCTTCTTTTTGAATCCTCTCCCGCTTATATTAGGTGAGTTAGGACAAGATAAATCAGAAAGTTGGTACACACACACACACACACACACGCGCGCGCGCGCGCGCGGGTGTGTGTGTGTGCGTGCGGGTGTGTGTGTGTGTTGTAATGGCCTTAACCCTTAAATTTAAGTGTTTCAATAGCAAATTGTTCTTTAAGGTATAAGAATAAAAATTCAGGATAGCTAAGAGTTTAAAAGTTACTATACTTGCGATAAGCATATAAATAATAAATTACAACTGTAAAGTACAGTCATTGTAAATAGTGGGCCTTTCTTTTCATATGTAACAAAACCTCAGATGAGCAGCAATATTAGAGAAGAGATTCATAATGCACATAGAAAAACTATCGACATTTGAAAAGAATAGTGAGAAAATCTATAAATTAAATAGGAAAAGGAGAAAATATCTTTAACGTCTTATTTAAAAAGTTACAGCAAGTTGCAGAAATTTTAGTAAATTGCTCATCACTAACAACTCTCAACCAAGCCCAGAGGAAACGTGACGTCACATCGGACCACCTACACATCCAATAACATCTTACGAATTTTCGGAAAATGGCAATTTTCCTCAACCGACACGAGGAAGTAAAAAGGGAGAGAGAGGGTGGTTTGAACAGCTGAACTGTGAAGACGTGAAGTTTCTTCGCTAATGTTTCTAAAAAAAAGTATAAAATTGCTATCATGCAGTTATAAGTATTATGGTGATAGCCAAAATCTGACTAAGTGCGTTCCTACAATACTTTTAAGGAGTTTGCTGCCTAAAAGAGGGACATTACATTTGTTGTTTCCAAATTTTAAGAGGAGTAGGATAAGAAAGAAGTCGAATAGGGTAAAGTAAAAACTGTAATGAGCAATATAGGATCAAATCCTTTATTCAGTTTTAAAAATTTTTAAAGTATCTAGCCCTAGCTGAAAAGTGAAAGTGAAAAGTTAGTCAAAAAATTATGTTTAAAATTAATTGGTAAAGTCATGAAAATAGGTATTACAACATTTAAAGAAACTAAATTAAATTAATTTAGGATGTAAGAACTGACAAATAATATCAATGCCAAATTGATTTCTGATTGATATTTCGAGAATGGGTTTGGAAGAAAGAAGAAGGATTAAACCAACGTAGCCGAAAAATGGCAACGCAAAATCACAGCTTTCAAAGATGGCATCTGCCTCATAGAAAACAACAGGGGTAGATTGGCAAAGTGAAAGATCGTGGAATCAGTGCGAAAAAGCAAGGTAGACTAACTTCTCACAATAATAGATATAAAAAGTAAATTAAATTCTCTTGGGGTTAAAATGTTAAAGACATAAATATTCTTCTAAGTAAAACTTTATGAGTAAATAAATTTTGTTGTACGTAATGGTTTTACTACATTAGCGAGTTCCAACTTATGTAAAATAAGACTTCATATTTGTTTGCGTTTTGTGGCTAAGGTAGGGGAAATGTCAGGTGGTTAAGGTGTGAGTAAAGGGTTAGAAAATAAGATCAAATTTAAATGACGAATTTTTTATTAGTTACAAAGTTTCAGAAAGGATGATATGCTTCAAATGAGTTGAAATAAAAGAATGTGTCTTTTAAATATGATGTAAAATATAAAATCAAATAGTTTTGAAGTCAAAGAATGTCAATAAACCATAAAAAAGGAAACATAACAATACATTATTGAGGTATTTTTAGGATATAAATTTATAGTATTTTTAATTACAAATATGTATTGATAAATTGTCTAGGTTATTGTCAGAATATGAAAAGTAAGATTTTAAACTGCAAATAAGCATTTTAAATTTATAGTATTGCTTTAACCATTGATGATGGAGTAGGTAAGGATGTGTAACAAACATTCATAAATTTATTTCCAGAAAATTAAGTTAGTAGATTTTTTTAAAAGCAGAGCCCGTATGGTTAATTTTTACTTTTGATAATATTCTACTTTTTATAATTTTCTACTTTTGATAATTTTCTACTTTTCTACTGGGATGTTTATTCCTGTTTAGAGTATCATGATTACCTGCCATTCTCAGCATCGTCACACTACTCGTTGACGCATTTCGGAGGATCTTTATCAGTCAGAACTTTTTATGAACTGTTCTTTCCTGCATGAGAATCGAGTAGTGTGACAATGCTGGGGATGACAAATAATTATGGTATTTTAAATGAGAATAATTTTTCTTACTAAATGTAAAATGTAAATGTAAAATGTAGTTTTGCAATAACGAAAACATAATTTATCATAACTTTAATATTCACAAAAGTTTGAAGTCGGCGCCAACGAGAACAACGATCTATTATCGTCCCGCATACTCGCATAATATCGAACACATAACAGACTTAATGTTTATCTATAATTAATCATGAGAAATCAGGTAATCCAAAAGTGGATTGTTTCGTTTTTGTATCGAATAGATTTGATGGTTTAGCACTAAGCGTACAAGGCATGATTGCGGAACCGACTTCAGAATTTTGTGGGTAATAATCATATGATAAATTTTTTTTTCCGTTATGGAAAAATTTATTTTATATATTTTTTTGTAAAAATTATGTATACGGGTTTCTTTTTTTAAATATTTTACTTCTAAATTTGTAGAGGTATGATCTCTAATTCCTATCTACATTATATTTTCTTTTTCATTTCATGCCGTTGATTATGATGCCAAATATTACCAATATTTATACATACCAATTGCTGATGTGTGTATCCCTCTAATCATACAACTTAACCATTGTTCATATAATTGATACCCGTTTGAACAATACGATAGCATATCACTTCGTCAGAAGAAAACATGGAGTAATTCAACTGGAAAACCTTTTCACGAAATTCCATAAAATCTAACTTGATAATATTTCTATTCACATTTCAATATTTGTTTTCATTTCCGTTTAAAAATCTCTTAATATACATGTGATTCAAAATAGGTATAAATAGGTAATATTTTTCGTTTCTTAACATACAATATTGACAACCTAGCAAACTTATGTCACAAGACATTTTTAAATACTTACTATGACAAAACGTTTTTGATAACACCAAGTAATTTCGTAAATATCAATGAGGTTTTACCTAAGCGTACTGTCTCAGTAAATGTTTCATAAAGTACAAGTTCATCAGTTCGTTAATTTGTTAAGCTGATTGTTAGGTTAAATGTAAAGGTTTAGTCGGCCATCATGGACAATAATATCCACAAGTTGGATTTTCCCTAAATAGAACAAAGTTGAATTCGGTTCACTTGTGCTTGCTATCGGAACCTCTATGCCCTGATCAACACTCGAAGCACCGAGCAGATAATCTCTAAATGAAGTAACTCTACTGTGTTTAGTTACGGGAGTCCACCTAATAATTTCACAAAGGTTAGTCTTATCTGAACTATGGTTATTGCTGTGATGTAGACTTGTGAACTGTAGAACTGTACGACTGCGATCGTTAGATTTGGAACATTCTCTGTACAGGTAAAGTGTATTTGTTATCTGAATTAATTTCTAATAGTATTACCAATTTCAATATGTAGATGTATCTTGGATTTTAACATTTCGTTTCGGTTTAACAGCCTTTTATTTCATTAAAATATTTTTTCCAACCCGAATCGCCTGTTTAATTTGGATGTTAAATAATTTTATACATATTTATAATATCTGTTTTATTGTACTAACTGAATTTAATAAACGTTTAATAAATAAATTGAATTTCGCAATAAAAAAATAAGGGCGTCAAGGTATATTTATTTCCCGTATTTAAAATACTTTCGTTTCTGTAAAAACACAGCCTAATTTTAATGTACGGTTATATTATTACCTAACTGGTCACATCTTTGGCCAATAATAGTTTACTTAATTATTTTAAAGTAATGCAATAAATTAATTTTACATTAGGAAAATATATTTCATCTTAAATTTTTGCTATTTTTTAATTACAGTAGAGTCTCGATAATTTGAGGTAGATGGGACCGAGACCACCTCGAATTACTGAAAACTGGAATTACCTGGAAATACGTTCCTGAGCGTTAAAAAAATGAGTTTTAATGAGTACTAATAATATAATTAAAAATAAACTAAATAAGTTTATAAAACTTTTAATAAACATTTCTTGTATGTTTGACTTATTTCCTTTGTATACCTTATTGACATAAATATTTCTTGTAAGCCAGACTCATTTCCTTTGCGTACCATATGACTACAAACATTTCTTGGAAGCCTCACTCTTCATTTTCTTCCAAATAGATAAAATAGGCTCAAATATAAATAGGTTTGAATTTAAGGGAAGCTCGAAATATCGGGACTGGGATGTCTTGTAAGAAACTAAAATCATACAAAAGTACTTTTGAATTAGGTTTGAAAATGGTAAAAACCCAAAACTAAATATCCTGTTTTATCTGAAGAAAAGAGCTGACAGAACAAACATACTTATTCGAAGTCAATCTCTAAAGAACATGCTACGCCTTATAATATTCTTACTGTCACTGGATGGAGTTGGAAATCGGTAGTAGTAGTGGGAGTAATAAGGTGGGTGTGAAGAAGGACGTTAACATCGAAAACAGGTCTAATTCCTGAACAAACAATAAATTTCACCACACAAATCACACTTGCTATAGACTATAAACATCTACAATTTTATGGCTCAAAAAACTACAACTAACGATTCTGACAACTATTCATTTTTTTCAAAATAACTTATTACTGAGTCCAGTTTCTTACTCTCCGCCAATTATATTTTTTTTAACTATTTTTCTATATTTATTTTGTATCCACCTACTAATAAAATCTCTATTAGTATTCGATTAAAAAAATACTTTTTTATTTCCAGCATTCCCTTGTTATTTACAAAATACCCCTCATGTTTGCATTTTAAACGTTATTTCTAGATGCCTTAGGTATTTATTTATTTTCTTACACAACCAGTCTTGCTCGTAGTCTTGAAAATCTTTGCACAATTTTTTTTACAACATAATGGATCTTCGATGAATCTATGACAAAGTAAAATCTCCTCTCGGTTTTTCTAATTGCACAAATGACTACACGAATAAGTAAAGTTTGTTTAAGAAACATTAAATTAGCACATATTGACTAAACTATAACCACGATCAAATATAGTAAATACACTTTGCAAATCAATTTAATTTAATTGCTTCATAAAAGAGGTGGAATCGCAAATGTTTAAGATAATGAAAAGAATTTGACGTTCGGAATTGTAAAACTTTTATTACGAATAATGTAAACTATATACGACCAACGTGCAACGTCGTTAGCAGAAATTACATGACGACAATGTATAAGCTAAACAATACCTCAACGTATAATATAGCATAAATAAAAAGTTCACCTGGTTATTGTTGGAGCCGAAAATCTCTCGTATGTCACCCTTGTTATATTCTAGGCTGTACTCAAAAATATGTTTACATGCAATGATTTTATATTATGCGTGCCAAGCCACTTATAGAACACATGGATTTCACAGAATTAGTAGTTTGATTCTTCGATATTACCAGACTGATGTTGCAATAATGCTACGGTCAGTTAAGCTCTAAACTCTTGACAACCTACCTAAGCTTTCATTAAACTTCTTCTACATTTACTTCAATTACACCGAAATTTATCACACTTAATTCTAACTTACTTTAAATGTTACACGTAATTGCAGTCTTGTGTTAAAACCTTTTAGAAATTTTTATGGTAATTATTAAGATCAGCGACTACCGCTCCGATCAGCGAAATTGTTTTTCGTGATTAATTTGACCATGCTTAAAACGAATCTGAAGTTTTTTTTACTGTAAACACATATTTACAAATAAAAAAAAAATAACCAAACCTAACCTGACCTGACCTGACTTAGGTGCTTACTATCGCTCAGATGGGTGAAATTGTTTTTTCCTGATATATTTGACCTTGCTGGACACGAATCTGAAGTTATTTTTGACGGCAAGTACATAATAACTTAAGAAAACCAGGTCAGGACAAATTAAGTTGGCTTATGTATTTTTAATGTGTTTGCAGTAGAAAAATTCAGATTCGTGTTCAGCAAATTCAAATTGATCAGGAAAATAAAATTTCACCGATCGGAGCGTTAGTTAGTACCAAAGTCAAGTCAGGTCAGGTTAGGTTAGGTTATTTTTTTAAAAATGTGTTTGCAGTAAAAAAAAAAAAATTCAGATTTGTGTTCAGCAAGGTCCAATTGTTCAGGAATAAAAATGTTTCTCTTATCAGAGCGGTAGTCGCTGATCTTAATAATTACCATTATTATTATTATTATCCTTTAACCAAATCAAGAATCATCTTATGAGTCAACTCAAGTGTTTATAAATTTACTACTTGTGTTATATTGAAGCTTTTGGTATTTTGTATTGAGTCCAAACGTGTTGTCTTGAGTATAAAATCGTAACAACGCCCCTTTATGAACGGGTCAAAAATAATAAAGTTAAGGTTATTCGTCTAAATATAAAAATATATCTCGTTCTGAAAATTTCACAAGGTTTAAATTAGACACTGAGCTGAGCTTGTGAGCAAAAGTTATTATTATAACGAACATTTACTCACAATCTATAATTTACTTTTTCATGTGTTTAACTATGACTTTCATTATCATCATCAATGAGTAAATCACAGATTGTAAACCAAAAGACATTTATAACTAATAACTCTAGTAATTGTGAGTTTGTTCAGTTACGTTTTACTAATTAATTTTCGTTAAATAGTAAACTATACAGTGACAATATTTCCGAATATTGAATAAAGAATTTTGTTCTTTTCAGAAGGAAATAAATTAATAACGTTTTGCAGATATAAACATGTTTAAATATATTTTTCAAACTATCATACAAAAAAAGTAATATTAGATTTAATTTTGACGAATAGTTAAATACACTCTAGATTAATCCACTTGTAATCCCAGGTTTCCTTCATCGGAGGAACTAAAGACACCCAACAAGAATTTAATTCTTTACTAATAGAATTTACTAATAGTCTATGAACCTTTAAACGAAGCTCCTTACCAATCTATGTAATTAGGCTTCTTGTGTTTGATTAATTGACTAATAAATATTAGTGAGTCATATAATAAATAAATTCAACTTGAACTCTTTGCAGTTAGTTGTATGTATCATTGTTGTTTCAGCTTATTACTTGATGCTTGGTTTGACGATACAGTCTGCAATAAACCTTGTTTAATGATCACTTAACTACGTTATAGAAATTTGGAATTCATATGGCTACTTATGCATATTTATTTTTTTACATTGATATCGTTTTTGTAAATAATGTGATTATTACATCCATTCCCATTAAAATAAAGTTACTTTTTAACCAGAAAATTTTCAGATATAGTTTTTGCTAAATTTGTTGCAAACGATAAAAAAAGATTCCCATAACGAAATTTTCTAATTTTAGTGTTTGTCTTTTTATTACAGTTCTAACCTAAATTATTTTTCAATAAGGAAACTGTTTATTACATGAAACTGAAGTAAAACATAAACTGTATGGCACGTTTGAAACATATTATTGATAATAATCTAGAGTTTTAGTAATAAGTTGTAGTTGATAATTAAACCATACATGGTTTAGACAGAGTCAAGGTTGAATATCAAAACATGACCTGGATCCAATAGAATCTCTAGTTTCTCTCTCCCTTTCTCTCTCTCTTTCTCTCTCTCTCTCTCTATCACACACACACACACACACACACACACGCACACACACACACACACACAGACACACACACACACACACACACACACACACACACACACACACACACACACACACACACACACACAGATACACACACACACACACACACACGCACGCACACGCAGAAAAAGAGACAGATTAAAAGTACTAGGAATGTCCCAAAGTTTTATTACTACGGCCTCATTTTACTAAATCCTACAGCCAATAATTCCTATCCATTGATCTAAATTAAATGGATTTCAGTTGCAGAGCCTAGCCTACGAAGTCACGGCCAGTCGTAATCAAGCTGTGCTGAAACAAAAGATTTAATTTAGGTGTTGGAATGGCAAGTAAATTTAATTATCTTAAATCAATTCGCCAGGTATTTATTTCTACTCTCAGCTTTTCTCCGTTCTCTTGCTCTTGGAACACCGTTCACGAATAAAAACTACCTTACATTAAATATTCACGTAAGGTTAGCATAACTTTTGAAGACCAGATCCGGATAGAAGATAAACCGGGGTGTTCAGGTAAGGGTTTTTTTTTAATAAATTGTTTCCATATATACGACATTTAATTTAGGTGTTGGATTGGCAAATAAATTTACTTACCTACTTTCAGCTTTTCTCAGTGGAAACACCGGGGTGTCGGGGAAGGGGGTTTTGTTGAAAACAAATAGTTTAATTATATACTACGTTTTTTATGACACTTTTACTAAATGTCATGAAATATGTACATACAAAAAAATTACAATTATGTACAACTTTTGCTTAGTCTGTTTGATTCCTTCATTTTTTCCTTGCGTTTCAGATAAAGAAATTTCACTCACAAACACTGCCGGATTTTTATTGGAATTTTAAGTATATAGGTGAATTTTCTTTATTTTTAAGAAACTCAGGCAGTGATTATTGTCTTACAACAGGCAATGATGAATTTACGCTTTCAGCCTCCCTAGTACACTCTACATAGAAAACAAAATGTGCTGAGGAGTAGCCGAAGTGCAGGGAAGAGATGTGACTAAATTTTAATAATATATGATCATGAGATGCTCTTAAAATATACTTTAAATTTTCGTTCCAAATAAATAAAGTTTCAAGTTTTCTTCTTTACGTAGGGAAGATACCCCTTTGTAGGTGTTATATATTTCAGAACTTTTTGTATTAGAACGCTCAACAAATTATTAATCTTGTGGCATTGCATCAAAACTAGAAAGTATACATGTAGAGTATAAGCTTTTGCTAATCTTGTGGAGGAATGAAAAGATGTTATCTAGCGGTCAATAGGGAGGGGGGCAAAGATCTGTTACTTGTGTAAGCAGAAAATGTCTTTAATAAGCGTTAGAACAGTTGGAGTAAACGTATCCAGTTATATATTGAAATAGTTTTAAGTATCTATGCACAACCTAACTCACGCTGAAATAATAAGTGTAACATATAGTAGGGCAAATATAAAAAACATTCCTACTTAGGTCAACGAGGAAAGGTATCATTTTAGCTACTTTTTAATAAATAATCACAACAAACATAAATATATATATATATATATATATATATATATATATACAATAAGGCAATATAAGTCCACAAATAGGTTTAGGTTTTACACCTTCGCAGTGAATTCTTTCGCACATGGCTGCAGGAACGTTTGACTGAGTATATATATATATATATATATATATATATATATATATATATATATATATATATATATATATTTATATATATATATATATATATATATATATATATATATATATATTTATATATATATATATATATATATATATATATATATATATATATATATATATATATATATACATGAAAGAATCACAATCTTAAGCGAGAAAATTTAAATCGAATCTAATTATTATAATTAAATATATTTATTGATTATAAGCTTTACAAATTGTATTTGATCTCCAGTGGATGAATAAAAAGTATTTTATTACCGATTGAAAATTTGAACAAGGCATATTGGTATATATAAAGGGAGTGTGATATAATAGTAGGGAATTGCTATTCCACATTGTCAACTTCACGATATTATGGCCCAGATACAGTAAATACTTTAAAAACTGTATTATTTGAACACCTAAAGCTGATTCTTCACAGGGAGATGTTTCCTATAATTTTAAGATTCTTAGTGCTCTGCTCAGCCTTTGTCCTCGAGATGGTTCCTCCAAAGATTCTTCACAAGGAGATGTTCCCTATAATTTTAAGATTCTTAGTGCTCTGCTAAGGCTGTGTCCTCCAGATAGTTCCTCCAAAGATTCTTCACAAGGAGATGGTCCTTATAGTTGTAAGATTCTTAGTGCTCTGCTCAGGCTGTGTCCTCGAGATAGTTCCTCCAAAGCTTCTTCACAACAAGATATTTCCTATAGTTGTAAGATTCTTAGTGTTCCGCACAGGCTGTGTCCTCCAGATGGTTCCTCCAAAGATTCTTCACAAGGAGATTTTCCCTATAATTTTAAGATTCTTAGTGCTCTGCTCAGGCTGTGTTCTCCAGATGGTTCCTCCAAAGATTCTTCACATGGAGATGTTCCCTATAATTTTAAGATTCTTAGTGCTCTGCTCAGGCTGTGTCCTTCAGATGGTTTTACAAAGATAAATCTCATCCTGATTAATCTCTCCCGCCTCTGCATAAATGACAGCTGTAAGACAATCAACCCTCTATAGACCCGAGTAGTAAAAACACCGGCTTTCTTGGAAGCACTCCATAGTATTCGTTATTACTTTATATGTGGTTAGGCGATTTCTATGTCTGAGCAGCTTACGAAATCCCAACAACGAAATTCTTTACCATTGTGGACTGTTATTCTGATCTATAAATACCAAGGCCACCAGCTGTACTTTGTACATAATTCGGAGATTCTCTTCATAGGTCGGAAAGACTTCTTAGAGCTTCTATCGATCAACGAACATGTTTTGAGTCTAAAATTGTGTTATGTTTATTTTCTATCAGTTTAAGATCCAAATTATGTTAAGAGTGCAAACAAAAGTTTCGAACAAAATAAAAACGTGTATAATAAAATAAAAGACTATTTTAAAGAAATAAACACGTTTTGGTAATGTAGTTAGAAATATTAGGACTTGATAAATTATAAGATTTTAGGGATTTATAGGGCCAGTATAATTAATTTCAATCAGAAAGTAGTTGAATCGTTACTTTTAACCCCACTTAATCACTTATCCTACATGAAATGATTATCACGTTTAATTCAAACGTATCTAATTTCCGGTTGTTTTGTGTGTATGTGTGTGTGTGTGTGTGTGTGTTTGTTCGTGTTTTATCCATGTTTTAAGATCATTAATATTCTTTGAATAATCCTGGATTTAAGAAAAGAACTATACTTTCTCCTAAGGTCTTGTGTAGAAGTCTGAACCCCTGATATCTAATGTTTCCTATATCTTGTTGAAACAACACAAAGTATGGTTTACTAAGACGTCTAGCCGTTAAACAGTACCTATCCTAAAGGTTTTTACTTTTCTACCCTTTTCTACCTCCATGTCTAGTATTTTACAAAACGTCCATTAACAAGAAAAGCAGCAAACATTTGAAAATGATTACAATATCAAAAAAAGAAAGTGCCGTTTTAGACTCAAAATCGGAAAGAAAAAGTTCCTCAAAAATTTGCCAGTCTAATAATATTACACGTAATTTATTTTATGTGAGTACAAACATTGTTTCCAGTTTAAGGTTTGAATTAACGTATTGTAACAGCTTCTATCTTAACGTATTTATGTAAAGTCTTGAAAATAGTAAATTTATAGTTGTTGATATTGTTATAGTGTTGATGTAGAATATCCTGTTGAGTATACAATCTAATTTCGGAAGTGATGTTTAATTCAAAATTATTTATTTGACATTAGGTTATGACGTATAATAAATACACATTCACAAATTAAACCACAATCTTTAGAGCAATAATGTATAGTGGTTATTCAAAAACGCCAACAATAAAAGTTTGCACAAATGTTGAAAAGTAATTATGACCATATAGACTCGAACTACAAAAATGTCTAGCTTATTAAGAATTTTCGTAGCTAGAAATTGAAAAATATTGATTTAAAAATTTTAGTTTAGTCTACGCTGCTTTGGAGTTAGTGACATTCATAAATAAAATATTATCATTATATATAATTTATTTGATATAATAAAAAATGAAAAAATCCAAAGAAAAACAATTAATATATCAAATAGCCAAAAAATGGATACAATAAAAAAACTATAGATAAATTAGAATTTAAAATATTAAATAAATTAAAACAACCTAAAATCGAACTATAAACAACACATTCACAAATACAGGGTACAACATAAAAGGAACAACTAAAACACTAAAAAATAATAATAATAACATAGCTTACAAAAACACAGGAAACATAATCAATAAAATAAACCAAATGGAAAAAATATGTCAGAGACATACAAAATCGTATGGAATACAAAATCGAAGGCCCAGACTGTAATAAAATATACATAAGCCAAACAAAAAAGAAATTAAAAGACAGATATCAAGAACACCTCAATGCATACATCAAACCTGAAACTTTTAACTCAAACGTAGCCACACACGTCATCAAAAACAAATACACATTCCCCACATTAAAAAACGTACATCTAATAAAAAAAAAGTACAAAAAGGCCTCAAAATGACAATCTGGGAACAACTTCAAATTTATAAACATAAAAATAATATCATAAACGAACAAATTCAAATAAAATAAAATACGATAATTTATTCAACCTAATAGACAAAATTAACCCCAAGACAAACTTAAAAGACTCGCACAGTACAGTGAATCCGAAAATAGAACATAACGGTACACCACACCTTGTGACAACGGGAATTCCAACAGCTCGCAGTCTACTACAACCCCCGGTCAATGATGCCCGATGATCTAGATATGACCAGTCTTTGAATGTTAACTCGCGTAAATACCAAGTAAGATTCTTGTTTAAGTACATATAGTGAAAGTGGTATATATATATATATATATATATATATATATATATATATATATATATATATATTATACCTAATTATAAATACCTGAATGTATGTTTCTTTTGCGTGATTTCATATGTAAATATGTCTCTTTAAATTCTAATTTTAAAAACGTTTTGCTGATCTAGAAGAAATGGTAGGTAAGATCTTACAGATATAATGCACTCGCCTAAATAAAAATCAATTTATTTTGTAGTTGAAGGACTAAATCTTTGGATTCATATCATATTTAGATTTTAATTCGTTGATCTTATATACAGTTGATATTCTCAAGTTTGCAACAAAGATAAAATAGCTTACATTGTAATGTATAATTAGAGGAACTAATGGGAGGACTCTATAAAAGGTATGATAATCATTTTCAAACTTCTATTTTAACTAATATGTTGAGTGAAAATTTGCTCAAATTCCTAGAATGTTGTTATTAATTCTTGAAGTCGTATATCGGAGAACATCAATCATAACTTTCTATGTACTGTACAAACGCCATAATTTGTAGAATACCAAATTTCTGAATTAAATTCAATTAACATATTTCCTATAATTACAAACATAATCTATCAAGATATCAGACAGCAATTTCAAAACTGTTTCGCTAAGCGTCACCCAAATCTAGCCTGCATCAAGAGTAAACGGGAGTGTTTACTCTATGCTAAAGCGTATACTCCCATAATCAGGTTTAACCTTTAAAATTACGCATTTTCATAAAAATACAGTAGTTATTAATTCTTTTGTTCCTTACAGTAATTTTCAAACTGTAATTTAAGAATTGCGTAGATCTTAAAAATATATTTCTTTTATCTCAATATCAAAGATTACTTACGGCATTTAAAAATTTCAAAATATATTAATTTGACCAATCTGTGTCAAACGGTTCCTTGCTCTTGAAGAAACAGAAAATATTGTTGACTGATTGAGTCATATTTACGACAACCAAGGCTGGATATCTGGCTACAAGAGATTTCACAATAGATTACGATTTTCTAAACATAAACTTATATCGGCTTTTTTTAAAACACATGTTTTAAAAACTTTAGACTATATACTTTAAAAATACGAATAGAAGGAATAAGCTCAGATAAATTCAAATAGTTCGAGATATTGAGGTCACCCAAGATATTTCACAAAAAATGTTTGTCACGCTTTTAACTAGCTTTGAATTTTCTGTTGTTAAATAAAATAACTTTTACTATGTATAAAATGCTATTCAGGAATTTCCTAAACTATATCATACCATACAAATATAAAATACAAAACAAAAATATTTTAAAGAAAGTTGCAACAGCCGTGGTCCCTGATATAAAAGGCACTATTTATTTAAAAATATAGCTCAGAGTTTTATACATTTGAAAACATTTAATCCTAGAAAAGTGTATATAAATGACGTTTTGTTTGTTTTCATATATTTTAGAATCACATATAGGAAGTAAGTATATTTTAAAGGGTTTAGCCACAAAAACGTTGGCATTTTATTAATTAAAAACAATTTTTAAGGTTTATAAATAGATAGATACTATAGTCTTATATTTAAATTCAATATTATTATTATTTTCTATTATTTTGTCTAAGTAAGTCTGCAAATTAATAAAGCAAATATATAATCATATATAACTGCAATTATTAAAGTTAGTTTTTACAATGTTTGCATAACATTGCTATCGTTCACACATTTAGGCTAAGATACGATATTACTATAAAATACTGTTCATACAATCCATGTCAATTCACAACAATGGATTAGAAATGTAATGATTTGTTTGTTTTTAATTCAAATGAATTAGCTAAAGCAATCACATTTACGTATCGTAAATTACCTATGCTTAGCTGCAACACTCTGGGTTCACACATTTAGGCTAAGATACGATATTACTATAAAATACTGTTCATACAATCCATGTCTACTCACAACAATGGATTAGAAATGTAATGATTTGTTTGTTTTTAATTCAAATGAATTAGCTAAAGCAATCACATTTACGTATCGTACATTACCTATGCTTGGCTGCAACACTCTGGGTTCACACATTTAGGCTAAGATACGATATTACTATAAAATACTGTTCATACAATCCATGTCTACTCACAACAATGGATTAGAAATGTAATGATTTGTTTGTTTTTAATTCAAATGAATTAGCTAAAGCAATCACATTTACGTATCGTACATTACCTATGCTTGGCTGCAACACTCTGGGTTCATTTAGGCTAAGATACGATATTATTATAAAATACTGTTCATACAATCCATGTCTACTCACAACAATGGATTAGAAATGTAATGATTTGTTTGTTTTTAATTCAAATGAATTAGCTTAAGCAATCACATTTACGTATCGTACGTTACCTATGCTTGGCTGCAACACTCTGGGTTCATTTAGGCTAAGATACGATATTATTATAAAATACTGTTCATACAATCCATGTCTACTCACAACAATGGATTAGAAATGTAATGATTTGTTTGTTTTTAATTCAAATGAATTAGCTAAAGCAATCACATTTACGTATCGTACGTTACCTATGCTTGGCTGCAACACTCTGGGTTCATTTAGGCTAAGATACGATATTATTATAAAATACTGTTCATACAATCCATGTCAATTCACAACAATGGATTAGAAATGTAATGATTTCTTTGTTTTTAATTCAAATGAATTAGCTAAAGCAATCACATTTACGTATCATACGTTACCTATGCTTGGCTGCAACACTCTGGGTTCATTTAGGCTAAGATACGATATTATTATAAAATACTGTTCATACAATCCATGTCAATTCACAACAATGGATTAGAAATGTAATGATTTGTTTGTTTTTAATTCAAATGAATTAGCTAAAGCAATCACATTTACGTATCATACGTTACCTATGCTTGGCTGCAACACTCTGGGTTCACACATTTAGGCTAAGATACGATATTACTATAAAATACTGTTCATACAATCCATGTCTACTCACAACAATGGATTAGAAATGTAATGATTTGTTTGTTTTTAATTCAAATGAATTAGCTAAAGCAATCACATTTACGTATCGTACATTACCTATGCTTGGCTGCAACACTCTGGGTTCATTTAGGCTAAGATACGATATTATTATAAAATACTGTTCATACAATCCATGTCTACTCACAACAATGGATTAGAAATGTAATGATTTGTTTGTTTTTAATTCAAATGAATTAGCTAAAGCAATCACATTTACGTATCGTACATTACCTATGCTTGGCTGCAACACTCTGGGTTCACACATTTAGGCTAAGATACGATATTATTATAAAATACTGTTCATACAATCCATGTCTACTCACAACAATGGATTAGAAATGTAATGATTTGTTTGTTTTTAATTCAAATGAATTAGCTAAAGCAATCACATTTACGTATCGTACATTACCTATGCTTGGCTGCAACACTCTGGGTTCACACATTTAGGCTAAGATACGATATTACTATAAAATACTGTTCATACAATCCATGTCTACTCACAACAATGGATTAAAATGTAATGATTTGTTTGTTTTTAATTCAAATGAATTAGCTAAAGCAATCACATTTACGTATCATACGTTACCTATGTTTGGCTGCAACACTCTGGGTTCACACATTTAGGCTAAGATACGATATTATTATAAAATACTGTTCATACAATCCATGTCTACTCACAACAATGGAGTAGAAATGTAATGATTTGTTTGTTTTTAATTCAAATGAATTAGCTAAATCAATCACATTTACGTATCATACGTTACCTATGCTTGGCTGCAACACTCTGGGTTCACACATTTAGGCTAAGATACGATATTACTATAAAATACTGTTCATACAATCCATGTCTACTCACAACAATGGATTAAAATGTAATGATTTGTTTGTTTTTAATTCAAATGAATTAGCTAAAGCAATCACATTTACGTATCATACGTTACCTATGCTTGGCTGCAACACTCTGGGTTCACACATTTAGGCTAAGATACGATATTACTATAAAATACTGTTCATACAATCCATGTCTACTCACAACAATGGATTAGAAATGTAATGATTTGTTTGTTTTTAATTAAAATGAATTACCTACAGCAATCACATTTACGTATCGTACATTACCTATGCTTGGCTGCATCACACTGGGTTCACACATTTAGGCTAAGATACGATATTACTATAAAATACTGTCCATACAATCCATGTCTACTCACAACAATGGATTAGAAATGTAATGATTTGTTTGTTTTTAATTCAAATGAATTAGCTAAAGCAATCAAATTTACGTATCGTACGTTACCTATGCTTGGCTGCAACACTCTGGGTTCACACATTTAGGCTAAGATACGATATTACTATAAAATACTGTCCATACAATCCATGTCTACTCACAACAATGGATTAGAAATGTAATGATTTGTTTGTTTTTAATTCAAATGAATTAGCTAAAGCAATCACATTTACGTATCGTACATTACCTATGCTTGGCTGCAACACTCTGGGTTCACACATTTAGGCTAAGATACGATATTACTATAAAATACTGTTCATACAATCCATGTCTACTCACAACAATGGATTAAAATGTAATGATTTGTTTGTTTTTAATTCAAATGAATTAGCTAAAGCAATCACATTTACGTATCATACGTTACCTATGCTTGGCTGCAACACTCTGGGTTCACACATTTAGGCTAAGATACGATATTATTATAAAATACTGTTCATACAATCCATGTCTACTCACAACAATGGATTAGAAATGTAATGATTTGTTTGTTTTTAATTCAAATGAATTAGCTAAAGCAATCACATTTACGTATCATACGTTACCTATGCTTGGCTGCAACACTCTGGGTTCACACATTTAGGCTAAGATACGATATTACTATAAAATACTGTTCATACAATCCATGTCTACTCACAACAATGGATTAGAAATGTAATGATTTGTTTGTTTTTAATTCAAATGAATTAGCTAAAGCAATCACATTTACGTATCATACGTTACCTATGCTTGGCTGCAACACTCTGGGTTCACACATTTAGGCTAAGATACGATATTGCTATAAAATACTGTTCATACAATCCATGTCTACTCACAACAATGGATTAAAATGTAATGATTTGTTTGTTTTTAATTCAAATGAATTAGCTAAAGCAATCACATTTACGTATCATACGTTACCTATGCTTGGCTGCAACACTCTGGGTTCACACATTTAGGCTAAGATACGATATTACTATAAAATACTGTTCATACAATCCATGTCTACTCACAACAATGGATTAGAAATGTAATGATTTGTTTGTTTTTAATTAAAATGAATTACCTACAGCAATCACATTTACGTATCGTACATTACCTATGCTTGGCTGCAACACACTGGGTTCACACATTTAGGCTAAGATACGATATTACTATAAAATACTGTCCATACAATCCATGTCTACTCACAACAATGGATTAGAAATGTAATGATTTGTTTGTTTTTAATTCAAATGAATTAGCTAAAGCAATCACATTTACGTATCATACGTTACCTATGCTTGGCTGCAACACTCTGGGTTCACACATTTAGGCTAAGATACGATATTACTATAAAATACTGTTCATACAATCCATGTCTACTCACAACAATGGATTAGAAATGTAATGATTTGTTTGTTTTTAATTCAAATGAATTAGCTAAAGCAATCACATTTACGTATCGTACATTACCTATGCTTGGCTGCAACACTCTGGGTTCATTTAGGCTAAGATACGATATTATTATAAAATACTGTTCATACAATCCATGTCTACTCACAACAATGGATTAGAAATGTAATGATTTGTTTGTTTTTAATTCAAATGAATTAGCTAAAGCAATCACATTTACGTATCGTACATTACCTATGCTTGGCTGCAACACTCTGGGTTCACACATTTAGGCTAAGATACGATATTACTATAAAATACTGTTCATACAATCCATGTCTACTCACAACAATGGATTAAAATGTAATGATTTGTTTGTTTTTAATTCAAATGAATTAGCTAAAGCAATCACATTTACGTATCATACGTTACCTATGCTTGGCTGCAACACTCTGGGTTCACACATTTAGGCTAAGATACGATATTATTATAAAATACTGTTCATACAATCCATGTCTACTCACAACAATGGATTAGAAATGTAATGATTTGTTTGTTTTTAATTCAAATGAATTAGCTAAAGCAATCACATTTACGTATCATACGTTACCTATGCTTGGCTGCAACACTCTGGGTTCACACATTTAGGCTAAGATACGATATTACTATAAAATACTGTTCATACAATCCATGTCTACTCACAACAATGGATTAAAATGTAATGATTTGTTTGTTTTTAATTCAAATGAATTAGCTAAAGCAATCACATTTACGTATCATACGTTACCTATGCTTGGCTGCAACACTCTGGGTTCACACATTTAGGCTAAGATACGATATTACTATAAAATACTGTTCATACAATCCATGTCTACTCACAACAATGGATTAAAATGTAATGATTTGTTTGTTTTTAATTCAAATGAATTAGCTAAAGCAATCACATTTACGTATCATACGTTACCTATGCTTGGCTGCAACACTCTGGGTTCACACATTTAGGCTAAGATACGATATTACTATAAAATACTGTCCATACAATCCATGTCTACTCACAACAATGGATTAGAAATGTAATGATTTGTTTGTTTTTAATTCAAATGAATTAGCTAAAGCAATCAAATTTACGTATCGTACATTACCTATGCTTGGCTGCAACACTCTGGGTTCACACATTTAGGCTAAGATACGATATTACTATAAAATACTGTTCATACAATCCATGTCTACTCACAACAATGGATTAGAAATGTAATGATTTGTTTGTTTTTAATTAAAATGAATTACCTACAGCAATCACATTTACGTATCGTACATTACCTATGCTTGGCTGCAACACACTGGGTTCACACATTTAGGCTAAGATACGATATTACTATAAAATACTGTCCATACAATCCATGTCTACTCACAACAATGGATTAGAAATGTAATGATTTGTTTGTTTTTAATTCAAATGAATTAGCTAAAGCAATCAAATTTACGTATCGTACGTTACCTATGCTTGGCTGCAACACTCTGGGTTCACACATTTAGGCTAAGATACGATATTACTATAAAATACTGTTCATACAATCCATGTCTACTCACAACAATGGATTAGAAATGTAATGATTTGTTTGTTTTTAATTCAAATGAATTAGCTAAAGCAATCACATTTACGTATCGTACATTACCTATGCTTGGCTGCAACACTCTGGGTTCATTTAGGCTAAGATACGATATTATTATAAAATACTGTTCATACAATCCATGTCTACTCACAACAATGGATTAGAAATGTAATGATTTGTTTGTTTTTAATTCAAATGAATTAGCTAAAGCAATCACATTTACGTATCGTACATTACCTATGCTTGGCTGCAACACTCTGGGTTCATTTAGGCTAAGATACGATATTATTATAAAATACTGTTCATACAATCCATGTCTACTCACAACAATGGATTAGAAATGTAATGATTTGTTTGTTTTTAATTCAAATGAATTAGCTAAAGCAATCACATTTACGTATCGTACATTACCTATGCTTGGCTGCAACACTCTGGGTTCATTTAGGCTAAGATACGATATTATTATAAAATACTGTTCATACAATCCATGTCTACTCACAACAATGGATTAGAAATGTAATGATTTGTTTGTTTTTAATTCAAATGAATTAGCTAAAGCAATCACATTTACGTATCGTACATTACCTATGCTTGGCTGCAACACTCTGGGTTCATTTAGGCTAAGATACGATATTATTATAAAATACTGTTCATACAATCCATGTCTACTCACAACAATGGATTAGAAATGTAATGATTTGTTTGTTTTTAATTCAAATGAATTACCTACAGCAATCACATTTACGTATCGTACATTACCTATGCTTGGCTGCAACACTCTGGGTTCACACATTTAGGCTAAGATACGATATTACTATAAAATACTGTCCATACAATCCATGTCTACTCACAACAATGGATTAGAAATGTAATGATTTGTTTGTTTTTAATTCAAATGAATTAGCTAAAGCAATCAAATTTACGTATCGTACATTACCTATGCTTGGCTGCAACACTCTGGGTTCACACATTTAGGCTAAGATACGATATTACTATAAAATACTGTTCATACAATCCATGTCTACTCACAACAATGGATTAAAATGTAATGATTTGTTTGTTTTTAATTCAAATGAATTAGCTAAAGCAATCACATTTACGTATCATACGTTACCTATGCTTGGCTGCAACACTCTGGGTTCACACATTTAGGCTAAGATACGATATTATTATAAAATACTGTTCATACAATCCATGTCTACTCACAACAATGGATTAGAAATGTAATGATTTGTTTGTTTTTAATTAAAATGAATTACCTACAGCAATCACATTTACGTATCGTACATTACCTATGCTTGGCTGCAACACACTGGGTTCACACATTTAGGCTAAGATACGATATTACTATAAAATACTGTCCATACAATCCATGTCTACTCACAACAATGGATTAGAAATGTAATGATTTGTTTGTTTTTAATTCAAATGAATTAGCTAAAGCAATCAAATTTACGTATCGTACATTACCTATGCTTGGCTGCAACACTCTGGGTTCACACATTTAGGCTAAGATACGATATTACTATAAAATACTGTTCATACAATCCATGTCTACTCACAACAATGGATTAGAAATGTAATGATTTGTTTGTTTTTAATTCAAATGAATTAGCTAAAGCAATCACATTTATGTATCATACGTTACCTATGCTTGGCTGCAACACTCTGGGTTCACACATTTAGGCTAAGATACGATATTACTATAAAATACTGTTCATACAATCCATGTCTACTCACAACAATGGATTAGAAATGTAATGATTTGTTTGTTTTTAATTCAAATGAATTAGCTAAAGCAATCAAATTTACGTATCGTACATTACCTATGCTTGGCTGCAACACTCTGGGTTCACACATTTAGGCTAAGATACGATATTACTATAAAATACTGTTCATACAATCCATGTCTACTCACAACAATGGATTAGAAATGTAATGATTTGTTTGTTTTTAATTCAAATGAATTAGCTAAAGCAATCACATTTACGTATCGTACATTACCTATGCTTGGCTGCAACACTCTGGGTTCATTTAGGCTAAGATACGATATTACTATAAAATACTGTTCATACAATCCATGTCTACTCACAACAATGGATTAGAAATGTAATGATTTGTTTGTTTTTAATTCAAATGAATTAGCTAAAGCAATCACATTTACGTATCATACGTTACCTATGCTTGGCTGCAACACTCTGGGTTCACACATTTAGGCTAAGATACGATATTACTATAAAATACTGTTCATACAATCCATGTCTACTCACAACAATGGATTAGAAATGTAATGATTTGTTTGTTTTTAATTCAAATGAATTAGCTAAAGCAATCACATTTACGTATCGTACATTACCTATGCTTGGCTGCAACACTCTGGGTTCATTTAGGCTAAGATACGATATTACTATAAAATACTGTTCATACAATCCATGTCTACTCACAACAATGGATTAGAAATGTAATGATTTGTTTGTTTTTAATTCAAATGAATTAGCTAAAGCAATCACATTTACGTATCATACGTTACCTATGCTTGGCTGCAACACTCTGGGTTCACACATTTAGGCTAAGATACGATATTACTATAAAATACTGTTCATACAATCCATGTCTACTCACAACAATGGATTAGAAATGTAATGATTTGTTTGTTTTTAATTCAAATGAATTAGCTAAAGCAATCACATTTACGTATCATACGTTACCTATGCTTGGCTGCAACACTCTGGGTTCACACATTTAGGCTAAGATACGATATTACTATAAAATACTGTTCATACAATCCATGTCTACTCACAACAATGGATTAGAAATGTAATGATTTGTTTGTTTTTAATTCAAATGAATTAGCTAAAGCAATCACATTTACGTATCATACGTTACCTATGCTTGGCTGCAACACTCTGGGTTCACACATTTAGGCTAAGATACGATATTACTATAAAATACTGTTCATACAATCCATGTCTACTCACAACAATGGATTAGAAATGTAATGATTTGTTTGTTTTTAATTCAAATGAATTAGCTAAAGCAATCACATTTACGTATCATACGTTACCTATGCTTGGCTGCAACACTCTGGGTTCACACATTTAGGCTAAGATACGATATTACTATAAAATACTGTTCATACAATCCATGTCTACTCACAACAATGGATTAGAAATGTAATGATTTGTTTGTTTTTAATTCAAATGAATTAGCTAAAGCAATCACATTTACGTATCATACGTTACCTATGCTTGGCTGCAACACTCTGGGTTCACACATTTAGGCTAAGATACGATATTACTATAAAATACTGTTCATACAATCCATGTCTACTCACAACAATGGATTAGAAATGTAATGATTTGTTTGTTTTTAATTCAATTGAATTAGCTAAAGCAATCACATTTACGTATCATACGTTACCTATGCTTAGCTGCAACACTCTGGGTTCACACATTTAGGCTAAGTTACGATATTACTATAACATACTGTTCATACAATCCATGTCTACTCACAACAATGGATTAGAAATGTAATGATTTGTTTGTTTTTATTTCAAATGAATTAGCTACAGCAATCACATTTACGTATCATACGTTACCTATGCTTAGCTGCAACACACACTATTCAATATACTACAATTACTAAATACACTGCTTCGCTTTGGTTGATTTTGAAGGAAATAATTTTCAACAGATATTTTAATTATGAGGCAATATAAAAAACACATAAATAATTTAATAAGCATAGGTAAGTAACTAGTTTGTAGGCTTACATTAGATAGATATATTTACAGGTTAACGTATTCGAAAATGATATGCAAATAATTTTACTCAGGAAAACTTAAATTAAATCTGTCTACAAAATAATTTCCAATAATTAAAAACATTATCTATTAAGAAGCCAGACAGCCAGCTGTCCCGGTCTTCTCTAAATAACTCATCTCAGCCGAATCTCGTCTTTAAAATGAGCAGAACGAGAGACTTTTGTTCTTGAAAAAGTGTCAAAATCAACTACACAAGTTTCAAATTAAAAAATAGTTCGCCTAATAAATAATTATTGTTATATCCTTTAAAACTACAATTTCAGAACTTCGTAACTTTAAAAGACCCATTTCGTTAAGTCAATATCAAAGATTACTTATAATATAGACTATATTCCCAAATTTAGAATTAAACATTTAAATTTGACTGTGGTGTCTATAAAAATATATTTGTTAAACCGTGTAAATGGTTCAATTCAATAACTGTAATTAAAGTAAATATCGAAAACGTGTTGCTGTTAATGACGAACTGGTTGTTACTTACTTATTACACTTTGATATTACTTACAACCAGACTTTTTGTTAACTATAAGTTGTTAAGGTGTTAACTTACACTTGGAGGAAACGTTTTCGTACTTACGAAGAGGTTGAAGAAGTCGTAAGGACGAAAACGTTTCCTCCAAGTGTAAGTTACAACCTTTAGTTAAAAAAACGTCTGGTCACAAATAATATCAAAGTTTAATATGCAATTAAAGTGATTCGTTTTTTGTAAACAGTTTCGACAAGAAGAAAACGTTTGTCAATATTCTATAATGTCTATCAAGATTTTGGTGTTAAAGTGGGTGTACATGGTTGAAATGTGTTATTATGTAGTATAATAATAGTGTTGTCAATAGAGATTTACAGAAGTTCAAAAAGTGACAACAATCAGTCATTGAAAAGTTTAGAATTGTATGTATTATTAAATCTATAGCAAAAGCGAGAATTTATTGTTCAAAAGAGATGTGTTAGTATTCTGTTGTAATTCTCTTCACAGGTGTAACTGAAAAAGGTAGTCATAAGTTTAAATAAATTTTATCCTAAGACTTAAAATATAAAGCTACAGTAAAACCAAGCCGTTTGGTTGAATTTTTGTAAGCGAAATTCCTATTGGCAGTAAGAATTTAAATGAATCAGGAGATCCGCTACATATTTGTGAAAGGACAGTGAGTGATTTTTCGGCGGTCAAAAAGTAAAGATGACTTTAATAGAAGGAGTTCGGTTCTCGATAATTCCAGCAGTTCAGGGGATATATGAATGTATTAAGTAGTAAGAGACAAGGAGGTTGTTTATATTCGCTTATAATGTTAATGGGACGTTTAAAGTGACGTCAGATTTTTATATTTATATAACTATGTCATGAATGTAAGGATTTTTATTTTGTGCAAGACGTAGGAAGGAGGAATCGGACATTTACATTCGACTACGCAACTAGAATCAAAAAAGTCACATCAAAGTGGACCAATCTTCCCATCCCCCTCACTCCTACTGCTGCACTCAAAAGCAAAATTTCTTAAATATAATTTATTTAATTTCTTAACTCTAATCTGCCAAACTTAACTACAAAAACGAAATTATTATTTTTCTAAAAAAATTATCTTTCAGGAGAAAGACAGGCTAGGATTGGTTGAAATGGAAAAAATCGTTTTTTACAAAGCAGTGAGGCAAGAAATGATCCATCGAGACCCTACGGTTTGGGAGCTGGAGAGAGCATCTAAGGTCTGGGATCCGAAGACCAGTTGAGTTCTGAAAGCCGTATAGCGTAGTACAGTCCGGGAAGCCGGAGAGGAGGTAAGTAACGTTTACAAAGGTGAAAGGTTTAAAGACATAAAGGAGGAGAGAATTAGGATCTGGAGGTCAAAGGTTCAGGTGGCTGTGCAATCGGAATGTCGTAATAGTTACAACTTCTAAAGGAACGACATTTGATTGAATAAGAAAGAAAAAACTAATCTGTCATTTTGGAAACCCACTGGACTACGCTCAACTCGACCCAGTACACGCGGACACTGAGGTTCCACCAACTTTATTCTACTTCAGTACTATTTAAATAATTATTTATATCTAACATTTTAAAAACAAATTGTTATAGCTAACAAAGTCTATTAAGTAAACGGGAGTTAATAAATTAATTAATAATTCAAGCCACCAGCCAGTCATATTATGCCTAGAGATATATTTAATTATTTACATGTAGTTACTCAGGATAATATTAAATTTAGAACTGAATAATTGATAATTGTAAATGTTTTTCTTATGTTTTTTTACCGCTGAAACTAAGCAAGCAGCCACAGCATCAGTTTCTACTAAAGTACATGTAAATTAGTGTATGAACTTTAATTAATTTGTTTTTTAAAACTAATTTGAAGATTATTTAAATTTGAAATTTTTGAGTCATTAAAGTTGAACTAAATGAGTAATTAATGAGTTCTCATGTTAAGACCAGAAATTCTAATAATCCTTCACTAAATTTAATCCTTATGAATACATATTTCACTTAAAACAAACAATTAGAATCAATTGGTCCCCACAATTACAAACTATTGATGATAAATTAAATTAATAAAGTGTTAAAATAGTATATTTTGTAACTTACGCAAGGAATTCTTTCATAAACAAAAGCGGTCTTACGCTATAATGCATACATAGTCTATATCTGTTATAACTATAAAACTACTGTGGGATAATGTTTATTTTAACAAATTAAACCTATATACCCCAAAAAACTCTTTCATTTATTTAATATCTTATGAACATTTTAATTACAATTAAATCATCCTCAGAGGCAGTTTACAAATCAAACTACTGAGGTTACAAACCATCTAAGGGGTAGTTTTTTGTGTAAATTACCTTTGACGATGATTGCATTGCAATTGAAATGTACATAAGGTAATAAATATATGACACAAGTTATTTTTCGTATTGAGGTTTTATTTATGTATATTTAATGTTATCGGATATTTGTAATAGTTACTGTTTTCAATGTTTCTTTTTGTTCATTGAAAAAAAAACTTTTTGAGTTAAAAAACTCAAGATTTTTTTCCAATTATAAAAATAATTGGATATCAGCTATATTTTTTTAATTTATTGTTTTCACTGCTTTAAAGTAAGAACATTGCTGTAGTTAAGTTCCTTTTTCCAAGTTTTATTTATTTTTTCTTCAAAAGCTGTTAGCGAATAAAGTAATACAACATTATCAGATTTTTATAATATATTTTGGATTTAAAATCAATAATTCAAAATACTTTCTAATATATTAATTAGTGTACATGAAAAGTTATCAAACGATTTAAGGTAAAACAATTACAACTGTAAAACATCATTACTTAATTTATTTCGCAATAATGCATTTAATTATTCTTCAATCAAACATTCCTTCAAATCTACTTCGAGATAATCTGAAAAAAATCAAACAAAACAAATTAAATAAAACAGTATTACTGTTATTAAGTTTACTAGAAAAACATTTTTAAATAAGCATTTAGTACTACATTGGTTGACATAGTGGGAAAGGTTGTAATTGTGGCTCATAGATGGTGCAGTGAACACAATCTAGCCCTACATCAATAATTGTGTTTCTGTTAGGACATATAGATGGCGATACTAGTCCATGGGCATCGTGGGGGACCCAGAACCGGGTTATGACAAAATTAATAAGTTAATTAAGTTGCATATAATTATCGTTTTTACTCCATTTTCTATTACAGTTGATGAAATTTTAACCAATGATAAAATAAATGCTAAGTACTTCAAAAAATGGGAGATAATTATAAGGACGATCTAGGACTTTTTGTTTTTATTACTCATTATCTGATAGTCGTATTAAGGTTTCATCTTTACATTGGTTTAAGTGATTAAGATTTGTAGGACTAGATATTTCAATTTCTATGTAATAATAAAACAGTGAGCCAAACTTATAAAGATTTTTTTTTGTATTCTATATACTTATTGTTCAAACAATTAATCAATCAAATTTAAATACATCACTAAACATTGTATTTAATATTTGTATGTAAAGTATTTACATTTTTAATGTTGATGTATTACAACCGCACCTAATATTAATTCACGATAGAAGCTAAATATTAACCTTTAATTGCTAGACATCAACTTATTATAGCCTCTATAATATACGGTTTTACAGATGATAATATGCAAGCATGTGTATTTATAACATAAAACTCCTGGTGTAGTAGTTATATTAAATTTTCAAACGTTTAATTAGTAAAGAGTAGTCTTAGTAGTAATTAGTAAAGAGTACAATAAGAAAAAAAATATATTACGAATAATAAAGTTTAGCGATTTATGTGACTTACGCTAACCTATTAACTGTTATTTTCAGTTTCTTTTACCAGTCGAAGTAAATAAAAATTTCCCCACCACGGTCTTTTAAGTGTTAGAACCATAAGCTACCTAAATTATGAACGTTCATGTAAATGTTATTAGTTTAGTGTAATATTCGATATACTCTATATGTTTAGTCATCAATTGTTTAAGTAATTACCTATTTCAATAAAATGGAAGAAATCATATTTGTACATTCCTATCGTCTAGCCCTAGAGTATAAAATTATTCTAAGAAGTTCCATTGACCTCTACACACTATTTTCACAAGTTTTTTTTAAACATCTTATGAATATTTTAAACTTGAAATATCGGTGGTATTTAGTTTGTTAGAATACTACTCGATTACATTACATCGATAAAAATTATTCTTGCTAAATTCAAGCAAAGATAAAATAGTTTCTTAAATTAGCCATTACTCTTACGTATCTCCTTGAAAATGAAAGAGACAACATTATTCAAATAAATCTTCAACCTAATAATTGTTACAGTTACAAATTAACTTATTTCATATCTTGTACTAAAGTTTTAATTTTAAAATTGCAGGACTTCAAAAAGCAAGAGATTATTTGGTTTTGGAGAATATGTGGAGAAAATAAAAATTGCATTGTAAGGTTAATCATACTTATACTCTTGCGGAATACAATAATTCTTTAGAATAAAGATAAAAGTTATGTATTTTTTTATTAAAAATTTATTTGTATTATTTAGTAATTAACTAAATATCAGCCTACACACACACACACACACACACACACACACACATACAGTCACAAACACACATATTATACATATATATATATATATATATATATATATATATAAAGAATAAAAGTCTAAATACAAATACAAGAATTAAAATTTAATTAACAATTCAAAGCTTCATTCAATTCATTGAATTGTTTAATATTCCTGATGATGTTGGTACTGTTAGCCAACGAAAAGCTTTGAATTGTTAATTCAATTATAATTCTTGTATTTGTATTTAGACTTTTGTTCTTTATTAATACACAAGAAAACATACTGCGATATATATATATATATATATATATATATATATTATTAGATACATGACCTATTATTAAGCGTCAAAGTAAGCTACGTGTAATGCTTATACATTCATTTATATATTCCTTGTTGCTTTGTTGTATTCCGATGTATATATTATATGTAAGGAATAGTGTGTTTCTGATAATAAATCTCGGTTTTGTGTGTCTGATTCGCACAGAAAATATAATAAAACTCTTTAATCCTTGAATTTTCTTTTATTTTAAGAGATATTAGCGTAACGTATTACAGAATAAATGAGAAAATATAAATATTCTGTATTGACAAAAAACGTTTTGGATGAACACGTAAAATTTTATGTACTGTGTTTTTTTCTTAATTATTATACTGTAACTTATTATTATTTGTGTTTCATTATCTACTGGTAATGGTTTTTAAGAGATTAGGTAAAAGCATTGTAAGATATAAACATGATTTGTTCACTTATATCAGTTATAGAAGAAGAGTTTTACATTTGCTTACTCATACTTACTTGTACTTTGACACTTATTGGTCTTTTTGAGTTCGCATTCGTCATTGAAGATTCGGAACTCTGCTATTGCTTTTGGATCAGAACCACATATTTTCCCACCTTCTGGTGTACAAATGGTTTTAAGGAGGCAATCCTGGTAAGAGGCGATTTGATAAGAATGCACGTAGCCTATTAAGGCAGAAAATAAATTATTGCTTTGCATGAGATTGACTATGTAACGATAGCATTGCTAATTTTTTTTCTACCACCATCGTAACTAGATTTAGTAGTTTATTTTTTTTCTTGAGTTTGTTATACAAAATCATATCAATTACGTACTCAGTTACACTTACAAAAATAAATTCTAAACCTTTTTTATAGAAATACTGTAAACAATTACATAAAGAAAATAGTTTGAGAAAAAAATCAAAAAGTTTCGTATAAATCTACCAATTTTAAAATACAACACTTACCTATTAATAGAATCAAAAACACTGCCAGCTTCATCTTATTGATGGTTTTTGTTAAACAGAAAACACTAAAATCTTTGCGGTATTTATTTAACATAGGACGTTATTGCATTATCTACCTCGACCTTCAAATCTAGCGCGTCCTACAAAAAAAGTGTTAAAACATAAATTTTGCAAAACAAAAAACAGTGAACAACCTTTCCTTTCACTACTTGCGTTGTTCAAGCCTTTATCTTTGTTTCAGAAGTCGTACATCATAGGCGGGTTATTTATTATTTCAAACGTTATCGTCTAGCAAAACTTTTATTTTAGACTGTAAGATATATCTACGGAGCCTATAATTATTTCCAAAGAATTTATGCGTTGGATTGCATCGAAACTGCTCGGCATTAAACTATAATGAAATCGAGTTGCACGTTTCAACAGTTGTCATCGTCAGGTCTTATTGTAGCCTACTAATGCATTTCCGTTTAATTTGAAAAGGTATATGATTTCTGTAAACATTTTAAACATTTTTTTTAACACTCGGTCGGGTTTTCAAACTGTTTTAGATATCTTTAATTATATTTTTTTTAAATTGAGTTTTAGAAACAAAAATGTAAAATCTTTATAATCCAAAATGAATTGGCAAGTAGTGTAATTATAGATAAGTTATATCTCATAGACAATGTTAGGCAATATTGAACAATCTCCAACGATATGAGGAACAGACTGTACAATTAGTCATGTACAAAAATAAGCCTAAAATCTATTTGTTGATACAGATAGTAGAAATATATATATATATATATATATATATATATATATATATATATATATATATATATATGCTGATACGTATTCCTTCACGGATGGAAAAATATGATGAAATGTTACTATCTGGAGTACATCCGTTCATTCTGCAGTCCATAAATTCGCAGTTCCGACGTTTCGCTAGAATCTCATCCAGCATTGACGAGGTGAACCCAACAACAGTAGAAGAGCGAGTCAACTGGATCTTCTACTGTTAATGGGTTCACCTCGTCAATGCTGGATGAGATTCTAGCGAAACGTCGGAAGTGCGAATTTATGGACTGCAGAATGAACGGATGTACTCCAGATAGTAACATTTCATATATATATATATATATAATGTAAATGTGTGTGTGTGTGTGTGTGTGTGTGTGTGTGTGTGTGTGTGTGTGTGTGATTGTTCATTATTAAATGTAATAGGGTATATTATATTCGATAAATCCATATTGGGAAAGATAATGTAGGTTTAACTTTCTAGGTTTATTAAGAAAGAGCCCTGGACTCACCCCGACGGCAGTGTCTATATCCTGAAGATTATCGAAATGAAGTTACTCTGATAGTTAGCAATCAAGCTGCGATTGGAATATTTTTCAGTCTGACAGTCGATATTTCAATATCCTCCTGGGCTCTCTGCGTAATGCAATCCCTGGTACCGCCATAACTGAACCGAATTCATATCCCTATCTACGTGAAGCTATGCTGACATCAGAAGTCTTTTCGGAATTTCCAAGTAGAAAAACCTTTGTGAGGTCGGCGCTGTTGTTGATCGTTGGTTCTGTAGGGGTTTTATGTGTGTGTTTTTACAGTACAAGCCTCCGACCATTATAACTCTATTGGAGGTTTTTAAGGGTTTTTAAGTCGAGAGTATGACTATACTCCACCCGAGAGGTTGTACAGAGTTGTAGTGCTAAGTGTTGTTGTGCTACCATTGAGCTCTAGGTTGATAGCTGTTGCTTAAACGTGAGTGGATACAGCAACGGTTTTAAGTACTGCCTTCTAGATACTATTAAGGGCATAACTCCGCAACCACGATTAGTTCTATCTGTGGGTTAGTTATTAAAGTTAGGCATTTATCCTATGGTTTACATTTGTTCCCGTGACACATGCTACTTAATATTTGCTTCTTTGCATTCCAAACTGCTACTGGGAGCCAATCCGTGGTTAACGCATGATACGTAATGGATGAAGGGGGTTAGAAAAATTCAAAGACATTGGAAAGTAGGGTTAGAATCTTAACGATGATTGCACCCAGTCTACCCATGAAGCTCAAGTAGTTTGGATTAAGACCTTCAGGAAGGGTTCAAATAAGGTCTTTGTCCAATCCGTGGAAAGTTACGTGGTAAGGATCTGGGAGAGATGTTGACAAAGCTAGATGTCCTGGCCGGATTTTCCCTGGGCAACCGTTGATTAGCCCGTCTCTTGTCTGGTTCTTGGACAGGAGGTTGGATACAAATATCAACGTTTCAGAACCTAGATCTGTAAAAACGCTCAACCGTGTTTGTGTATATTTATATTCACCATGTAATCGATAATGTTACACACCCACACACACACACACTCACACAAACACACGCCCCCACACACACACAAACACAAATACAAACACAAACACACACACACACACACACACACACACACACACACACACAGACACACACACAGACACACACATACTCACAGACGCAAATGCACAAATATATATAGCTATAATTATGGAAAAATATTATGAATAGTTAATATCAAGAGTACATCCAATCATTTCGTAGTACATTAATGTCATGAGTGTGGTCACCTCTAAGTCGTGAGTTTATTCTACTGTTTCCGGGTTGTATGTAGATATGAGTGCTGTTAAGCTCCCATTACAGTTGTAGCTTCCATGCGCATAACAGCAAGTGCTCTACGCTCTTAGGTATTACTTAGGCCGTATCGTCGCCAACACTATTTGCTCTATCTGTGCGGAAAACGTAAAGTTATCAATTGTGAAATAATCTTGGGGTTTAGATGTGTTTCTGTGATGAGTGCTACTTTATATTTATTTCTTGACATATATTACACATACGCTAGTTTTTTTAGATTTAACGCCGTCGAAATTCCAAAACTCTACCGGTACCCTATCTACGGCTGCCACATGATAGAAATCGGATGATTGTGGTCAAGAATTCGGGGAAGGTATTGAAAAGTTAAATTATGATAGTACGGAAATGAGCACAGTTGATCGTGAAGGTTTGTGAAGTCGAATGAGGTTATGAACTTATGGAACGGTTCAAAAGAAGGCTCCCTCAAAATCGAAGTTGAGGGCATAATAGGGATCTGTTGTTGGGTGTTGGCTGAGCTTACAGGTGTTTTCGTCCCAGGTTTTGCCTGGATCACCGTCAAACTTAGTCCACCTATCCCACGGCTTCTTGAACGGGAGGTTTACTCTCGCTTGGAGAACGGGAGGTGCTGCTTGATAGCGGAGTTATGTGTGTCTTGAAATATTAGGAATCCCGCCGGTTTAGGGGCAAGCTTCTCACTGACGAAGCCGGGGCGTGAGATAAAGTAGGGGTTGTTTGTTTTGTGTGTCTCTTCTGGCATGTTTTATGTTCATTTCTAGGGCCTTGGGTTTGCCTGAGGATGTTACTCAATCCGCAGAGGACATGCTTGAAGCCCATGTAGGCCATACCCCTTACTGTAGTCTTTCGAATTGTGTAGCTCGTCACACTTCACGCATCGTGGCTTGGTGCTACAACAACCTGGCATCTGAAATACTGAACTGTAAGCGGCCTCTAAGGTTCCATCCTTACTATAGTATAGCAAACTATCTTTATGGCCGTTACTAAGGCCATTCTCGAACTTACGTTCCGCAAGGAACATAGGTAGTGGCTGCTGCGTAAAGTGATCCCTTATTCTGTTCTCCCTAAAGAGGGGGGTATTTTGTTACCCTTGCTTTTGAGGTCGTTTTCAAACTCCGCAGGGAGTGTCGTTTTATCCACTCCTATAATGATAACATTTTCTCGCTCTTCAGCTTAAAAACATTATGGAAAACACCCTTCTTCTTCAGATGCCTCTGACCCGCTGGGGGTGTGTGGACTAGCCGCACCTATTGAGAGGGGTTTGACGTTCCTAGCGGTACCCCAGCCAAACATACACACTACTGATCACGCCAACTTCCCTATTACACTCTAATATAATTTCTACAGACAACACATATTCAACACAATCTCTAAAATATTTCAACACTTACGCCTTCTCTTATTGATTTCTGACTGGTTAGAACCGTTGTGCGTCGGGAGTGCTGTAAAAGGCAGCGCTTGACACTCTGCTCCGGGATGCTGATGTGAGCTTACACTGCCAAGACGTATATGCGGTTACTTGTCTGCAAGCCTCTTCGACCCTTGGTCAAGGAGTGTCCGCGGTGTCGGAGCCTGTGCACAGTATTACGAGTGCTCGACTGATGCCCATCCAGTCGAGCTAAGGAGAAAAGCTATAGGCGTCATAGTTCTGAGGGTTGGTTATGACCTTAATGTGATCCAAGGGTGCACGTTCCTATAGTTTCGCTCGTAACGCTCGACACGATGGCTGGCTTACAAAAGCTTTATGGATTAAAAAACCCCGTCAAATATGACTACCCTAAAGAGGGCACTCCAGGATTCTCCTGATGATCCTAACATTGAAGATGTGAGTAAGAAGTTGACTAATAAATACACAAAAAAACCTCTTAACCACAAACTTTCTTTAATTTACCCTTATGTACATTTCAGTTACAAAGTAACCATCCTTCAGAGGGATAACAGACTCTTTGAGTCTTTGTATGTTATCCCTCTGAGGATAGTTACTTTGTAACTGAATTGTACATAAGGGTAAATTAAAGAAAGTTTGTGGTTAAGAGGTTTTTTTGTGTATTTATTATTAAATTCAACCACAGTATATTCCTAATAAATAGTAAGAAGTTGACTTCACAGACATTGTCATCACCAAAGTATTTAATATTTTCTAGTGCCGATGAAGGAAAGATCTTTCTAAAGTTTCTCCTTTCCTTATTAACAATGTCATTACTGCCTGTGCTGGAGGTCGTGTAGCCCCTAGAAACGGATCACTGTTAGTTGCAACCTCCACCGAGAGACAAACTCGTTCTCTATCAAAAATGACCTCTCTTTTTGACCAGGTCCTGGTATCTGCGACTCCCTACAGATCCTTGAATTATTCATAGGTGGTCATCACATGCAGGCATTTAGTGTACATTCCAATTGATGAAATTAAGTCCGAACTGTCGTCTCAGTCAGTTACGGACGTTGTCCATATCATGAAAATGGACAAAGGCGAAGAACTAGTAACAGTCTCTTTTATTGTCACATTTGGAAAACCGGAAATACTCGAATACTTACATGCAGGTTACCAAAGGCTCTCATTGAGACCATATGTGGCTAACCCTAGGCGCAGCTTTAAGTGTCAGCGTTTTGGGCATATCAACTCTACCTGTTCGAAGTAGAGCATATGCGGTAAACATAACGTTGAAGGCCATAATGATAAGGAATGCGTTAATTGGGCCAAATATGGACCAACTGTGGTGGTGACTACCCAGTGCGATCTTACAACTGCCCTACTTCTAAAGAAGAGAACGCTATCCTAGGCATCATGGCGAAAGACAAGATATCGTTTCCAAAGACCAAAGAAATTTATAAATCTACACGGACAAAAGCTGACGGTAAGACTTATGCCGCTACTCTCACCACTTCCAAATCGTCTTCTACCAACTTTGCCAAGCTGTCAAAGAAAATTGAAGTTTTAACAGAACAAGCTTTTCGCCTGTTGTTCTTAGTTACAAATGGTCCTACTTTGAATTTGGTACAACCTGCAGCAAGGCATCACGATTTACCTCTTGTACCAATACCTTCCACTGGGGTCTCGATCTTCTCACTGCCTTTGTGTTCTGACTCTAAAAGTGCTCTGCATGCTCTTCGGGAATTTTTGTCTGTTAACCCCTTTAGTTGGGGGCATTTTGTGTGCTTAACACGGGCTTTAATTGGGGTATGTAGGGGTAACATACTGTTGGGTTCCTGGTCACTGTGGCGTACTTGGAAACACAAAAGCGGATGTGACGAATGACATACCGTGATTCAGAATAAGCTGAGGGAAATTAAAGATACCGTCCGTCCATGGAGGCCTTCTTTTCGTTCAAAACGCAGGGAGGAAGTAGTAGTTACACGCCTTCGTGTTAGCCACTCTTTTGCAGATCATGCGTAGCGATATTTGATGCGTCATGAAGATCCACCAATATGTCAGTACTGTGGAGATATCTTCACAATAAAACATATTTTAGTTGATTGTGACGGTGTAACTAATATTCGTGCCCTTTTCAATTTAAAAGAAAGTTTGAAGGTGGTGCTAAGAGACGATACCTCGACCATTAACCGAATGATCGCTTTCTTGCACCAAAAAAATTTAATATTTAAAATTATACGCTTTTATATTCATACATATATTTCTTTGTGTGTGTTTTAAGTATATTTTTTTTTCAATTTATTTGAATTTAATGTATTTTATGTTTCGTTATAGTGCTATTAAGATTCATTTATTGTTAAGTTGTTACATAATGTTTTAAGTATTGTTATAATTTATTTACTATTTTACGGTTTTTATTTTGTTATTCATTGTTTTATATTTTTTATTGTTATTTTCAACATTTGTATTTATATTCTACGTAAATATTCTTTCTATATATACATTCCATATAAGTGTTTTTTATTGTTATAGATTTATTGTTTTTTTTTGTATTTATTGTTATGTTTCTCTTTATTGTTGTATATTTATTGCAACATATTTAATTGGCGAGGCTCATTTGACCTTATCCGGAGCTTTGAAGAAATGCTTCATCGCTTTAGTGGTATTTTGCTGTACCTCATTGACTGTGTCAGAGTGACAGGTTTGTTGCCTCCTCTTTCTTCAAACCACTGTCTGAAAACCGGAGCGTTCGGCGAATAATTTAGCCACAGGTACCACAGTTATGTTGTTTTTTGATGTGATGAGTGTATAGACAGACATGGTACGACCCTCAAAAGGGTTCCGCCCGATAGTTAGCCAAGTTAGCGCTCTTGGACTGGAGGTCCAAGTGGTTAGAGCGGGCCGGATATCCTCAAGTATAGCCACTAATCTGCATTGGATGGTCCTAGGAGTAACTTAAAAAGTAAGTTACTCCAAGTTATCGAATTACTCCCAGAAAGCAACAACCAGAATACTGATGAAGTCGGCTCGTCTATCCACTCAGCCTGTTCTTCCTCACAGTATTACATCCTATTGTCTTAGGGTGAATTTTGGCCGAAGCCGGTCTGTCAGAACAAAGCAACAACTCACCAACCGGTCTTCTGAAGCATCATAACTCTGAACCTACGCCTGTTATAGGTCCAAATAAGGCCTTTATACAGGCAGGGTAAACTATGCTAAATGCTCTGTGCTCCTGTAACAGAAGAAAAGCAACAACTCACCAACCGGTCTTCTGAAGCATCATAACTCTGAACCTACGCCTGTTATAGGTCCAAATAAGGCCTTTATACAGGCAGGGTAAACTATGCTAAATGCTCTGTGCTCCTGTAACAGAAGAAAAGCAACAACTCACCAACCGGTCTTCTGAAGCATCATAACTCTGAACCTACGCCTGTTATAGGTCCAAATAAGGCCTTTATACAGGCAGGGTAAACTATGCTAAATGCTCTGTGCTCCTGTAACAGAAGAAAAGCAACAACTCACCAACCGGTCTTCTGAAGCATCATAACTCTGAACCTTCGCCTGTTATAGGTCCAAATAAGGCCTTTATACAGGCAGGGTAAACTATGCTAAATGCTCTGTGCTCCTGTAACAGAAGAAAAGCAACAACTCACCAACCGGTCTTCTGAAGCATCATAACTCTGAACCTACGCCTGTTATAGGTCCAAATAAAGCCTTAATACAGGCAGGGTAAACTATGCTAAATGCTATGTGCTCCTGTAACAGAAGAAAAGCAACAACTCACCAACCGGTCTTCTGAAGCATCATAACTCTGAACCTACGCCTGTTATAGGTCCAAATAAGGCCTTTATACAGGCAGGGTAAACTATGCTAAATGCTCTGTGCTCCTGTAACAGAAGAAAAGCAACAACTCACCAACCGGTCTTCTGAAGCATCATAACTCTGAACCTACGCCTGTTATAGGTCCAAATAAAGCCTTAATACAGGCAGGGTAAACTATGCTAAATGCTATGTGCTCCTGTAACAGAAGAAAAGCAACAACTCACCAACCGGTCTTCTGAAGCATCATAACTCTGAACCTACGCCTGTTATAGGTCCAAATAAGGCCTTTATACAGGCAGGGTAAACTATGCTAAATGCTCTGTGCTCCTGTAACAGAAGAAAAGCAACAACTCACCAACCGGTCTTCTGAAGCATCATAACTCTGAACCTACGCCTGTTATAGGTCCAAATAAGGCCTTTATACAGGCAGGGTAAACTATGCTAAATGCTCTGTGCTCCTGTAACAGAAGAAAAGCAACAACTCACCAACCGGTCTTCTGAAGCATCATAACTCTGAACCTACGCCTGTTATAGGTCCAAATAAGGCCTTTATACAGGCAGGGTAAACTATGCTAAATGCTCTGTGCTCCTGTAACAGAAGAAAAGCCACAACTCCCCAACCGGTCTTCTGAAGCATCATAACTCTGAACCTACGCCTGTTATAGGTCCACATAAGGCCTTTATACAGGCAGGGTAAACTATGCTAAATGCTATGTGCTCCTGTAACAGAAGAAAAGCAACAACTCACCAACCGGTCTTCTGAAGCATCATAACTCTGAACCTACGCCTGTTATAGGTCCAAATAAGGCCTTAATACAGGCAGGGTAAACTATGCTAAATGCTATGTGCTCCTGTAACAGAAGAAAAGCAACAACTCACCAACCGGTCTTCTGAAGCATCATAACTCTGAACCTACGCCTGTTATAGGTCCAAATAAGGCCTTAATACAGGCAGGGTAAACTATGCTAAATGCTATGTGCTCCTGTAACAGAAGAAAAGCAACAACTCACCAACCGGTCTTCTGAAGCATCATAACTCTGAACCTACGCCTGTTATAGGTCCAAATAAGGCCTTTATACAGGCAGGGTAAACTATGCTAAATGCTATGTGCTCCTGTAACAGAAGAAAAGCAACAACTCACCAACCGGTCTTCTGAAGCATCATAACTCTTGAACCTACGCCTGTTATAGGTCCAAATAAGGCCTTTATACAGGCAGGGTAAACTATGCTAAATGCTATGTGCTCCTGTAACAGAAAAAAAGCAACAACTCACCAACCGGTCTTCTGAAGCATCATAACTCTTGAACCTTCGCCTGTTATAGGTCCAAATAAGGCCTTTATACAGGCAGGGTAAACTATGCTAAATGCTATGTGCTCCTGTAACAGAAAAAAAGCAACAACTCACCAACCGGTCTTCTGAAGCATCATAACTCTTGAACCTTCGCCTGTTATAGGTCCAAATAAGGCCTTTATACAGGCAGGGTAAACTATGCTAAATGCTATGTGCTCCTGTAACAGAAAAAAAGCAACAACTCACCAACCGGTCTTCTGAAGCATCATAACTCTTGAACCTACGCCTGTTATAGGTCCAAATAAGGCCTTTATACAGGCAGGGTAAACTATGCTAAATGCTATGTGCTCCTGTAACAGAAGAAAAGCAACAACTCACCAACCGGTCTTCTGAAGCATCATAACTCTTGAACCTACGCCTGTTATAGGTCCAAATAAGGCCTTTATACAGGCAGGGTAAACTATGCTAAATGCTATGTGCTCCTGTAACAGAAAAAAAGCAACAACTCACCAACCGGTCTTCTGAAGCATCATAACTCTTGAACCTTCGCCTGTTATAGGTCCAAATAAGGCCTTTATACAGGCAGGGTAAACTATGCTAAATGCTATGTGCTCCTGTAACAGAAAAAAAGCAACAACTCACCAACCGGTCTTCTGAAGCATCATAACTCTTGAACCTTCGCCTGTTATAGGTCCAAATAAGGCCTTTATACAGGCAGGGTAAACTATGCTAAATGCTATGTGCTCCTGTAACAGAAAAAAAGCAACAACTCACTAACCGGTCTTCTGAAGCATCATAACTCTTGAACCTTCGCCTGTTATAGGTCCAAATAAGGCCTTTATACAGGCAGGGTAAACTATGCTAAATGCTATGTGCTCCTGTAACAGAAAAAAAGCAACAACTCACCAACCGGTCTTCTGAAGCATCATAACTCTTGAACCTTCGCCTGTTATAGGTCCAAATAAGGCCTTTATACAGGCAGGTTAAACTATGCTAAATGCTCTGTGCTCCTGTAACAGAAGAAAAGCAACAACTCACCAACCGGTCTTCTGAAGCATCATAACTCTGAACCTACGCCTGTTATAGGTCCAAATAAGGCCTTTATACAGGCAGGTTAAACTATGCTAAATGCTATGTGCTCCTGTAACAGAAGAAAAGCAACAACTCACCAACCGGTCTTCTGAAGCATCATAACTCTTGAACCTACGCCTGTTATAGGTCCAAATAAGTCCTTTATACAGGCAGGGTAAACTATGCTAAATGCTCTGTGCTCCTGTAACAGAAGAAAAGCAACAACTCACCAACCGGTCTTCTGAAGCATCATAACTCTGAACCTACGCCTGTTATAGGTCCAAATAAGGCCTTTATACAGGCAGGTTAAACTATGCTAAATGCTATGTGCTCCTGTAACAGAAGAAAAGCAACAACTCACCAACCGGTCTTCTGAAGCATCATAACTCTTGAACCTACGCCTGTTATAGGTCCAAATAAGTCCTTTATACAGGCAGGGTAAACTATGCTAAATGCTATGTGCTCCTGTAACAGAAGAAAAGCAATAACTCACTAACCGGTCTTCTGAAGCATCATAACTCTTGAACCTTCGCCTGTTATAGGTCCAAATAAGGCCTTTATACAGGCAGGGTAAACTATGCTAAATGCTATGTGCTCCTGTAACAGAAGAAAAGCAATAACTCACTAACCGGTCTTCTGAAGCATCATAACTCTTGAACCTTCGCCTGTTATAGGTCCAAATAAGGCCTTTATACAGGCAGGGTAAACTATGCTAAATGCTATGTGCTCCTGTAACAGAAGAAAAGCAACAACTCACCAACCGGTCTTCTGAAGCATCATAACTCTGAACCTACGCCTTTTATAGGTCCAAATAAGGCCTTTATACAGGCAGGTTAAACTATGCTAAATCCTCTGTGCTCCTGTAACAGAAAAAAAGCAACAACTCACCAACCGGTCTTCTGAAGCATCATAACTGTTGAACCTACGCCTGTTATAGGTCCAAATAAGTCCTTTATACAGGCAGGGTAAACTATGCTAAATGCTATGTGCTCCTGTAACAGAAAAAAAGCAACAACTCACCAACCGGTCTTCTGAAGCATCATAACTGTTGAACCTACGCCTGTTATAGGTCCAAATAAGTCCTTTATACAGGCAGGGTAAACTATGCTAAATGCTATGTGCTCCTGTAACAGAAGAAAAGCAATAACTCACTAACCGGTCTTCTGAAGCATCATAACTCTTGAACCTTCGCCTGTTATAGGTCCAAATAAGGCCTTTATACAGGCAGGGTAAACTATGCTAAATGCTATGTGCTCCTGTAACAGAAGAAAAGCAACAACTCACCAACCGGTCTTCTGAAGCATCATAACTCTGAACCTACGCCTTTTATAGGTCCAAATAAGGCCTTTATACAGGCAGGTTAAACTATGCTAAATCCTCTGTGCTCCTGTAACAGAAAAAAAGCAACAACTCACCAACCGGTCTTCTGAAGCATCATAACTGTTGAACCTACGCCTGTTATAGGTCCAAATAAGTCCTTTATACAGGCAGGGTAAACTATGCTAAATGCTATGTGCTCCTGTAACAGAAAAAAAGCAACAACTCACCAACCGGTCTTCTGAAGCATCATAACTGTTGAACCTACGCCTGTTATAGGTCCAAATAAGTCCTTTATACAGGCAGGGTAAACTATGCTAAATGCTATGTGCTCCTGTAACAGAAAAAAAGCAACAACTCACCAACCGGTCTTCTGAAGCATCATAACTCTTGAACCTACGCCTGTTATAGGTCCAAATAAGGCCTTTATACAGGCAGGGTAAACTATGCTAAATGCTATGTGCTCCTGTAACAGAAAAAAAGCAACAACTCACCAACCGGTCTTCTGAAGCATCATAACTCTTGAACCTACGCCTGTTATAGGTCCAAATAAGGCCTTTATACAGGCAGGTTAAACTATGCTAAATGCTCTGTGCTCCTGTAACAGAAGAAAAAAAATTATAGGATTATATAGCTTTCTGAAGAATACTATCTCGGATTTGTGTAGAGAAAAACAACCCCATTGAAGAGTTATTAAACAGATTACCCAACATAATTTTCAAGCAAAGTGATTTTTTATGTGTTTCTGAAAAACCCTTTCTTGTTTATTTTGCAACAGTTTCTTGTAAAGCAGTCATAAACTTACACACGTCGTCGGCAAATCCTTCTCGTTGAATATGTCTAGTGTAATTTTTCCAATGAAGATTAATATAATTAGGATTTCCCACTCTCGCTTGTGTGGCGTTCAGAAGGAGAGACAAGATTTTACGAGGTGGTTTTACTAATCTCATATTATTGTTTTCTACTAAAGGAGAAATGCACTGTGTTAGCGACCAACATTTAGCCAATATTTCATCGGATCGATTAGGTTACTGATTATTTATTCTAACAAATCATTTAACATGACATCTTTCTTGACTAGATCATATGTCATAATACAACAAATACGTGTAACAAACGGATAATATTATGGTTTGATTGAAGAAATTACTCTGATTCCTTATCGATTTTTCTTACAAGTACGGCTGTATCTGTATAACTTCGTCTGTTCTCACCTACTGTTGAATTATATTTACCCATTCAATATTTACATTGTTAATTCGGTGTTATTGTTTCATTTTTATCTTTAACAAAAATATAACTAAAAATATGTAAAGGGGTTAGTTCATACATACAGAGTTCACTAACTAGCAACATAGTGTAAACCGTTTCATCTTTGCGTTCGCAAGCAAATCCGTTCCTGCTCATCACGATAGCCGTATATATAAAATTATAAACGAATGTAATGGAAAGATGAGAAGGGATTTTTTCACAAAACAAAAATAACATTGGCTACGGTATGAAATTTTGTGGTAAAGAATTTGACGAAAATGAAAAGAACCAATGCAGTTTACAGATAAAAATTAGCGAGTGCTCTTGTTGTGAATAATTTGGCGTTATCCTTAAAATCTAATAATATTTGAGGAATTAATTATCTTTATAAATAGTTTATTTGTACTATCAAACTTATTAAAGCCAAAGATTTTATTGTATAAAAGTAGGTTATGCTTTCTATAATGGGGCTTTCACATACGGAGGAGTTTGGGTGGGGATGCGTTTTTGTCTGACTATGAAAGTAAAATGTTTGTGTTTAATGTTATTCTGGATCTGTTCTTTTTAATAAGTTATGTGCCAAGTTGGGTTTATATATACATAATACATATATGTGTATGTATATATATATATATATATATATATATATATATATATATATATATTTAATTAATTGTTAAATATGATGATAGATTTTCTTGTAATATCTTTATAGAATAAGACTATTTCAAATACTAGAATAGTTAAATATAAATTAAAACTATTCTTCTATTTGGAATATTTAATTATATATATATATATATATATATATATATATATATATATATATATATAATGTTTAATATTCCTGATGATGTTGGTACTGTTAGCCAACGAAAAGCTTTGAATTGTAATTTCAATTATAATTCTTGTATTTGTATTTTGACTTAGTTCTTTATATATATATATATATATATATATATAGATATATATATATATATACATTGTTTATAAAAATTAATATTAATTATACATACATATATACAAAAATAAGAATATTTAAGAAATTAATTGCTCCAAGATTTTTATAAATTTTATGTATTCACATTTTCAAAAGGTTTATACTTAGACAACAACAAAAACTGATGAGTCTTATTCTGTTAGTATAACAAATTTATGAAACCATTCGAGAAGTTAATTGTATAAATATTCCCAATTATGTAATTTGTATTTATAAATAAATATACATTTAACAAATGTCATCTACAAGTCACATTCGCGCACGTGCTCACACACATTAAACAAACATTAAAGCACGAACATGTCAATAACAACATATATAAAATAACTCGCTCGAAGCCATTCATCAAATAAATTGATATCATCAGTAGCTTCGCTCCAGGCCAACAACTAAAACCAACTATTACTGGCTTTCAATTTTAATATTTCCCTTTAAAGTTTTGTAAATTGGAAGGAAAAGTAAGGCACTTGAGATGCCCGACTTTATAATTTATAGTGTCATAATAGTGAAGGTTACAACTATTAAGGTTAGAAGTAAATACTTTTATCATTTAATTAGTTCATATCTAAAAACATGTGGCAATGTTTCATTATCTATAAACTCTTAATTGCTTAGATCTTGTACACGAACCCAGAAGCTATGATAACATATTTAAATAATTAGGTGATATGTAACGATCCAACCTCAGGGTTTAATTTCATCTCATATGTGTTTCAAGTAAATATAACGTTTAATATTTTAAACAAATTGTCTGATGGTATAAACATATTATAAAAAGGAAAGAGAATATTGTATAAATGGCAAAATATTTATATGCTATATATAAAGTTTTACATAAACTGACTTCTTTTTATATTTAAAAAACACCTGTCTACTTTGTTGTATACAATTTTTAATAGTGAAAAATCGTTTATTTCATTACATTTTTAGGATTTGTAGTGTACGAACTGTAAACCAAAATACCGATTTTCGAATGTGAACATAGAAGAAATTAAGTTTATGTTTTTACAAAACCATATTTTCTATGTAGTCATATCTATTTCCATGTCTGAATGAAACTTTTAAAATCCCGCTTGATTATTATTTTTTTTGAGGTCTTCATATTGTTTTAAAAGATTATAATTTATACATCGAGAACATTACAGTTACAGTCGAGATTATAAGTTAGGCATTGATATGGACATACTGATTTTCCCGTCAACATTAAAGATTATTTTCCCCTTTTATTAGTAGTCATGTCAGACATTTCCTCTTTAGTCCCATAAAGAATTCCAGAAGAATTTTTCCTACATTCCTTCACTACACATTCTCTACCCACACAAACAGCCATGAGCTCATCATAGAGGATGTGCTTTAACATCTGGCCTGCTTACGTACGAATCAGACATTTTGGAACTCCTAAGTACAGTGGATGTCAGCTGTGTTTAAATGTTTTCAAAACTAAAATATTCCGTTGGTGAGACCTGTCTAAAAGATCCCCATTTAGGTTGATTATATATTTGGTAATGAGTATCTAGAATATGTATTTGCTCTAACATCTTTTAGGGGTTTGCTAATGGTAGCATAGGATTTAATTTTCATCTAAGATGCTGCTCTTGAGTTACAATATGAACTGTCTTACTACCACTATCGTTTCTATAAATAGGTTGCTTCTTCATACTCTGATGCCAAAAGCACCCATCTCTATTTCAAATGTTTGTGGTATGGCAATATTTACAGAGATAGGTAAATATAGACCTCAATATATCAATGACTTTAAAACACTAGATTTGTCTAGATTTGCACTGTAAGTAGAGATTACTTTTTTCGGCTACATAAGTCTGTTTCTATGTTGATAGTCAACGACTGTACATCGATTATATAACATCCATAATAGTTGTTACCGTCTCCATTTGAAGTACTGTACAATATCTCCTCCAAAATATTTCAAGTCGTCATTGATATTTCACTTGGAATTACAGTTTTTGATAATCCTCCAACCATAAAGCCTTTAATGTACCACACTTGGTGATCTCTGATCTGGCTGATCATAAAGTCCACTCCTCCCGTTTAACAAGATGAACTCTGTGAGGCTTTATTAAATATTACTCTGTTCTCTAAGTATCTGTGGTCATGTCTATCATAAATGCTTCTAAACAATTAAAAATATGCCTGTATCTGTAATGTAAAGACATGGTATTTCATTATACGTGTTACAAAATTCTAAAGTAGGTCACTCTCATCTATATAGCAGTCAACTTGGAACAAAATGGCGTCATTTAATCAGCTGAGTAGCAACCTACGTACATTAAGATTGTAAATTCTACGGTAAACAAGAGCCAAAAAGAACAGTGTGTATTATTTTACCATCAAGAGAATATGCGTTGTATTTTAAAGCGCAAGATAACAGACTCCTTCAGATAACACAGGTAATAGACCCATAAAAGTAACAATGGTTAGTTAATATGTAAGCCTTTAAACAAAAAATTAAAATATAAGACAAGACCTTGCGGCCTTGCAGAATAAAATATTTATTGAGTTACAATCTTTATATAGTGCGAAACGTTTTACTTTGTACAAACAACCATGTGTAGAGTATTAATAGCTTGTTTAATTCTTTGTAAGTAAACATTTATTTATTCGCCTAATATTATAAGTACAAACAAATTATAAGTTGCACAGCGATCGTTTTTAAGGTTTGTGCTGTAAATATAATACGATTTCATTTTTACTATTTAAAAAAACAATGGCATACAATGGATACCTAATATTACTGATGATGGTGATATCATCGTCGAAACTAGTTTTTAATTACAATCTGTGATTTTTAGAATTTCAGCCTTATTTTGTATAAATTAATATCTCTAGCTAAGCTCTAATTAACAATATACAAAATTATGTTTCATTCCTAAAATATTATATTTATAAATTTATTTTTTATAGTCTTAAAAATTTGTGTAAATTTTTTAGCGTTTTATTTCGAGCAAAATTGAGTTAAATCTAATAAAGAATTACTTGAACCTTTAATAAATTTTAAACGTATTACTATGACGTTAATTGCCGTACGTCATAGCTCATTCTAACTTCTCATTATGTTGGTGTAACACATCTGCATGTATCATTTTAAATCATCATTATATTTATTAGCAGTTTAACATTATGCGATTATTGTTTATTATTATATTTTAAATGTAAGAAATGTTACGTTTCACAGAAATTATTTGTAAATTTTAAATTTAGTTGTCTTCTGTATAATTATATAATCCCTTTTTAAACTACATACTTTACTTTGTAATAAATATCACGTTTATTACAAAATATATGTATCTTAATTAAATATAGTCCTTTAACTATCGAAAAAATTATAATATTAATACATAAACACCCCATACAGAGACATAATCCCCTAAAGATTAACCTAAAATATGAATTGAAATATAAATTAAAATACTAGTAAGGTTCAAAGGACGAAACTTGGGACTCATGGAAATAGATTATAGTCAAGCTCTCGTTGCATCTAATAATTTATATGAATTATCTACTTCATAAGCTTTTTGTTTTGAACTTTAAAACTATTTTCATATTTATTATAACTCATAATGTTTACAATAAACAGTTTTGGATTATGAGTCTGTATTGGGCAATAAATATGGGTAATTTGTAAGGATTTATAGAAAGAACGAATTTATTTTTTATTATTTTTTATTTTTTTATTTATTCGAGAACTTACCTCTAGGTAAATCTCGAATTTAAGATCCTCAACTCAACCTTAATTGGTTAGTTATAAATAATCAGATAATACGTCATTATCATCCAGTTCTGATCTTTGTAATTACAAGTCTCTTGATTATCGGAGAGGGAAATAACTGAAATTTAAAGGTTTCGTCTTAGAGGTTAATCAGTGCCTAAACAAATAACTGTTTTTCCATTTTCATCGATTCATGAGATAAGATTAGGATTTTAAAACTTTAATAGCTCGTCGAGAAGAGGAAGTTAGTTTAAATTAAATTGTAAAATTTGTATCTGACAGACGGACAAGACGAATTGATAAGAACGTGTTAAAAATTAAGAATATCAATTTACATGAAAGTTATGTCTTCTTGAATTTACAGGAAACCTATGAAAGATGTTTTTATTTAAGTAAATAGTATTATACTTATTGTGTCCTATTACATTTACAAAGTTCGTTGGATATTGTTAAAAAAACAGAGACTACAATCTTTAAAAATTGTTATGAGTCTTGTTTTCCTCATTCTTTCCGTTAATAATTTAAATTATCTTGTCATTACTTAATCATTTTTTAATGCCACCTTACGATAAATAAATAATACTATAATATAGGGCATAGCAGTATTTATTTTTAAAAAGTTTGAACAATAATCTCAAAGCATTTCGCTCTAAAGTTACAGAATCGTTAGAAATGCTGAGATCGGATGATTTACTTCGTGATATTAACTGTATTAGTGAAATAAAAATAAAGGTTGGCCACGGATCTGATTTTGTATGCTACGCTTTTCTATGTTTACATTAAAAACTTTTCTCCATGTGTACAGGCTATATTGCGGTGAACATACCAGCAGCACCGGCGCCTGAAACACCACTGCTACCACCTCAATGTTCCAGTTCATGCATTGATATCGAAAATAAAGTCATCGGGTACGATCCCAAAGCATCGCCAATCTACAAGTCATTCAATAATTCTTGTTTCTTAGTATCGCAAAACAGATGCTTTGGCACGAGTAAGTAGGCAGTCCTAATCATTGCACTAGATAAGGTTTAGCATTGTTTTAGTAAATATTGGTTAGCATTATTACAGATAAGACATTGTACCAATAGTTATGTAGCACCTATGACGGATGCGTTTTGCACCGTGAACAAAACGCCACACACAAAAACACAGCTTCAACATTTACAGGAAACCCATAACGACAGACACACTTATCCACAACACCTCAAACCACCCTATCCAACACAAACACGCTGCTTTCAGATCCATGCTCCATAGATTTAAAGAAGTACCAATGACCACAGAAAATATAAACAAAGAACTAGACACAATTAAATATTTAGCATACACAAATGGATACAACACCACAATAATAGACAAACTATGGTACGAAATACAAAAGAACACTAAAATTAACACTACAGACAGAGAAAACAGATACATCACATTACTATTCATAAACATAACAACAAACAAAATAATTTCAAAAAATAGGATACAAAATAGCATACAAAACTAATAACGAGTTACAATACAAAATACAACACAATAACAACAACAAGGATAAACTACAAGCACCAGGCGTAAACAAACTGAACTGCAACGAATGTAACAAATTCTACATTGGACAAACAGGTCGCAGCTTTAAACAAAGAGTCGAAGAACACAAACAGAACACCAACTCAACATTTTACAATCACATAAAAGAAACATGACACAAATACACAGACATTTACCATAACCTACAAATCCTACACATCAACAAAAAATGACCACATCTCTCAACACACTAGAACAATATGAAATTTACAGACACACAAAAATACAAAGTACAAACTTATTAAATGAACAAACACAATACAAATCACACATACTCTTCGATACTATCGAAAACATACCTTTAAAACCGTCACCGCTTGACCCAACATCTCCAAGCAGAAGACACTGATGAAGATCAGCACATAGCGATAGAAAACGTTCTGTCTTAGTAAGTTTCAACAAATTTACTAAATTCAAAGTTCGGATAGTCATAAACTATTGTTTTAGTGATTAGTAAATTTAGAGTTTGCAACAGTCATGTCCAAACCTTTTATTCATAAGGACAAATCTGGATCAAACTTAAAGTACAGCAGCTTGAACTTGTCACTTGTCTGACTTTAATACGGAACATAAAAGACTAAGCGGGTGCAGTGAGTAGGCTAAATGAAAATTTTGGTATTTATCGCTTCAAAATACAACTATTCCAACTTAAAAATTGTTTAAACGCCGTTATCTGTATGAAACCGCAGCTTTTTAAAAATATTTTGGTCTAATAACAAAAGGTATGTTTTTTATTATATTAAAGTTCAATGACAAACATATCTCAAATTTAAAAATAAACTCTAGCAGTTTCAATTTAAACATTTGTTTCCAATATATTCAATTTATTCAAAAATCCATTTGTGTAAAATAACAAGAGTTGGACCGGCATGATTCACTATTTACTCGAGTGTTTTATTTATTATGATCATATCTTTTTTTCTTGCTTACATTCATGACAAAGCTACCATTGTGTTGACAAAATCTTCAATTGAACAATTATAATAATTAATGCAGAGACTACAATACACAAATGTGGAACAGAACATTCCTCAACATTCAAGAAGTAATATTTTATATTTAGGCTCAGAATTTACGTCTATGCTACAAGTATAGGAAAGCCCCAAGTTTTACAGCATTAGAGAATTATATGCTAACAAAGAATCTAGCCAACTTTCGTAACTCTATATGGAGGAAAACACGCCTATTACAGATTCTACCGCACTATTATCAAATTATTCTTTATTTTAAAAAGTTACTTTTTTCATATTTCAATTATAGACGATACACAAGTTTTTCCATAAAATACCATTGTTACAGGTTGCAAGAGTGTACATTCAAATCCATTTTTGTGTCGTTCGAAATTTTTTCAAAACATATTTTTTTCTGAATATTATCATAAACGAAAGTTAATCGTGAGGGGATTAATCCCTAGTGTATGTCGAGGGGGGTTGAGAGGAGAGTCGAAAGGTCAAATTAGTTATGTTGAGGTTTTATGGTATAAAAATTATGTTTTTTAATAATAATAATGCTTTATATATGTATGGCTTTTGTTTAATGATTCCTAATGTTACCTCAAACGGAAAACACACTTATCTCAACTAAACAAAAATCTCTATTGTCTCATAAGAAATGTAAAAAAAACGTATTCCATTATAGTTCTACTAATCATGATTCGTAAATACAGAAATGAAAACATGAAAATTATAATTTAAATTTTTATTTCCAGATTATCAAGTGGTTAACGCCTCCCTGGTACCGACGGAACTCATTGATAAGGTGTAAGTGGGGATTTATTGGTAAGGTGTACTGTGCGTATTTGTAAACAGGTCAAAATGCGAAGCAGACCGTAACTCAGATGAAAGAAGGAAAATATATGGTTTTCCTAGTTTTGTGGTTTCATTTAATGCTTACCCAATCCAAAATCATTTTTACAGAGACCGGTGGAAATATCCAAACCTATTGTAAATGAGCAACTTGGGCTCAGCAAAAACTATTTTAATAACCTAATTTCTGTGCACAAACTTTGCGAATAGGCCTATTCACATTGCATTTAGTGAAAGGCGTAACTATGATTAAGTTTTTATGGAACTTTAAAATATTTCCTTTTTATGTCTGTTTGCACATGGTGAGCATTTGTAAGACATAGCAATTCATACCTTGTGAAATGTAAATAAGATTTATTATTTTGTTTGATTTAGGATTTAGTATTATGGTCTACAGAAATGTATATTGATGATCAACTAAATGAAGGAGATCTTTTACAAGTTTTTACAAACAATTAAAATTTTTGTAATATAATTCAGAATAAAAATTATTCTAAGAAATAGTACTAAGACCTTGGGTTTTTTTGAATTATTTTTAGCTTTTATATTTTTATGTTTTATTGATCGTTCGGTGTTATTCTACGTGTATTTCTTGAAAACATAATAGTGTTTTAAATTTACAATTTAAAAGTGTAAGCTCCAAGATAACAAAAGGAAAATAGTGAATCGTTGTTGTCAATATTTTCTATCTTATAAATAATTAAAATGGCCTCGTACTCTTGATTTATATAACTTGATAAATCAAATTTAATTCAAGTTGCTTGATGTAATCATATTCAATTCACTGATTAAACTATAATTAAAAGATACTTAACTAAGTGAATACATAGGGTTACTTGCTGTCGTGATTCGAAACAATCGTTACAAAGCAACCGTTCATAAGCCTGAGTAGAGGCTTTGCTTCGTAAAATGTTTCGAAACGCGTCAGCAAGTAAGCCCTATGTATTCACTTCTTTAAGTATTTTTTTAATTATAGTAGATTTAATTCGTCTTGATTCGTCGTCTTTAACAAATCTCAGTTCCTTTTCCACTACAGTCACGGCAACGACTAACAGAGGCATCCCTTTTGTCCACTCTTGAAACAAACCAAGGATGTTTAATTTGTTGAATAATTTATAAACATTTTACAATAATTTTATTAGAAGATAGATCAAGGACTGTGAGTAGAGAAAACAGGAGAAACTTGACATTATCATTGGCAAATAGAATGGTTATTACTTTATAGGGTTATATGGAAATCACCTACAAAATGTTGATATAGCAAAGTTCTCTGACAAAAAATAGAGATGAAAACCATTATGTATCAACCTGTGAAATATTACATTGATGAAAAGAACAAAATTATTAAGTAGAACAAGTAATAAAAAATTTTATTACGTGTAATCACACAGCACCTAGCACAAAGTGTATACTTTGTGTTAAGGGCTCTGTGGGTGTAATACCTACAATAATTTATTGTGCTAGCCCTGTAATCCTTTGCAGGTTTTCAGCAATCTTTTTTCTCTGCTTTTCTTTTACCAGTATTTTGACCATACAGTATTCTTTTACTATAAAGTTGACCATAAAAACATGAGGGGCTCTAGTCAACTATATGTTCATAAAACGTAACTCTAGAAAATTTTAAGGCAAACAAATGACTTCACATGAGTGTTTGCAGAATCATGTGACAAAATGGAGGCACACAATTAGCGTCCGTCTGATTGGACTCAGAAGGTGGCTGGTATTATAAGGCTTGTAATTTAACCATTTCAAAACAGGAGCTATAAATTTAATTTAACTAACCCTATTTTATCTAGGCTATGTTGTCTTAAAAAATTTACAAAGAAATGGGTGAGGTTAGATCAATTGTATGGGGGCTTAACTCACCAACAAACTTATTATAATGGTTAGTAATAGAATCTACAAACGTAAACTGATATCATTTTTTTTTTTATTGTTATAAATTCAGTCAATTTTGTAAATAAGATTAAAGATGTCAGATTAAGTAAAGATGAGATTTTAGTTTCTATTAATGTCTGTTCTCTTTTTACCAGAATACCTATACGAGAAACATTCGATTTGTTTGGAGAATTTTTGATGGAAAATTATGTTGAAATAGAAAAGGTTGTCCAGTATATGAAACTAACTAACTATTGTGTGAGTTTTAATGAACAAATAGATGGCAGAGTAGTGGGAAATATCGTTTCACTTTTTATTGCAGAAATTTTAATGAGTAAGTTTGAACATGGATTGAAAGAGAAACTTTATTATTTTCCTGGATGTGTCTGGATGAGATGCGTGGACGATTTTCTGTATTTAATAACAAGGAAATTCCAATTAATTATTTTATTAAAGACCATAGCAACACACTAACATCAAATTTGGTTATGAGATCGAAAAAAACGTTTATCGTTTCTCAATGTTTTTTGTATTAGAGGTAAGGAATAAATAGAATTTAACATTTACATAAAGCCAACATCTTATGATAGATTAACTCCTAAAGATTAAAACCACTGCTACTAACGCAAATTTGCAGCGTTAAAAGTCGTGAAAATAGATTGAGTAACCATATCTTTTGGATAGAAAAGGTTTTAAAATTGAATTAAGACGGTTGAAGACCATAGCGAAGTGTAATGATTATGATTCTAAAATAATTAACGAAATTATAAGGAAGCACAATAATAAAAATTTTAGAAACGTTTAACATAACCCTTGGAAATGAGGAAGAAAATTCAATGAAATTGGTTACCTCATGATAACGTTTTAACTAAATGTTTAGAACGAATTTTTAAAAAATATTAATTTAAATCTTGCGTGTAAAAATCAAAGCACACCTATTAAAAATGTATTCAGAGATTATAAAAAATATTCTAAAAATAAGGTAGAAATATTGGATAAATAAGGGATTTACAAAGTGAATTGTAATTATTGGGATTAAATGTACATTGCTTGAACGGCTAGAATAAAAAGGTTTTACAAGATTTAAAGAGGACATTATAGATTTCAAATAATAAACGTTTGATAAGTCAAGTATTACTGATCATTATGTAGAATAAAAATCAATTTTAATACAAACTAAGTCAATAGATCAATCGTAACTTAATTTGAACTATAAAATCTTATCACAACAAAATCAATTACTAATTGGAACATTTATATAAAAGATTATCTAAAAAGGCAAGTTAAAAATGTATGTACCTTTTTAGGTAAAATATAACGTGATGTTTATCTAAAATAATAATAATAATACAAAGTAATACAGTCAAACAAGCACGAAATTTTGATTACTTTGATTCTTTGTCAAGTGGTATATCTAGCAAAGAATTATCTTATTATTCTACTCAAAATCCTATTCGTACGTCTAATTCACATCTTGTCAGCGTAAATATTTTATCTCGTCGTCTAATAGTTTAGAATTAGAAAGAAATTAAATAACTTATGAATAGGAAGGACATAGATGGATTAGGCTTTTAAATATTGTTGATTAACAAAATAAAATGCCTTTTCAATGAAGACACAGATATCTCTCATTACCTAATACCGCCTACATTAGGCTTCTAAGTATAATAACCCATTTATATTTATTGTAAATACAATATCCTATTGTTGACAAAGCTAATGCACTTTTATAACTAAACATTTAATAAAGGTTCTAGTAGTGTAAATAATAATAAATATATTTTTTGTCTTGAAGGTTTCTTTGGATTCTTTGTTTTGAACGATCAATGTTGTCAGTTAATTAAAATTCTCCTTTTTGTTTCCCATCGAATTTTGTCTTGTTGTTACAAAAACGTTGTGGAAGTTTCGTACTAAAATATAATAGGAAACTATTGTTAAAAAAAAACTACCACTAAGAGTATGTAAAATAATTTCAAATCGTTTCAACAATCCGAGCAACATATTTTGCAAACAATTTACTAAATACTTTTTACAGATTTAAAAAAATTGAGCAACCATAGGTTATCTTCATTAATGGATTATTTACGTCACCAACCTTATTTAAAACCTATTTAGGCTAAACATACGTGAATTCTGGAGAAATGGAAAGGAATGGTAGCAATGGTTCAAAACTGTTATATTTACTCCAGACCCTTTATATTTGAACTGATAGGTATTATTCTGTTTAAATAAAACTTACTTTATTGTTATAACACTGATGTAATTGTCTACAATATAGCCTACTTCAAAAAAAAACATTAAAAAGGAAGGAACAAATCAAGAAGTAGACTTAAAGTAACTCTTAGATAAGGAAGCTAGAAGTGGCTGAGGAATTATTTGAAGTAATAACAAAATGTGCATGATAAATCTATACTAATATATAAAAATCCAATGGTGCCTGTTGTGTGTGTGTGTGTGTGTGTGTGTGTGTGTGTGTGTGTGTGTGTGTGTGTGTGTGTGTGTGTGTGTGTGTGTGTGTGTGTGTGTGTGTGTGTTACTTAATCACGTAAAACATACTTTACCCATTGAGCCTAAATTTTATATAGACATTCTTAGGATCACTGGTTATCACATAGGCCTATTTTTATTTAGAAAATCCTTCAGGGCACCGACGCACGGTCCTTGAAAACCCCCTTAACACCCAACTTTCTATACTCCATTTAATACTTACCTTGACTTAATCAGCTGATAATGCACGGTAACAGTCTCTTTTTAACACATGTAAACAGCTGATAGCAATTGATTCATTTTTCTAGGCTAGTTTACTTTACAAATGGTTGTAAAAGAAATGTTTTCCTACCTTGGTTTTCAAGATAATAATCAGTAAGTTTATAGTTTGAAATATTTATTGCGAATTAATTTACACTATTTTATAAAAATTAAATGGTGGCTGTCTGTGTGTGTATTACTTAATCACGTAAAAACTACTGGACCCAAGGAGCTGAAATTTGGTATTTATTTCCCGTTCTCACGTGTTCGAATTTAGCGAAACAAATTATACCGGGCGACGAAGAAAGTAATCAGAGATATGAACAAAATTTAAAAAACTCTCTTTCACGCCCCAAAAGCTTAGAGTTGTGTAATTCCCCCCAAATATGGTGCTAATAGTGCTGGTAAAAATGCACATTGCCCACCTCCGATATAATCCATATAAAATTAATCAAAAACATGTCCTGAAGCTATATTGACAATAATTATAATTGTTTGTTATTCCCACGGAAGGTTATTTTATATACCTATGAAGTACCCAGTCAGGATAGATTTGGTTGTAATTTTATACGTTTAACTAAATGTACACATTTAAGGCTAGAATAGAGATCATGTGACGAAGTATTAGTCCGCGTAAGTAGAAGATTTATTAGGTATGATGTTTACAACCAAATATCCTGACTGGACACTTTACAGGTATTTTTTAATATAAGTATATAGTGTATAAAATTACAACCAAATCTATCGTAACTGAAGAGTCTCTAGCTATATTTAAATATATCTAAAAGTATTATGGTGCGCCTTTGATACGCGGACGTAGTACTTCTTATTACTCCATAACGAATTTTTTACCCACTTTAATTTGATAACAATTTTATTTATTTCCTTGATCGAGTGTTTTCATTATTTATTTCGTATCGCTGACAACTTTCACCCGGTATAATTTTTCCCCTATCGAACACGTGGGAACGGGAAATAAATACCTGAAATTTTATACGAACATCTTAGGGTCCTTGGTTATTACAAAGGCCTAATTTTTATTTAGAAATTCCGTCAGGGCACTGGCCTTGGAAACTCCCTTAACGGTAGGCTTATAAACTATAGTTTAATATATTTTTTGGGATATAATTTCAGTAAATTAAATTCAACCCAGACACAAATACAAATTAAATCAATACAAATATTCGTCAACCCCATACGAAGGACGGGTACTCTGCTAGTACTTTGAAAAAGAAAATTCTCTAAACGAAGTATAGCAAAATATATTAGGCTAATGTAGGACGTGAATCAGCCAGCTTAAAAACTATCTGAGGTATACACTTCAAATAATGACAAAATGAATTTTGACAGAAAAGATCATGGAATTTATAATGACAAGACATACTGCGCTAAAAAGGAATCTTGTTTTTAAAAAAATTTGTGAAGAAATAAAACCCTCAGATGTGGCATACAATGGATGGCTAGCGTTCTAATAGAGAAGAAACTTGAAACACGGCTAGGACAAGATTTTGTTAGCATAGCGGGGAAAAAAAGAAAAGTATTTTGAACAATTGCCATATTAGAAGGAATAAACATAAATAGATAAAAAAATATGGTAAATTTCGTCTAATGGGATACAAAATTAGAAGAATAACGCTTGGAGGAAAAAATATATGGAGTGGAAAATTTGCTGGATGGTGATTGGAATCATAGTAATAGGGCATATAGAGTAAAAGGATGGTTAAAACAATGTAGGTAGAGTCAGCTGTAGAAGTATTTCATATGTGGACTGTATTAAACCATTCAGTATTGAAGGGGGCAAAAAAGCAAAGTGGTGAAAACTCGACAAAGTCTAAACGGTTACTGAATCAACCTCCATACCTTTATACCACCGTCGGCTTTACGGCCCCAGTAAGTTGAGTAAACATAACAAATGCATCGAGGAAAATCAAACCGTTTCCTACCGTGTTTCCAGCAACATTGTT
>JBAIZL010000003.1:139537760-139610260 GCA_036971475.1 Prosapia bicincta
CATTAGTTATTTACTACAATACTTCATCTTTATTTAATGAACTCGCCTAATTTATAATCCTTTGGAATATATAAACTTTGAATTCTTGTTTTTATTAAATTTTTTTTGCTGATTCCTGAGAAATGTTATTGGTTCTTACGCATTAATTATTAGACAGCAATAAAACTCCATAACCAAAACAGATTAGTATTTAAATACTAATTTATTTACTAAGCCTTAGTTGCTTGTAAAAAGTTAAAATCATTTTGACCGAGTTGTTACAAATACCTTTACTTTAAATATTATCCTCTTGTTCACAAGTGCATCAGTTTTTTCATTTGGTTATCCAAAATATTTAATAAAAAATTGAACTTTAGTATAGCCAAATGGTGGTCCTTTGTCGTGGATATCTTATTATTATTTTTGTTATTTAAAATATTACTTCAGTATTAAATAATAGATTTTAATAATGATTAAAATAAATAATAAGAATAAAACCCACAAAGTGATCATTCTGATTATTTAATTTATCAACAACTAGTTTAATTGAATTTTCACTTATTAAAATTAGATTTACCTGACATACTTAGTTCATATTTCACTTTATTCATACATACTCCATTTTTAATTTACTTATTTCTTTTAGACAAAAGTAGTTCTTGAAACAATTTTCATTCTATTTTTGCAATGGAAATTTGTTTTATATATGTTAAACTTATTCCATATTTAAAATAAATATTTAGGAATAAATGTAGATTAGTAAATTACGAATTACTAATAAAACGTCACATTTCAGGGAAGGCATTGTCCCACGGGATTAAAGCAGGTAAATAATGTTTAAACGGATTTTTCACAAGCCTCGTAGTTACAAGTTCGTCGACCTTCAGAAGTCATTCAATTTTTATATTTAATTCTTAAACTCATTTCAAAAATTGCAGAATAATTTTTGCCTACCAAACAAGCACTGCACAAACAAAATATCAAAGAAACAATAGTTGAAAGAGTTATAACGGAAAATTATCTTACTTTCAAATGTATAGTTAAGGACAACGTTAGTAATTAACTTTAAATGCAGATAAATTGAGCGAAGAATTATAAACATTTTTGTAATTAGTTGATCAGTTTAATTTAAAAGCAACCGAATACCACGTCTTAGGATACCAATAGCACATAATGGTAATGCCAGAGTGTACACTATCAAATATTTACCAATTTGTTCTAATGTTACAGTCTGCCTTGTGGGTTTTCTACAAGCCTGTGAAGACAATTGTCCCCCCGGCAAGTGTCTGGTATGTGGCTACCAGGAAGATGGCGAGCCTGTTTACGTGTTGTTTTTCAGTCAGTGTGATCTAGAGTATAGCAATGAAGCAGATGGAACCCGTAAGTACAAATAGTTGTAAAAAGTGAAGATTCATCCTGCAGTTCAATTTCTTAAAATAAATCTTAAAGGTACTTTCTTAAAAAAATTTTCATGCAATTTCCCTTAATACCAAAACCTTTGCTAATTTCTTTAATATAATTACTTACACTAACAATGAAAGAAGTTGCGACGTTAATAAATTCTATTTATAGTTTTTTGTAAAACTCCACGGTTTTACACCTACTATAAGTTTTGCCCCTAGGATTTTTTTGATCTTACATAAGTTTCTCACAAACAATAAAACTAGAACAAATCGGTTTTAAATGACAAAATCCATAAGTAGTGCTTCATTAAAAAAAATATGAACATACATAAATTCACAACGCATATCAGACTGTAAAACCCTTTTCTTCTAAATAGAGCACTATTTCTACTATTAAATACGTCTGTCCCAAAGAAAAGTATTCCGTGACATTAGGTTTGGTTATAAAAGAGGAATTTTAGGGCAATGTTCCGATACAAGAAGCAACATCTCAGGTTGCGTAGCTGTAACCTCCGGTTAGGTATACACAAATAAATTTAAATTATTTTATCAGTTTAGATCAATTTTACCAAGAACACTTACAAACGTACCAAGACAATTGTCCTTTGACCAATTGCTGTCTTTCTTAAGGTTATTTAGGCTATTGAGACCGCTTGCTTTCGATTTACCTGATGATAGACAGGGTTATTATTAAAAATATTAATAATACAATCAGTTCAAATAATGTAGCCTATATATATATATAAAGAACTAAGTAAAAATACTAATACAAGAATTATAATTGAATTTACATTTCAAAGCTTTTCGTTGGCTATCAGTACCAACATCATCAGGAATATTAAACAATTGTTTAATATTCCTGATGATGTTGGTACTGTTAGCCAACGAAAAACTTTGAATTTTAAAATCAATTATAATTCTTGTATTTGTATTTTGACTTAATTCTTTATTAATACACAAGAATACGTATTGCGATATATATATATATATATATATATATATATATATATATATATATATATACACACACACACACACATATATATATATATATATATATATATATATATATATATATGTACAAAATCAAGAAAAACCAAATGGATCTGACACTATAAAAACAAAATTAAAAATTGTTTTGTGTATGTTATTTGCGTTTTCTATAAAAATGAGAGTGTTTTATGATGCAGCTTAGTCAAACTTGTTTCGGTTTGTGTATTACAATAATCTCTAAACTTGATTTAAAACACACTATGTATAGTCCCGAAAAGTAATGTACATTTTGTGTTATCCAATACATAACGAGAATATGTTTAAAATAGCATCACCAAACACACAAACGTTGTATAGTTACACGATTTTGTCAGTCATTAAAATCCCATATTACTTTCAAACCTTCTCAAAGCACAAACTTCGCGTTTTTGTCAAGATTCTTAATACAAATTTTGAATTTAAAACAAATAAAATCATTTATAAATGATTCTGCTGGATGGGAATGATGCTATAATTTAATTTTGTACCTCTATACCGTTTTGAAAAGGAGTGCAAAGGATGACTTCTTCAAGCCGAACTTTCTTTACTCCCACTCCATCCCATACTGTGTGGAATGTTTCTATTGGTTGCAATAATCCTTCTAGCTTCATACATTGTATAACCGGAGTAACTTTAAAAATTCAAAAATTGTAGCGTGTCATTGACCATTAAAACATTATTTTTCGGTTACCACCTTTATTAATTCTTTCTATTACCTCACACTCTCCTAATATATATCTTGTACAAATTTCAGTCGTTAATAAAATATGTTTTTATTCACCCAATCAAGTTCAAAAAAATTTTTTTAAACCTATAATGGACCACAATTGATATTAATACCGGTTTTTCAAATATTAATTCAATAATTAAATTATAAAAATTGTGTTGTCTTAGTCGGATTCGAACTGATTATTTTCGAATTGAGAGTCAGGCGTGCTAGGCACTGCACCAACTTTCACATATATAGATTGTTTCTCAAAGAAGTATATGAACTTTTCATTTGCTCCCACCTGGTTCTCATTGAAACCTCCATTTTACAAACTTAAATTGGTGGCTACCACACAATATGCTTAGGGATTAAAAATTAATGAAAATAATAAAATAAACAAACAAACTGGATTAACTGTATCGAATATTGATTCACAAACTTACCACGTGAAAGGAAACTACAACACAATATAAGTGACCAAAGAAAACGAATAAATAGTAACAAACAAAAATAATAATCCATCACCATACATATTAAAAGAAATGGAAAATTGCAAGGAAATTCACTTTCTATTTTCCTACTTAATATTGTTATTCTGACGAATATATATATTATTTTAATCAAAATAGAAGGAAACTAAAATAAAATTTTTCTTTCTTGACTTAAGTAGGAATTGACTCAATTTTTTTTTATGTTACTTATTTCTATAAAGTATATATACAGTCATTATTATGTTTAATTTATGGAAGAAACGAAACAAATTATTTATCCTTTATATAGTGTTAACAACTTTAATACTGTCGGTAGGAGTGTGCAGATTGAATCCTTATTTTGACTTATAAATAAAAATAAAATATTAATAATCCTTACAATATTCATAATCAGCCTAATCATAATCATAATCAACCTTGGTTATCAGCTAACCGTCAAATATCTATCTTTTTACAAGCTGTAAAATAAATTGTTCATACAGATTTATGGAGAATCCTGGGTGATAAATCAGAAAAATTAAATAAAATACCTGTTCAACATTCCTTACCATGGCTCTTCTAAATGTAGCTCAGTCTCTTTTCTATATTTGTATGAATAAATCATTGATTACAAGTTGCCTTTTAATATACTCTATATAAATCGCAATTTATAAAATATATAACAAGAATGCAAAAAAATGTATTTTTATTCTTGCAGGATACGAACCTGTGGAATTGAAGAGATGTGTGAAGGGAATTTCCTTTAATAAATAATAATAAAAAGAAACAGAAGAAGAATAAATTAAAGAGAAATTCTGGATTAACCTTTAAACATGCAAAGTTTTAAAATCTAACTCTAGAAAGGTTTTATTGTAATAAAAATTTTAAAACTAATACGTTTTTTACTTACTTTGATAAATACATAGTCTAATATTAAAAAATATCTGGGTATTTACTTACCGTGCAAACGTGTACGATTTTAGCGAAAAACAATTACACCGGCCGACGAAGAAAGTCATCAAGGATACGAAAAAAAACGTAAACGCCGTACGACGTATACGTATATTTAAATATAGCTATAAAGTCTCCAGTTATGATAGATTTGGTTGTAATTTTATAAATTACTATATACCTATATTAAAATATACCTGTAAAGTGTCCAGTCAGGATAGATTTGGTTGTAATTTTATACGCCATTACATTACCTAATTAGTCGTCTTCTTCCGTGGAGTAATACTTTTTGCCAGATGACGTCAAGTGATCCCTATTCTAGCCTTACGTGTGTACATTTGGTTAAACGTATAAAATTACAACCAAATCTATCCTGACTGGATACTTCATAGGTATATAAAATTAACCTTCCGTGGCAGTAACAAACAAAAATAACCAATATAGCTTTATAACACGTTTTTGATTCGTTTTATAACCATTGTAATGAGGGTGGGCAAAGTGCACTTTTACCAGTACTATGAGCACCACATATTGGGAATTACAATTTTTCAAAATTATTAATATTTGGGGCGTGACCGAGAGTTGTAATAATTTTGTTTGTATCCCTGATGAATTTCTGCGTCGGCCGGTATAATTTTTTTCGCTAAAATCGAACACGTGGGCACGGTAAATAACCAATATCTGTATGTTTGACACCTTGACGATTGCCAAACCTCCACATCGACAATGAATGTTACTCCAAATAATTCTTACCATAATGCTATATATCCTCGTGATCCTAAATCTTGCTTGTTACGTTATGTTTTGTAGAGGGTCTAATTAATATCATGTTATTCCGTCGGTGATGAACAATATTTCCTCTAAGAAGAAATTATTTTAACCTTTTTCACAAAAACCTTTTTTGTAAAGTCAGCTACACTAGGTTTCCTTCATTAGTTGTCACAGATAGAGGCTAATCTAATCTAGGTCAGCATTTCATTTCCATTTATATAGAAAGCTTTATAAAATCACGCCTAGACACTGGAGTAGTCCTGCCTACCCAAGACAAATAACAGGAACATATTGTAACATTACTGTACGTAAACTAACAAGGTAGGTTTCCTACGGTGGCATGTTTGTAATTAGGAAAAACCAAGAGTTTGAAAATTAGTTCGCTGAATAAAACCGAGGAGTAAATATTCAGTACTTCACAGCACATTAAAGCTAATAATCAAACTCTTTTAAACTGATATGTTATTTTCGTTTTCCCACTGACAACTATTTATTTCTCTTAGTTTATAAAAAATAGCCTTACTATGTAAATTATGTAATTTAAACATTTTCAAAAGATAATTTGATATTTTATTTCTCACCCTATGGGATTTTTAAGAACCTATAAATGGGATTTTTAGAAACACACACACGCACACACACAAAACACACACACAAATGCATACACACACACACACACACATATATATATATATAATAAGAACAAGACAATTTAAAAATATTTACATTTAATTATTCAACATTCGTCACAATTGGGAGAAAATACTGCTTGCAGAGTGTACTGCTCTCCAGTGTCTTTGCTGCGGTTCATCTTGGCCCATTTGTCTATCCTAAACTGTAAACACTGTTTTCCAATTGTTACTTGACCCTCTTTTTCTCCCTTCCATTCGATACAGCAACTAATTTTCGACGATTTAACTTTCTTCAACCTGTTATTCCTTTTTATTTTCTGTGAGTTTACTTTCAGACTTGGTCTCCGTTTTTTGTTCTGTTTTTGTTTAAACCCTTTAGACGGATCGTCGGTGGTAACGTAAAGATCGTTCACTGGATGACACCATGTCGGCTTTACTGACTTTTCTGGTATCTCGGAGGAAGATTTCGATTTACCTAAACACAGGCACCTTCTGATAATGTCTATACATTTGCTTCGTTTTTTCTTTTCCCGTTTAATTTTTTCTTTACTTATTTTTTCATTGTCCTCTTGTGCGACGTTTTGTGTCGGTAGAATTACAAACTCCTGTAAAGAAAAATTCATTGTTTAACAAGTGTATATTCAATAAACGAGTAAAAGTACATTATTTATGCTCTGTACATTCTGTGTAATACAGTAGCGGTATTTTAAGAACGTTTTTTTTTTGCGAAAAACCAAACAAGGTTATCATTGCATAGCCACATGCAATGTAATGATAAAAATTTAATACATTTTTAACAATCATAAGTTTTGACTAGAAAATATTGGGATTATTTTAAAAAGCAATTTCATCCAATATTACTGCCTAAAAAATGTTTTACCTGAAAAGGGACAAAGGTAATTAAAAGTGTCAGAATGAGAAGCCTTATTTGACGAAAGTATGAAATAGAAAACAATTTTACTTCTATACACTCAGGAATAAAAATCATGGAGGGTTCCTATATTTAATTCATATAAATATTTCAATATAGATGTAAATGCATTAAAAAAACTCTAGAATAAGTACCAGAGTGGCTATTTATATACTGCCTTCTTCAATTACGTGTTTAACGCCTGTTTTCTGAAACAACTATTCGGGGAGTTTCAAGTGGAATGACAAAGTAATAGTGTTGTATCAAAACTCACTCCTGATTGGTCTTATCGAATGCCGTTTGGTCTTGTCTTGGAGCAGGATACATCTGTTACATTAGATCATCCAAGTAATCGAACTCTACTGGAAAGGCTAGGTTAGCTTCTGATCAGCTGTGTTTCTTTTGTTTCAAAATAAATACTTTAAACACAAACTATCTGCAAAATATTTACAGAAAACAAACTGTTTATGATGATTGTTTTTCCATAATTGGATAAACTTTTAGATAATATAGAAAGTAAATTAATAGTTATAAACAACTAAAATTTTCTCAAGATGATTCTGACGATACTATTAATTTTATTTACAAAGAATACATTTTTTTTAAATATGAACACGGTCTCGCATAATAATATCATAAGCTTGATATCGATATTAAAACAAACAAAAAAATGTTTAAACGTACCACATCACTGCCTCAATAAAATTAGACACCCATACATCTTCGTCCCAGATTACCGAATTAGTCGAGCTTGAAATCTCAAAGCCCTAGAACCTTTTTGTCTAATCTTGCATCATAATCTTTCAATGTTGTCAATTATTTCAAATAATTGTTATAATTTTGAAATGTAAAGTTCACCCTAATGTATGATCCTTAGCCAAAGCCATTGTTACTTGTCTTGCACAGTTAAATTCAAGAGCATTTGTTTATTTTTGTTAAGTTTTTCGTAAATATTCTTAGAATATTGGTCTCCCAATCATTATTTATGTAAACTTCGCTATTAAGTATTTCTCATTACCATGAGCCAGTAAAGAAATTGGGAAATGCGCCTAAATTTTACACCTGATGTAATGGCTAGCGGAAGATACATACAGCGTTTCAAGTGAGTAAAACCTGAACTTAAGTTCAGTTCGGTAACTGCCGTGAGTATTAGGTTTGTAACTGTAACTTTGAAGAATTTGTGCTTCCCGCGTTTCATAGACCTGATGCAATGACCGTTTGAATTATAAAGACCACTTCATTCGAATGGTACTTAGATATAGCTGAAAGATATAGTGGCTACCATTAGCTATAAATTTACATAAAATAGAATTCAAAACATTCCACCTAACCTATATGAACCCCGAGTTCATCCAAAATGGCGCTTTAGCCTAACAGCAGTTTTCCGACATTGAACCACATTGTGAAACGATTTAATATAGGGTTGTGCCTATGATTTATTTCCAGATCCCGAATAAAACCAAATAGTACGGGATATGGCAGAGGAAGATTTGGGAAAAGGAATTATTGCTTATTTTAATGGAGACGTGGAACTTAATGTTTATAGAGTACCGTAAAAACCTTCCCTTTAAAGAGAAACATACTTATGCTACTGATTAAGAAAAATCTAGTCGTCCTCACGGTTTGGCAATTTAATTCGAAAATCGGTTAACACTGGAGTGCTCGCGTGGAATTTTTGGAACACGAGTACTTGCTTGGACTACTATTGTAGTCCATTTGTTTTTTTTCCTAAGGATGTTGACGAGCAAATAACTTCATATTATGGTGAATGGTTCCTAAAGAAGTATAAAACACGTTTAAATAGTAAATGAAATTTTATTTTATAAAGAAATAATACTAACATTTTACTCCAAAACAGTTTTTGGCAGTTATATACACGTTTTGCAAAAAAATTTAAAATGTCTGTTATGAGGTATACATATTTTATTTTATAATATAAAAATCATAAAAAAGTTAAAAGCAAACGAGAAAAAACATTAATATGATATTGAAATTTATATATACAAACAAAAGCATAAGGACATTAGTTGTGACGGAGTACTCGCGTGGACTACAGTAGTAGGCCAGATTAATATAAAAATTCGTAAATAACTAATACCCTCACATTAACTAATAACTTTCCACTGAGAGTGATCCAGTGACGGGAGGAAAAGGTAAAGAAACCCTCCAAGTCGTGCAACGTTGTCAACCCACTGAAACTTAAAAACCAACAGCTCTGGACTACAATAGTAGACCACGTGAGCACTCCGGTATTAATGGGAAATATTTTGATTTGGAATAATTTTTTTTGTTTTTGTTTAACCAGAGAGGATTCTAAAAATTACTTTTTGAAATTGCTGGGGTTAATTCTATGCTATTTAACTCGTGCAGTTAACTCAGTAAAGGCGCGGTTTGAGAAAATGTTTTAATTTTTTTTTTATTTTTTACGATATGGTTTTTGATTTTTCAAAAAAACTACCTCGTTAAAATTAGATAGCCTAAAACAGTTTTATGCACAACATACAATTTATTTAGTAATTTACTATGGAAAAAATAGATGCATGTTTTTAAGTGGTGCAATATATATATATATATATATAGACTATATACACACAGTAAGTATCCATACTCGCCATATATTTAGACATTATTTTTTTGCTTCATATTAAACAATCCTTACACTTAAGTTATGTGATTCAACTCCTAGTTTAATCATTGTTCTAAGACAAAGGAATTAATATGCTTAGATCAATTAAATTGTTTACCTCAATCGAATTGCTTTCGCTATCCTCTAAAGGCGTCATGTCTCCTTTTGAGTTTGTTTCGTACAATTTTTCATTAGCACACATCTGGGATAACCTCACACCGCTGCTCCAAAACTCTTCATCCTCTACTGGCATGTTAACTGGATCATTCGGGTGCCCTTTGGCGTTCTTGACCACTAACGGCTTCCCGAAGTGCGCTTCCTCCATTACCTGGCTAAATGTCCTGTTTCTGACGTCGTATCCGGTATTGGAAAATTGAACTACGTAAGAAATCTGCGATCTACAGATCTGAATCGTTTTAACCAAGTTTTGGATCTCTCTCATCAACATCCTGTCTTCATCAGTTACAAATGGTACTTCCAATTCCTTTTTATTTCTTTTGTAGCTACTATTATTATTGGTGCACTCAATATCAACTTTTTCTTCATCTCCTTTCAAAAAAACATTCTTATTCTCTTGTATTACATTATTGATATTTTTATCCATAATTCTAAAATTATTTTCATCCATTTTATCAGCTTTGACGTTTCTTTGATAACTAAATTTTGAAAAAGGTTTACTCTTTTTTTCTTTTTCTTTTTCAGTGCAATTATATTGTGTACTTTTGTCAGTGGTTTTTGTTGTAGTACTTCTACGTTTATTTGAAATATTGCAACTTTGTTTTAAACTTTTACCGTTTTGTTTTTCATTTTTCTTATTCATAATTTGTTTTGTATTGTCTCTGGTAATTTTATTGAGTTTTAACACATCTCGATTCGTAAGTGCATATTTATTGCATTTTCCATGTCCATATCTTTTCAATAATAACTGAAGTAATTCATTGTTTTGTAGATTATTATTATTATATTGAGTTCTCTCTTTACTTTTTCGACTTGTGTGTTGCCCGTGTAGTTCTTTCTTATGAACATGAGTTGAATGATCACTTCTTGTAGATATTTGCAGTTTACGAAAGTTTCTATTTGTTTTACCTTTTGCAATTCCTAAGCATTTAGCTTCGTTCATTACGGATTCACGTCTGCCACCATTTTTTGCTTCTTGTTTTTCCATCGGACAAAACAAAGAATGTATCAAGTTACATATCCTATCTTTTTCTAACTTATCTTTTGCACCCGTATCATGAGCTGTTTTAACTTGAGAATTAGAAAACAGTTCCGAAAGTTTTAAAATTGGATTTTCGAATGTTGTATAGGATTTTTGTTTATTACCTGAAGACGAGAAAACCTTTTTTGTCTCAACTTTTTTCACTTTGGTAGGAAGTTTTTCATTTAATACCAATTTGTCCTTTTTCCTAGACTTTATTTGTCTTTTCAAATTTATTTTGATATTTGATGTACTTGATTCATTCATTCTCTGTGAAAACAATATATGAAACGTCATCAACATAGAGTAAAATTTTCGAACCTAATATTTTCATATATGACAACTAAAAAAAATAATGATAAATAAATTAATTTCTTTTTCTTTGGGGATGATTGTCGATTTAATCTCTAATAAATGTCTGAATATATATATAACAAATAAATACAAATTTACATAAACTATTACATTACAATCAACAATAGATTGCAAAAAAAAATATTTACTAAAATAAAAATATTTTTATATACTGTATAACATTATTTACTTAAAATGTAGGTATTTCGTAAAAAAATTTATAATTGTTTTTTTAAGTCATTTTATATTTTTAAAGATGAAAAATCGTTAAAAAAACGAGCTGTGAAGAATTTAAGGCCGATATCTGTAAAAGTTTACGAGTTATACTACATATGGTATGGAGCCAAACTACATATGCAAGTTGCATGGTACAAGGGATGTTTAAAAATGTCAGATAATAATAAATAATAATTACAACAGGCTTTTAGTAGTTGAGCGTTATTCCGCAAGGCTGCAGCACTTAACGGTATTTTATACACAAAATTTACTTACACAAAAGTGGAAATAGCCCATGAACTAGACACAATTTTGAAAAACTATTGGCACCACGTGATTCTACGTTAAATGCTGCTACAATATACGTTTTTAACAAAAAATCCTATTTTTCATCGATATTTAGGAAAAATTGAAGGCCTCACATTTCGCAAAAGTAGAAACTCACTCGTTTTCTCGAGCCAATTACTGAAAAACTGTTGAGGATATTGTAAACTAAAAACTGCCAAAATAAAATATAGGCTTTCCTCTTTCGTTTCGTATAAAAAACATCTTTTTACGCCGTATAACATCAGAGTTATAACGGTTTAAAAAAAGGCTTGCATCGTGAAAACCTGGAAATGTAAAATCGGGGTGTATTTTTTTCACTTTAAAGGCGTATAATTCCTAAACCATGTAAGATATCGAGCTAAAATTTTCACAAGTTGTTTCTTTAACGATTTCCATTCGTCAGATGTATATATAAGATTATTTACTTAAAATGTAGGTATCTCGTAAAAAAATTTATAATTGTTTTTTTAAGTCATTTTATATTTGTAAAGATGAAAAATCGTTAAACAAACGAGTTGTGAAGAATTTAAGGCCGATATCTGTAAAGGTTTAGGAGTTATACGCTTTTAAAATGACAAATAAAGCCAAATTAGATATGCAAGTTGCATGGTACAAGGCGTGTTTAAAAATGTCAGATATTTTTAAATAATAATTATAACAGGCTTTTTCTTATGAAAAATAAAAGAAGAAAGCCTATATTTTCATTTGTAGGCTTCAGTTTTTAAATATATTATACAGTTTTTGAGTAATTGGGCTGAAAAAAAAAACGATTAATATTTTATTTTATTCTGGATATAGTATGCATGTACCTAGTAGTTGAGCGTTATTCCGCAAGGATGCAGCACTTAACGGTATTTTATACACAAAATTTACTTACACAAAAATGCAAATAACCCATGAACCAGACACAATTTTGAAAAACTATTGGCACCACGTGATTCTACGTTAAATGCTGCTACAATATACGTTTATAACAAAATATCCGATTTTTCATCGATATTTAGGAAAAATTGAAGGCCTCCCCCTTCACATTTCGCAAAAGTCGAAAATCACTCGTTTTCTCGAGCAAATTACTCAAAAACTGTTGAAGATATTGTAAAACAAAAACTGGCGAAATAAAATATAGGCTTTCCTCTTTCGTTTCGTATAAAAAACATCGTGTTAGACCGTATAATATCAGAGTTATAACGGTTTAAAAAAAGGCTTGCATCGTGAAAACCTGGAAATGTAAAATCGGGGTGTATTTTTTCACTTTAAAGGCGTATAATTCCTAAACCATGTAAGATATCGAGCTAAAATTTTCACAAGTTGTTTCTTTAACGATTTCCATTCGTCAGATGTATATATAAGATTATTTACTTAAAATGTAGGTATCTCGTAAAAAAATTTATAATTGTTTTTTTAAGTCATTTTATATTTGTAAAGATGAAAAATCGTTAAACAAACGAGTTGTGAAGATTTTAAGGCCGATATCTGTAAAGGTTTAGGAGTTATACGCTTTTAAAATGACAAATAAAGCCAAATTAGATATGCAAGTTGCATGGTACAAGGCGGGTTTAAAAATGTCAGATATTTTTAAATAATAATTATAACAGGCTTTTTCTTATGAAAAATAAAAGAAGAAAGCCTATATTTTCATTTGTAGGCTTCAGTTTTTAAATATATTATACAGTTTTTGAGTAATTGGGCTGAAAAAAAAAACGATTAATATTTTATTTTATTCTGGATATAGTATGCATGTACCTAGTAGTTGAGCGTTATTCCGCAAGGATGCAGCACTTAACGGTATTTTATACACAAAATTTACTTACACAAAAATGCAAATAACCCATGAACCAGACACAATTTTGAAAAACTATTGGCACCACGTGATTCTACGTTAAATGCTGCTACAATATACGTTTATAACAAAATATCCGATTTTTCATCGATATTTAGGAAAAATTGAAGGCCTCCCCCTTCACATTTCGCAAAAGTCGAAAATCACTCGTTTTCTCGAGCCAATTACTCAAAAACTGTTGAAGATATTGTAAAACAAAAACTGGCGAAATAAAATATAGGCTTTCCTCTTTCGTTTCGTATAAACAACATCGTGTTAGACCGTATAATATCAGAGTTATAACGGTTTAAAAAAAGGCTTGCATCGTGAAAACCTGGAAATGTAAAATCGGGGTGTATTTTTTTCACTTTAAAGGCGTATAATTCCTAAACCATGTAAGATATCGAGCTAAAATTTTCACAAGTTGTTTCTTTAACGATTTCCATTCGTCAGATGTATATATAAGATTATTTACTTAAAATGTAGGTATCTCGTAAAAAAATTTATAATTGTTTTTTTAAGTCATTTTATATTTGTAAAGATGAAAAATCGTTAAACAAACGAGTTGTGAAGATTTTAAGGCCGATATCTGTAAAGGTTTAGGAGTTATACGCTTTTAAAATGACAAATAAAGCCAAATTAGATATGCAAGTTGCATGGTACAAGGCGGGTTTAAAAATGTCAGATATTTTTAAATAATAATTATAACAGGCTTTTTCTTATGAAAAATAAAAGAAGAAAGCCTATATTTTCATTTGTAGGCTTCAGTTTTTAAATATATTATACAGTTTTTGAGTAATTGGGCTGAAAAAAAACGATTAATATTTATTTTATTCTGGATATAGTATGCATGTACCTAGTAGTTGAGCGTTATTCCGCAAGGATGCAGCACTTAACGGTATTTTATACACAAAATTTACTTACACAAAAATGCAAATAACCCATGAACCAGACACAATTTTGAAAAACTATTGGCACCACGTGATTCTACGTTAAATGCTGCTACAATATACGTTTATAACAAAATATCCGATTTTTCATCGATATTTAGGAAAAAATGAAGGCCTCCCCCTTCACATTTCGCAAAAGTCGAAAATCACTCGTTTTCTCGAGCAAATTACTCAAAAACTGTTGAAGATATTGTAAAACAAAAACTGGCGAAATAAAATATAGGCTTTCCTCTTTCGTTTCGTATAAAAAACATCGTTGTTAGACCGTATAATATCAGAGTTATAACGGTTTAAAAAAAGGCTTGCATCGTGAAAACCTGGAAATGTAAAATCGGGGTGTATTTTTTTCACTTTAAAGGCGTATAATTCCTAAACCATGTAAGATATCGAGCTAAAATTTTCACAAGTTGTTTCTTTAACGATTTCCATTCGTCAGATGTATATATAAGATTATTTACTTAAAATGTAGGTATCTCGTAAAAAAATTTATAATTGTTTTTTAAAGTCATTTTATATTTGTAAAGATGAAAAATCGTTAAACAAACGTGTTGTGAAGATTTTAAGGCCGATATCTGTTTAGGTTTAGGAGTTATACGCTTTTAAAATGACAAATAAAGCCAAATTAGATATGCAAGTTGCATGGTACAAGGGGTGTTTAAAAATGTCAGATATTTTTAAATAATAATAATAACAGGCTTTTTCTTATAAAAAATAAAAAAAGAAAGCCTATATTTTCATTTGTAGGCTTCAGTTTTAAAATATATTATACAGTTTTTGAGTAATTGGGCTGAAAAAAAACGATTAATATTTTATTTTATTCCGGATATAGTATGCATGTACCTAGTAGTTAAGCCTTATTCCGCAAGGCTGCAGCACTTAACGGTATTTTATACACAAAATTTACTTACACAAAAATGCAAATAACCCATGAACCAGACACAATTTTGAAAAACTATTGGCACCACGTGATTCTACGTTAAATGCTGCTACAATATACGTTTATAACAAAATATCCGATTTTTCATCGATATTTAGGAAAAATTGAAGGCCTCCCCCTTCACATTTCGCAAAAGTCGAAAATCACTCGTTTTCTCGAGCAAATTACTCAAAAACTGTTGAAGATATTGTAAAACAAAAACTGGCGAAATAAAATATAGGCTTTCCTCTTTCGTTTCGTATAAAAAACATCGTGTTAGACCGTATAATATCAGAGTTATAACGGTTTAAAAAAAGGCTTGCATCGTGAAAACCTGGAAATGTAAAATCGGGGTGTATTTTTTCACTTTAAAGGCGTATAATTCCTAAACCATGTAAGATATCGAGCTAAAATTTTCACAAGTTGTTTCTTTAACGATTTCCATTCGTCAGATGTATATATAAGATTATTTACTTAAAATGTAGGTATCTCGTAAAAAAATTTATAATTGTTTTTTTAAGTCATTTTATATTTGTAAAGATGAAAAATCGTTAAACAAACGAGTTGTGAAGATTTTAAGGCCGATATCTGTAAAGGTTTAGGAGTTATACGCTTTTAAAATGACAAATAAAGCCAAATTAGATATGCAAGTTGCATGGTACAAGGCGGGTTTAAAAATGTCAGATATTTTTAAATAATAATTATAACAGGCTTTTTCTTATGAAAAATAAAAGAAGAAAGCCTATATTTTCATTTGTAGGCTTCAGTTTTTAAATATATTATACAGTTTTTGAGTAATTGGGCTGAAAAAAAAAACGATTAATATTTTATTTTATTCTGGATATAGTATGCATGTACCTAGTAGTTGAGCGTTATTCCGCAAGGATGCAGCACTTAACGGTATTTTATACACAAAATTTACTTACACAAAAATGCAAATAACCCATGAACCAGACACAATTTTGAAAAACTATTGGCACCACGTGATTCTACGTTAAATGCTGCTACAATATACGTTTATAACAAAATATCCGATTTTTCATCGATATTTAGGAAAAATTGAAGGCCTCCCCCTTCACATTTCGCAAAAGTCGAAAATCACTCGTTTTCTCGAGCCAATTACTCAAAAACTGTTGAAGATATTGTAAAACAAAAACTGGCGAAATAAAATATAGGCTTTCCTCTTTCGTTTCGTATAAACAACATCGTGTTAGACCGTATAATATCAGAGTTATAACGGTTTAAAAAAAGGCTTGCATCGTGAAAACCTGGAAATGTAAAATCGGGGTGTATTTTTTTCACTTTAAAGGCGTATAATTCCTAAACCATGTAAGATATCGAGCTAAAATTTTCACAAGTTGTTTCTTTAACGATTTCCATTCGTCAGATGTATATATAAGATTATTTACTTAAAATGTAGGTATCTCGTAAAAAAATTTATAATTGTTTTTTTAAGTCATTTTATATTTGTAAAGATGAAAAATCGTTAAACAAACGAGTTGTGAAGATTTTAAGGCCGATATCTGTAAAGGTTTAGGAGTTATACGCTTTTAAAATGACAAATAAAGCCAAATTAGATATGCAAGTTGCATGGTACAAGGCGGGTTTAAAAATGTCAGATATTTTTAAATAATAATTATAACAGGCTTTTTCTTATGAAAAATAAAAGAAGAAAGCCTATATTTTCATTTGTAGGCTTCAGTTTTTAAATATATTATACAGTTTTTGAGTAATTGGGCTGAAAAAAAACGATTAATATTTATTTTATTCTGGATATAGTATGCATGTACCTAGTAGTTGAGCGTTATTCCGCAAGGATGCAGCACTTAACGGTATTTTATACACAAAATTTACTTACACAAAAATGCAAATAACCCATGAACCAGACACAATTTTGAAAAACTATTGGCACCACGTGATTCTACGTTAAATGCTGCTACAATATACGTTTATAACAAAATATCCGATTTTTCATCGATATTTAGGAAAAAATGAAGGCCTCCCCCTTCACATTTCGCAAAAGTCGAAAATCACTCGTTTTCTCGAGCAAATTACTCAAAAACTGTTGAAGATATTGTAAAACAAAAACTGGCGAAATAAAATATAGGCTTTCCTCTTTCGTTTCGTATAAAAAACATCGTTGTTAGACCGTATAATATCAGAGTTATAACGGTTTAAAAAAAGGCTTGCATCGTGAAAACCTGGAAATGTAAAATCGGGGTGTATTTTTTTCACTTTAAAGGCGTATAATTCCTAAACCATGTAAGATATCGAGCTAAAATTTTCACAAGTTGTTTCTTTAACGATTTCCATTCGTCAGATGTATATATAAGATTATTTACTTAAAATGTAGGTATCTCGTAAAAAAATTTATAATTGTTTTTTAAAGTCATTTTATATTTGTAAAGATGAAAAATCGTTAAACAAACGTGTTGTGAAGATTTTAAGGCCGATATCTGTTTAGGTTTAGGAGTTATACGCTTTTAAAATGACAAATAAAGCCAAATTAGATATGCAAGTTGCATGGTACAAGGGGTGTTTAAAAATGTCAGATATTTTTAAATAATAATAATAACAGGCTTTTTCTTATAAAAAATAAAAGAAGAAAGCCTATATTTTCATTTGTAGGCTTCAGTTTTTAAATATATTATACAGTTTTTGAGTAATTGGGCTGAAAAAAAAAACGATTAATATTTTATTTTATTCTGGATATAGTATGCATGTACCTAGTAGTTGAGCGTTATTCCGCAAGGATGCAGCACTTAACGGTATTTTATACACAAAATTTACTTACACAAAAATGCAAATAACCCATGAACCAGACACAATTTTGAAAAACTATTGGCACCACGTGATTCTACGTTAAATGCTGCTACAATATACGTTTATAACAAAATATCCGATTTTTCATCGATATTTAGGAAAAATTGAAGGCCTCCCCCTTCACATTTCGCAAAAGTCGAAAATCACTCGTTTTCTCGAGCCAATTACTCAAAAACTGTTGAAGATATTGTAAAACAAAAACTGGCGAAATAAAATATAGGCTTTCCTCTTTCGTTTCGTATAAACAACATCGTGTTAGACCGTATAATATCAGAGTTATAACGGTTTAAAAAAAGGCTTGCATCGTGAAAACCTGGAAATGTAAAATCGGGGTGTATTTTTTTCACTTTAAAGGCGTATAATTCCTAAACCATGTAAGATATCGAGCTAAAATTTTCACAAGTTGTTTCTTTAACGATTTCCATTCGTCAGATGTATATATAAGATTATTTACTTAAAATGTAGGTATCTCGTAAAAAAATTTATAATTGTTTTTTTAAGTCATTTTATATTTGTAAAGATGAAAAATCGTTAAACAAACGAGTTGTGAAGATTTTAAGGCCGATATCTGTAAAGGTTTAGGAGTTATACGCTTTTAAAATGACAAATAAAGCCAAATTAGATATGCAAGTTGCATGGTACAAGGCGGGTTTAAAAATGTCAGATATTTTTAAATAATAATTATAACAGGCTTTTTCTTATGAAAAATAAAAGAAGAAAGCCTATATTTTCATTTGTAGGCTTCAGTTTTTAAATATATTATACAGTTTTTGAGTAATTGGGCTGAAAAAAAACGATTAATATTTATTTTATTCTGGATATAGTATGCATGTACCTAGTAGTTGAGCGTTATTCCGCAAGGATGCAGCACTTAACGGTATTTTATACACAAAATTTACTTACACAAAAATGCAAATAACCCATGAACCAGACACAATTTTGAAAAACTATTGGCACCACGTGATTCTACGTTAAATGCTGCTACAATATACGTTTATAACAAAATATCCGATTTTTCATCGATATTTAGGAAAAATTGAAGGCCTCCCCTTCACATTTCGCAAAAGTCGAAAATCACTCGTTTTCTCGAGCAAATTACTCAAAAACTGTTGAAGATATTGTAAAACAAAAACTGGCGAAATAAAATATAGGCTTTCCTCTTTCGTTTCGTATAAAAAACATCGTTGTTAGACCGTATAATATCAGAGTTATAACGGTTTAAAAAAAGGCTTGCATCGTGAAAACCTGGAAATGTAAAATCGGGGTGTATTTTTTTCACTTTAAAGGCGTATAATTCCTAAACCATGTAAGATATCGAGCTAAAATTTTCACAAGTTGTTTCTTTAACGATTTCCATTCGTCAGATGTATATATAAGATTATTTACTTAAAATGTAGGTATCTCGTAAAAAAATTTATAATTGTTTTTTAAAGTCATTTTATATTTGTAAAGATGAAAAATCGTTAAACAAACGTGTTGTGAAGATTTTAAGGCCGATATCTGTTTAGGTTTAGGAGTTATACGCTTTTAAAATGACAAATAAAGCCAAATTAGATATGCAAGTTGCATGGTACAAGGGGTGTTTAAAAATGTCAGATATTTTTAAATAATAATAATAACAGGCTTTTTCTTATAAAAAATAAAAAAAGAAAGCCTATATTTTCATTTGTAGGCTTCAGTTTTAAAATATATTATACAGTTTTTGAGTAATTGGGCTGAAAAAAAACGATTAATATTTTATTTTATTCCGGATATAGTATGCATGTACCTAGTAGTTAAGCCTTATTCCGCAAGGCTGCAGCACTTAACGGTATTTTATACACAAAATTTACTTACACAAAAATGCAAATAACCCATGAACCAGACACAATTTTGAAAAACTATTGGCACCACGTGATTCTACGTTAAATGCTGCTACAATATATGTTTATAACAAAAAATCCGATTGTTCATCGATATTTAGGAAAATTGAAGGCCTCCCCCTTCACATTTCGCAAAAGTCGAAAATCACTCGTTTTCTCGAGCAAATTACTCAAAAACTGTTGAAGATATTGTAAAACAAAAACTGGCGAAATAAAATATAGGCTTTCCTCTTTCGTTTCGTATAAAAAACATCGTGTTAGACCGTATAATATCAGAGTTATAACGGTTTAAAAAAAGGCTTGCATCGTGAAAACCTGGAAATGTAAAATCGGGGTGTATTTTTTCACTTTAAAGGCGTATAATTCCTAAACCATGTAAGATATCGAGCTAAAATTTTCACAAGTTGTTTCTTTAACGATTTCCATTCGTCAGATGTATATATAAGATTATTTACTTAAAATGTAGGTATCTCGTAAAAAAATTTATAATTGTTTTTTTAAGTCATTTTATATTTGTAAAGATGAAAAATCGTTAAACAAACGAGTTGTGAAGATTTTAAGGCCGATATCTGTAAAGGTTTAGGAGTTATACGCTTTTAAAATGACAAATAAAGCCAAATTAGATATGCAAGTTGCATGGTACAAGGCGGGTTTAAAAATGTCAGATATTTTTAAATAATAATTATAACAGGCTTTTTCTTATGAAAAATAAAAGAAGAAAGCCTATATTTTCATTTGTAGGCTTCAGTTTTTAAATATATTATACAGTTTTTGAGTAATTGGGCTGAAAAAAAAAACGATTAATATTTTATTTTATTCTGGATATAGTATGCATGTACCTAGTAGTTGAGCGTTATTCCGCAAGGATGCAGCACTTAACGGTATTTTATACACAAAATTTACTTACACAAAAATGCAAATAACCCATGAACCAGACACAATTTTGAAAAACTATTGGCACCACGTGATTCTACGTTAAATGCTGCTACAATATACGTTTATAACAAAATATCCGATTTTTCATCGATATTTAGGAAAAATTGAAGGCCTCCCCCTTCACATTTCGCAAAAGTAGAAAATCACTCGTTTTCTCGAGCAAATTACTCAAAAACTGTTGAAGATATTGTAAAACAAAAACTGGCGAAATAAAATATAGGCTTTCCTCTTTCGTTTCGTATAAACAACATCGTGTTAGACCGTATAATATCAGAGTTATAACGGTTTAAAAAAAGGCTTGCATCGTGAAAACCTGGAAATGTAAAATCGGGGTGTATTTTTTTCACTTTAAAGGCGTATAATTCCTAAACCATGTAAGATATCGAGCTAAAATTTTCACAAGTTGTTTCTCTAACGATTTCCATTCGTCAGATGTATATATAAGATTATTTACTTAAAATGTAGGTATCTCGTAAAAAAATTTATAATTGTTTTTTTAAGTCATTTTATATTTGTAAAGATGAAAAATCGTTAAACAAACGAGTTGTGAAGATTTTAAGGCCGATATCTGTAAAGGTTTAGGAGTTATACGCTTTTAAAATGACAAATAAAGCCAAATTAGATATGCAAGTTGCATGGTACAAGGCGGGTTTAAAAATGTCAGATATTTTTAAATAATAATTATAACAGGCTTTTTCTTATGAAAAATAAAAGAAGAAAGCCTGTATTTTCATTTGTAGTCTTCAGTTTTTAAATATATTATACAGTTTTTGAGTAATTGGGCTGAAAAAAAACGATTAATATTTATTTTATTCTGGATATAGTATGCATGTACCTAGTAGTTGAGCGTTATTCCGCAAGGATGCAGCACTTAACGGTATTTTATACACAAAATTTACTTACACAAAAATGCAAATAACCCATGAACCAGACACAATTTTGAAAAACTATTGGCACCACGTGATTCTACGTTAAATGCTGCTACAATATACGTTTATAACAAAATATCCGATTTTTCATCGATATTTAGGAAAAATTGAAGGCCTCCCCCTTCACATTTCGCAAAAGTCGAAAATCACTCGTTTTCTCGAGCAAATTACTCAAAAACTGTTGAAGATATTGTAAAACAAAAACTGGCGAAATAAAATATAGGCTTTCCTCTTTCGTTTCGTATAAAAAACATCGTTGTTAGACCGTATAATATCAGAGTTATAACGGTTTAAAAAAAGGCTTGCATCGTGAAAACCTGGAAATGTAAAATCGGGGTGTATTTTTTTCACTTTAAAGGCGTATAATTCCTAAACCATGTAAGATATCGAGCTAAAATTTTCACAAGTTGTTTCTTTAACGATTTCCATTCGTCAGATGTATATATAAGATTATTTACTTAAAATGTAGGTATCTCGTAAAAAAATTTATAATTGTTTTTTAAAGTCATTTTATATTTGTAAAGATGAAAAATCGTTAAACAAACGTGTTGTGAAGATTTTAAGGCCGATATCTGTTTAGGTTTAGGAGTTATACGCTTTTAAAATGACAAATAAAGCCAAATTAGATATGCAAGTTGCATGGTACAAGGGGTGTTTAAAAATGTCAGATATTTTTAAATAATAATAATAACAGGCTTTTTCTTATAAAAAATAAAAAAAGAAAGCCTATATTTTCATTTGTAGGCTTCAGTTTTAAAATATATTATACAGTTTTTGAGTAATTGGGCTGAAAAAAAACGATTAATATTTTATTTTATTCCGGATATAGTATGCATGTACCTAGTAGTTAAGCCTTATTCCGCAAGGCTGCAGCACTTAACGGTATTTTATACACAAAATTTACTTACACAAAAATGCAAATAACCCATGAACCAGACACAATTTTGAAAAACTATTGGCACCACGTGATTCTACGTTAAATGCTGCTACAATATATGTTTATAACAAAAAATCCGATTGTTCATCGATATTTAGGAAAATTGAAGGCCTCCCCCTTCACATTTCGCAAAAGTCGAAAATCACTCGTTTTCTCGAGCAAATTACTCAAAAACTGTTGAAGATATTGTAAAACAAAAACTGGCGAAATAAAATATAGGCTTTCCTCTTTCGTTTCGTATAAAAAACATCGTGTTAGACCGTATAATATCAGAGTTATAACGGTTTAAAAAAAGGCTTGCATCGTGAAAACCTGGAAATGTAAAATCGGGGTGTATTTTTTTCACTTTAAAGGCGTATAATTCCTAAACCATGTAAGATATCGAGCTAAAATTTTCACAAGTTGTTTCTTTAACGATTTCCATTCGTCAGATGTATATATAAGATTATTTACTTAAAATGTAGGTATCTCGTAAAAAAATTTATAATTGTTTTTTAAAGTCATTTTATATTTGTAAAGATGAAAAATCGTTAAACAAACGAGTTGTGAAGATTTTAAGGCCGATATCTGTATAGGTTTAGGAGTTATACGCTTTTAAAATGACAAATAAAGCCAAATTAGATATGCAAGTTGCATGGTACAAGGGGTGTTTAAAAATGTCAGATATTTTTAAATAATAATAATAACAGGCTTTTTCTTATAAAAAATAAAAGAAGAAAGCCTATATTTTCATTTGTAGGCTTCAGTTTTAAAATATATTATACAGTTTTTGAGTAATTGGGCTGAAAAAAAAACGGTTAATATTTTATTTTATTCCGGATATAGTATGCATGTACCTAGTAGTTAAGCCTTATTCCGCAAGGCTGCAGCACTTAAGGGTATTTTATACACAAAATTTACTTACACAAAAATGCAAATAACCCATGAACCAGACACAATTTTGAAAAACTATTGGCACCACGTGATTCTACGTTAAATGCTGCTACAATATATGTTTATAACAAAAAATCCGATTGTTCATCGATATTTAGGAAAAATTGAAGGCCTCCCCCTTCACATTTCGCAAAAGTAGAAAATCACTCGTTTTCTCGAGCAAATTACTCAAAAACTGTTGAAGATATTGTAAAACAAAAACTGGCGAAATAATATATAGGCTTTCCTCTTTCGTTTCGTATTAAATCATCGTGTTAGACCGTATAATATCAGAGTTATAACGGTTTAAAAAAAGGCTTGCATCGTGAAAACCTGGAAATGTAAAATCGGGGTGTATTTTTTTCACTTTAAAGGCGTATAATTCCTAAACCATGTAAGATATCGAGCTAAAATTTTCACAAGTTGTTTCTTTAACGATTTCCATTCGTCAGATGTATATATAAGATTATTTACTTAAAATGTAGGTATCTCGTAAAAAAATTTATAATTGTTTTTTTAAGTCATTTTATATTTGTAAAGATGAAAAATCGTTAAACAAACGAGTTGTGAAGATTTTAAGGCCGATATCTGTAAAGGTTTAGGAGTTATACGCTTTTAAAATGACAAATAAAGCCAAATTAGATATGCAAGTTGCATGGTAAAAGGCGGGTTTAAAAATGTCAGATATTTTTAAATAATAATTATAACAGGCTTTTTCTTATGAAAAATAAAAGAAGAAAGCCTATATTTTCATTTGTAGGCTTCAGTTTTTAAATATATTATACAGTTTTTGAGTAATTGGGCTGAAAAAAAAACGGTTAATATTTTATTTTATTCTGGATATAGTATGCATGTACCTAGTAGTTGAGCGTTATTCCGCAAGGATGCAGCACTTAACGGTATTTTATACACAAAATTTACTTACACAAAAATGCAAATAACCCATGAACCAGACACAATTTTGAAAAACTATTGGCACCACGTGATTCTACGTTAAATGCTGCTACAATATACGTTTATAACAAAAAATCCGATTTTTCATTGATATTTAGGAAAAATTGAAGGCCTCCCCCTTCACATTTCGCAAAAGTTGAAAACCACTCGTTTTCTCGAGCCAATTACTCAAAAACTGTTGAAGATATTGTAAAACAAAAACTGGCGAAATAAAATATAGGCTTTCCTCTTTCGTTTCGTATAAAAAACATCGTGTTAGGCCGTATAATATCAGAGTTATGACGGTTTAAAAAAAGGCTTGCATCGTGAAAACCTGGAAATGTAAAATCGGGGTGTATTTTTTTCACTTTAAAGGCGTATAATTCCTAAACCATGTAAGATATCGAGCTACAATTTTCACAAGTTGTTTCTTTAACGATTGCCATTCGTCAGATGTATATATAACATTATTTACTTAAGATATCTCGTAAAAATTTTATAATTGTTTTTTTAAGTCATTTTATATTTGTAAAGATGTAAAATCGTTAAACAAACGAGTTGTGAAGAATTTAAGGCCTGTACCTAGTAGTTGAGCGTTATTCCGCATGGTTGGAGCACTTAACGGTATTTTATACACAAAATTTACCGTTCCTCTCATTGCAAGTCCACCCCCTTGAGGGTGTACGAACCTGCGAGGGCGTCTTCCGACAGCCCATCTCGACCAGCCACTCCTCTCAGCACCTATTCCCAATCAGAGCTAGGCACTGACTACACTATCACGGAGGGTTCTGCTGCCGAATCCGCCAACGATGATGCCGTTTATCGGCCTGTCGTAAGGAGGAAGAGGAAGAAGCAGACTCGCCAGTCCGACTCCGGTACCGAAACAACGGCGAAACGAAAGACCGTGGACCCTGTGAAGACTGCCGGCGCTGTTGCAAATGTAGTGGATCACAGAGCTCCACAAAAGGTCACGAACTCGCCTATGACCGACTCATCTGAAAACATAAAATCTACCGGCTCAGCGATAAAAATCCCTGCAATCACGATCTACCCAGATCACCACCGCTTAATCGACATTAGTAAGGAATTCAAGTTCAAATAACCCCCTTACTTTTATTTGGCAACGAAGGTGGAGGATGGAGTGAAGCTCCAAACCAGCACTTACGAAGACTACGTTAACCTACAGAGGTACCTTGGGGAGAAGCGTGTGCCCCACCACGTATTCCGCCTCGAAAATGCGAGGACATTTAAAGTAGTAGATCGAGGGGTGGATGAATCCACCGAAACAGCGGAGGTCGGAAATGACCCTAAAAGCATAGGTATGGAGGTCCTCAAAGTGTCCCAAATGAAGAGACACTTTACTAAGGAGCCTCTGCCCATGTTCCTTGTGGAGCTAGCGTCCGAAAAAGACGCTCGTGAAGCAATGGCGCTGACCAGTATTTGTTTCATGCGGGTACGAGTGGAAGCTTACAGGCAGCCCACAGATCCTGTGCAATGCTTCAACTGCCAGAGGATAGGCCATACAACAAGCTGTTGTAAGGCTACTCCTCGGTGCATTAAATATGGCGAGGACTACGATTCCAAGACCTGCACAAAGGATCGAGACCACTTCAAGTGTATCCTCGGCGGGGCTACCCACACCGCGAACTATCGAGGCTGCGCCATTTACAAGCAGGCCGCCAAATCCAAGGCCCAGGCAAAGAAGATGGTCGATGGCGATAAAACCCCAAAACCGGCCCCTTCAGCCAAAACAAAAACACAGGTACCTGCTCGACGGTACACAACACCGAACATTTCCTACGTCTAAGCATCTGCTTCGGCTACCTCTGGGAAGCCGGTGCAAATGCCACCTCCTACCATTACTTCCCCCAAACCGGCCCTAATTCCAACACCTAACTTACTGACACCCAATACCATGTCTGGCCCTAAGGCAGGGTCGTCAACGACACCCCCGTTCCTAAAGCCAGGGTTAATCTCCCGCAATAGATACGAGAGGATAAACGCCCCAAGCCCATAAAGGCCAGGATTGTTCCCCAACCCCAGTCAGAGCCACATGTGGCTCCTGCAGCCACCGTTAACCCATCCGCTGACCATACCTACCTCATCCGCTTCTATAGACTGGGCGAAAGGGACCTTTGAACCGCTCCTAAGAGTTGTTAACTCTGCTCTGACCTGGGAAGCCTTCACGGGCGGACTGGGTCTTTTCATTGTCAAGACCTTATCCTCACCTTCCAAAACCTTCTCAGAATTCCTGACTTCCTTCATCCAGTACGTCTCTTCTGTCAACCATGGATAGGTTACCGGTCCTGATGGAATGCCAACGGCGTTAAATATAAAAAACTAGAGCTTCTTCGCTATATGCAAAGAAACAACTATAAACTAGCGCTTATTACAGAAACACACCTAAACCCCCAAGATAAATTCTCAATGACAAACTTTAAAGTTTACCGCACTGACAGGACAACTAGAAGCCGCGGCGGTACGGCTATAATAATAGATAAACGCATTAAACATTTTGAATTGTTTTTGCCCGCACTCACATGCGTTGAAGCTACAGCTATTATGCCTGAACTCAACGGCAGCACAACAACACTTGTATCAGCGTACAAACCGGCGGGTACTATTAATTACACTCGCGATTTAGAAGTTCTTCTTCAGACCTCTAGTAGGGTATAGTCGCCGGGGACCTTAATTCTAAACACACATGCTGGGGCTGTAAGTCTACAAACACAGGATGCCGGCAACTCCAAACCTTCTTACAAAACACAACTGCTATACTGCTGGCCCCTCCTGAACCAACACACCACAGCACTTACCACACGGAAGACATTTTGGATATAGCTATTGCGAAAGGTCTGCTAGTGTCACCGCAACTTCACGTCGATAGAGATCTGAATTCAGATCACTACCCCGTGATAATGGCGGTTTCTGGAAGCCCTGCTCGCAAAGAGCTAAGGAAGGTGCTGAACTACAGACTGGCTGACTGGGAGTTATTCCAGTCCCAGCTGGACAGCACTCTACCTGCCACCCTAAATGTCGACTCACCACTGGACATATGGTAAATCCGTCGGTAGCCTTACGACGGCAATACGTACTGCGATTACTAACGCGGTACCAGTTAAATGTCAGCCCAGACACTATGTACACATACCAAGACACATACTACAGCTAATCACCCGGCGAAATAGGATCCGGCGGGCATTGCAACACGGGGTAAACAGATGCGTTCCATACACAACACTTAATTGCCTTAGGAGGCAAATTAGGCGGGAACTAATTCAGTACAAAGTCGATGGCTTCCAAGCGGAATTGGCGACCTTAAACACAACAGACACACCCATCTGGCCGATGGTCAAACACTTCACGCGAGAACCGCTGCGCTATCCCCCACTCATCGGCCCGAATGGGCAGGTGGGCGACCCGGTCGACAAAGTTAACTTGTTTGCTGACACGCTTGAGAGCACGTTCCAACCAAACGACCAACCAGCTGATGATGCAGCCGTTACAGCTAAAGTAGTCTTAGAAACAGCACAGTTTGCCTACTGCCCTACATTAGAGCCAAACACTGACACTACAATCACAGAGATAAAGTGGGCAATCTCACAAACAAACTCCAGGAAAGCTCCTGGGCCAGACACCATCACCAACACAACGCTAAAAAACCTCACGGAGGAAGCGATCATTTATCTGTCAAACATCTATAATGCTATACTCCGGACACAACACTTCCCGGACGCTTGAAAGGAGGCCAAGATCTTGGTCTTCCCCAAACCGGGAAAAAACCACAGCAAACCTGATTCATATAGACCGATAAGCTTGTTGAATACGATGGGCAAGGTATTTGAAAAAATTTTGCTCAAACGTATCAACAAGCATATCCACACACACAACATACTGAGGCCAGAGCAATTTTGCTTTAGGACAAAACTCGGCTACGCATCAGGTAATGAGAGTGGTGGAGCATGTGACCAATGGTTTCAACAATTACTGTTCGACTGGGGTAGTCTTCCTGGACATTGAAAAGGCCTTTAACCGGGTCTGGCACAGCGGGCTCTTAGCGAAACGTCGTCACTATGGCTTTCCAGACGGGCTCATACACCTAGTTAGCTCGTACCTGTCCAACCGTAAGTTTAGGGTTGATGTAGATCAAGCTCAATCTACACTACGGACTATACGGGCCGGAGTCCCTCAGGGCTCAATTATTGGGCCCGTATTGTTCAACATCTACATCAACGACATACCGACAACACTCAACACACCGCGTTATCCGCTCAGTCATGGAAACCACATCTAATACACTTATATTTACAGGACCACCTTACAATACTAGAATCATGGCTGAGCTACTGGAGAATTAGGGTGAACGTGGCCAAGTGCCAGGCTTTGCTTCTCTCCAAACGTAGGACACACCACTAAAATTATTAGGCGAGGACATTCACTGGGGGAACCAGGTCAAATATCTGGGAGTCATACTCGACAGAGGCCTGACTTGGGACCCTCACATTACCAACACGTTAAAAAAAGCAACAATTAGATTAACACAACTATATCCTATGCTTAACAGAACAAGCCCACTTTCACTACGGGCGGCCAACGGAAGTACTAATTTGATTGCATGCCTTTCCAGTTTCGAGTAGGCAGCAGAAGAAGAGGTGCATGCCATTCCTGCCATAGACTCACTAACAAGGTATTTGCAAGGTAATACCTCTCCTTATTCCTTAGCATAAGGTGATCCAAGCCCCCAGGGTTCCTGCATGATCTGTCGCGTCATTTTTCCTGGCAGGGTTTCTTTCTTGCCAGGTTTTTTCATCCCGCTCTTAGCGCGACACTTACCGTACTGTTTCATTTCACTATCTCCTGATTCTCCATGGAAAGAGCTTATGAGCTTGGTACATGGGCAATCAATCCCGTTTCCTTCACTCGCGGTAGGGATACTAACCGCATGCGCATGTGAGACGGAGCTAGCTAGAGGTTGGCTGCCACGAGGGCTGGGCGGGTTTTAGGGGCTCAGACCCGGGTAAAAAAAAAAAAAAAAAAATTACTTACACAAAAATGTATAACCCATGAACTAGACACAGTTTTGCAAAACTATTGGCACCACGTGATTCTACGTTAAATGATGCTACAATATACGTTTATAACAAAAAAAATCCGATTTTCATCGATATTTAGGAGAAATTGTAGGCATTTTAAATAATTATATTAGGCTTAGCAACATTTTTTTCAATAATTAGACGGTCACATATAGGAAATAAAAATTGGTTCTGAAAGCCGGAGGAGTACCGACAGATAAAAACCTTTATGATCACGACCAGAAAAATTTTCAATTGAAAAATTATTTAATTTTGTGTAAGGAGAAATTAGCATTATTTGTTATAATGTAAGAAGCAATAATAAAGTTTTGATTATATTTAACCACAAGGTTTGAACTTCAAGACGAAAATTGGAGGTAATAGTTTCGCAAATTTTCAAGGAACGAAATGAATATATAGGTTTATAATGGATCGTATAATAAACAATAAAACTGATGTTTCAAATTGTATGCCAAATTGTGAACTACAAGTAACAAATTAGAGCTAATCCTTTTGACAATTTTCAAAGAGGATCACTGAAAAATATATTTATACATTTTTCATTCCATTTTTATATATTTATTTTGGAATGTAATAAATGAAGATTAATATTTATTGTATTTAATAATAAAGTAATGTAGAGAAAAAAATATTAGAAAAATATTAAATAAAATGTTTTAAAATAAATTTAATTGTTATCAGCTCTTTAAAAAGTATCAGATGTGCCTAAGAATGTTTTCATTTCAAAATTTGGATTATAAGTACAAAGGCCCTAAATCACTGTAATAGCTATATTGAAGTATTTGTATTGAAATCTATCAAAACTTGAATAAGTTAGTATATTTAAGAACTGATCAAAACCTTTTAATAATAATCTTTTTCGTTAAAAATTTTCAATAGAAAATGTAGCATGACCTACAGGTTAAAAATATTGTTTGAAAACATAACGTAGAACATAAGATCAGCTGTTGCATGGAATCATGCATTATCATTTAATTCATTTTGATATTAATATTTCTAAAAACTTTTATGAGTATACCAATCATATCTACAGTTAAATTAAACGTCACCAATAATATTACACGGAAATGCCCTACCATAGTTAAGTTATTTTATTACCTTTGAGTTCTTCTGAACTTTTGATTTCAGTTTGTCTTCTGTAATATATCTTCCAAATAAATCTTCCACAGCTGTAACCCTATCTAAATTTACTTTCTTCACAAACATTTTGCCCAATTAATGTAGGTCCTGAAACGTTTTTAAGTGATAAATACAAAACAATTTGTTGATATTTTTCTAGCCTTAGATTGTTACATTATTTTGGTTAACGATCATGAAGGAAACAATGTAAACCCTTATCTTAAAAACAGTAAAATATATTAATAAATAGAAATTTATTGTATTTGTCATTGAAAAGTCAAACGCAGATATTATAAGTTTTGTGAAAAGAAATCCTTCACAGAGATATACATGTTACTTATATTTTAAATATTTTAATAGTTCGTTGTGTATAACGAAATTCTATAAATTAATGGTTTTAGAAGTTTTACATTAGGTGGTGCATAAACAGGTGTTATATGTTATTTATTATATTTTAAATCTGCATGTGATACAGGACCCAATGTGTTAAAGAAACTGTAGTGGTTTATGCCAGAAGCTGACTATTACTTGTTTATTGGTGAAAGATATTCTATACTATTACAAATTTATTTCTATTTGTTGAACGCGAATATCAAACGGTCCATTCCCTTATTACTTTAGAAAGTTTATGTATTAACAAAGAAAAAATAATAAAAATACAAATTATATAGTCTCATACTCTTGATTTATTTGTTAGCCGATTTTATATATAACTTTATCCCACCAGTGCTTCCCTCGTCCCTGTCTTGTATTAGTTGAAGAATATATATATAAAGAGTGGGGACACAATAAAACCCTGGCGCACTCCTTTCCTAATTTCTTTATTACTGTTTAACACAGACCCCACTTTTACTTGAGCTATATAACTCCAATAAAGTCCCCTTCTGTATATGTGTATATATGTGTATATACACTTAAAAACATTCATTTTTACATATATACTAGCTGACCCGGGAACTACGTACCGCCTAAAAGTAAATGAATATCGTGTGAACATTAGCTGAACTTAATTTAGAGTTTTATTAACATAATAAGAGCTGAACGTATAGTAGTCGATCAAGAGAAGTGTGATAATAAAGGTGATTGAATATTATTTATTAAAGTGCACTCTGTTATACATATTTTTGTTTTTTTCTCTCTGGTGCGTACACACGTAAATAGAAAGGTTTTGCGACGCGTAAGCAAGCCACATACAGGTGTTAATGTGAGAAGGATGGATTTTCAAAATTAAATCCAATTATATTAAACGTTGTTGGGCAATGCTAAGCAACCAAAATTTAGAATAAGTTCAATGAAATGTTTTAGGATAAGATAAGATGGAATTATTTATGCTATTTTGGTACTTAAAAAAATAAGTTTATAAAAAAATGTTATGTCGTAGAGAAGCTGTTTTGCTAAAAACCTAGCGACGTTTTATAGGTTAACATTTTTCTGCTAAAACAATTTGGTTTGGGGGTTATGTGCTTCCCGTGCGCCCCAGAATACGCTCTTGAGACTTACTATGTCAGAAACCTTTCCACGAATGTACTCATCGATTTCCTTAAATTTCATGGCGATTTAATCAGTGGTTTAGTAACTCATAAGGCTCATACAAATATATATACAAACACTCATTTTTATATATAAGAGAAAATATCAAAATATAGTTTCATAAGATAATATTTTTCTGCTCAAATAATTGGGTTTGGTGGGGTCACATGCCCCTGTGCCCTCCTACCCAACATCCTTGAGACTTACTATGCCAGAAACTTTCCCAGAAAAATGTACTAAAAAATACAACGAGTTTCATGGGGATCGGATCAGTGGTTTAATGAAGAAGGCTCATACATACATACATACATACTTACATAAACATTAATTTATATATATATATATATATATATATATATATATATATATATATATATAAAGAACAAAAGTCAAAATACAAATACAAGAATTATATTTGAATTTACAATTCAATCGAACTGCTTATAATCTAAATCTGAGTTTACTGTAATTGTTACGTGATAAATTTCAAACTTTGCTTTCTATAACTTGTAATATTCTTTATTTAATCTTTAAAAAGTATGGTATAGGTTTTGGAAGGTTTACAAATTTATTTTAAAAAGTCACTGAAAATCTTTAGTTCTATATACGTTAAAGTACTTATCGGTTTTATGATATTTATTACACTTTATACTTGAATTGTAAATTCAAATATAATTCTTGTATTTGTATTTTGACTTTTGTTCTTTATTAATACACAAGAAAACATATTGCGATATTTATATATTTATATATATATATATATATATATATATATATATATATATATATATATATATATAGAGAGAGAGAGAGAGAGAGAGAGAGAGAGAGAGAAATAGCTCCGTTTTATAGGTTAATATATTTCTACTAAAATAATTGACTTAGGGGGTCACGTGCCCCTGTGCCCCCTGAAACCTTTTATATTTTTTCGTATAAAAGAATAGCGCCATTTGTAGGTTATTATTATTATTATTATATTATTTTCTGATAAAATTATTTTGCTTGGGGGGATGTCACGTGCACTGTGCCCCCCTGAGACCATATATATATATATATATATATATATATATATATATATATATATATATATATATATATATATATATATATAGATAGATAGATAGATAGATAGATAGATAGATAGATAGATAGATAGATAGATAGATATATGGATAGATAGTTAGTTCAAAGAAAAAAGGTTACAATTTCCTATTTTTGATTTGTTATAATCTAAATCTGAGTTTACTGTAATTGTTACGTGATAAATTTCAAACTTTGCTTTCTATAACTTGTAATATTGTTTATTTAATCTTTAAAAAGTATGTTATAGGTTTTGGAAGGTTTCCAAATTTATTTTAAAAAGTCACTGAAAATCTTTCGTTCTATATACGTTAAAGTACTTATCGGTTTTATGATATTTATTACACTTTAATTAGAAATAGCTGAAATTAAATGTTTCTACTGAATTTTACCAAGAAACGTATAAATTTCAATAGCATAAATGGATTTAAACCTTTAATATTAAATCTGTTTAGGTTACTTTATATGTCATATTTCACATTGATTTAATATTAATAGCATAAATTCCAAACATTTGTAATAAAAACCACAGTAAAGAAATCCTTTAGAAAAAAAATCTTGTTTCTTTTAGATTGAAGGTAGTTACGTGTATTTTTAATGTTCCGTGTAGACCAATAGTTATATAGGATTAGGCTTCGATATTGCCTAAATTATAAGCCCGAGTATTTTTGGGAAAAAGGTGTCTAAATTAATTAGCTTTTTATATCTTACTTGTTTTAGTATCTCCAACTTCCTTATTGACGGTTTTTTTAATATTTATATTAAAAAAACATAACCTTATTCCTTGATTTTTTACCATACAAATCATGTGCATAGTATAGGTCTATATACAATTTCTTAAGATAGAATTTGTCAACACAATTGAATAACGTTAGAAACTAGAAGGCTACATTCTGAAAATTTCCAATATTTTTAAAATTATTTATGATTTTGATAACCTAAATTTTGAATACTAAAATATTTCCACCGATAAATAATAATAAATAATCTAATAATGAGAACAAAGAGGTAGCATTAAAGTAAAACTAGAAAACACAGAGATATAGCATAAAAAGAGTAAATCATCTTTAAAGTTTTTATTTGAAATGTTTTGTAAAAATGGAACATAGCAATATCTATTTATTGAAACAATTGTAAACGAAGTCTATGAAAATGACGGCTATTTGAATTTGGAGTTATAAATTCTTGTAAGAATATTTATGGAGTACAAATCTGTGAAATTGGAATTTAAACAGACTCGAGTCCTACTAATTAAAATCTAAGGATAGGTTTTGAAATATCATACTACCAGCAGCTGTTTTATTTTATAATAGAACAGCTGTTTGAAAAACCATTCGATTAGGATAAATAGGTGTTAGCTGACCAAAAACTATTTGTATGATATTTCTTTTTATTTTGTATATATTTTCAATGTACTAAGCTAAATGAACCATTTATGTGTTTTTAATTATTATTTAAAATGCTTATGGAAAAATAAAATTTTAAAACATTATTAGGGCGGTCAGTGAAACTGATTGACAAAAGTGAAATCAAGAATGTAGGCCTACTTGGTTTTAACTCAAACCTATACATACAATATTCTTAATGTAATTATTAATAAATAAATAGTATTATACTCTTTAACATTTAAAAATATGATACTCGTTGTGACCAAATCCTCAATACCCCCTATTTGGATTATTTGAAAACAAAATCACAATTAACGTTATGTATTGGATGGGTCAATACAGCTCATTTTTTAAAAGAAACAAAAATTAGGTAACGGGTTACTTTTTTCAATAACTTTAATTAGCTCAGACTTCCTTATATATATATATATATATATATATATATATATATATATATATATATATATATATATATATTCTTGATATTTTACGTTATCCATTGTTTTTCCGTTGCACTGACTTTATGAAGTAAATATATTACTATTGTAAGTAATTTTATCCACCATTAAGTGCAATGATTTTACCTTGTATGATGAGGCGCCTTTCGGTCATTTGACCATTGTCGAATCACTCTAGTGGTACTCAGTGGTACTCTAGTGGTATTCGACAATGGTCAAGTGACCGAAAGGCGCCTCATCACACAAGGTAAAATCATTGCACTAAATGGTGGACAAAATTACTTACAATAGTAATATATTAACTTCATATATATATATATATATATATATATATATATATATATATATATATATATATATATATAGGCCTATATTTAATAAATTAAAAACATTTCAAAAACAAGAATACTTTTAATGCATATATTATTCAAAGCTTTTCGCCGATAAAACAGTACCAGCATCTTCAGGAAAATAATTATCTAACCTTTCCGACTGTCATATAATTGCAAATAACTTAACGTGTGTGATATGTATGTTTGTTGTAATATAACTTGGAAATATTCAGAAATATCGATAATTAAAACTAGCCCAAGAACCCAGATAATGGGGATAGACACTGCGACATGTATAACACACCATCTTCCCTCAGGACTCCATGGGATGAGTCATAAAGGCTTTAAGAGCATGGAAATGGCATTTACCTTATCACAAAGGCTTTGTGTCAAATTTTACATTACCCGAATAGGAAGAAATATTTAAAAATCACAAGTAACTTTGCCACGCTATAATCGCACAAAGAAGACAGTTTTCACGAAACATGTGTGTATAGAGAATTATATCTTGTTGTTTTTATATTATTATTTTTAAATAGATTATAACCTATAGTGGTGCTATATATATGCATTAAAAGTATTCTTGTTTTTGAAATGTTTTTAATTTAACTATATTACAAGAAAACATATCACCATATTTAATATATATATATATATATATATATATATATATATATATATATATATATATATATATATATAAAGAACTAAGTCAAAATACAAATACAAGAATTATAATTGAATTTTAAATTTCAAAGCTTTTCTTTAGCTAACAGTACCAACATCATCAGGAATATTAAACAATTCATTGTAAGTAATTAACCATTCTTGTATTTGTATTTTGACTTAGTTCTTTAATAATACACAAGAATACATATTACGATATTTATATATATATATATATATATATATATATATATATATATATATATATATATATATATTGTACCAATTTTCAATCATTAATAAAATTTTGCTTTTATTCTTCCAACCAAGTTCAAATACTTTTTCTTAACCTATGGTGGGAAACAATTGATGCTAATACAGTGTATTCAAATATTTATTGAATAATTACATTTTTGAAATTTTTGGTGATTTGAACAGAGTATCTTCGTGTTCTAAGTCCAGCAGTTTGGCACTGAGCCAACATTCCCACTGCTAGAAATGTAATTCACAAAGATGTATACGAATTTTTCTTTTGCTTCTTCCGGTTGTCGTAAAAACCTCCATCGCACAACCTTAAATTGAGGCCATGTTTACACCACAATATCATAAACAATGCTCTAGGAATAAAAAGGAATGTAAAGGATAAAATAAACAAACCACTGGGTTAACGGTATCGGACTTTGCTTCACAAACGGACAGAAAAACAAAAAGAAACTACAGCACAATGCAAGCGAGGAAAAAAGAAAGCTTATAAATAGTATCAAACAAAAAATAAAAGTCCAACACCATACATAGAAACAAAAAAGGGATATTGGAAGGAAATTTACTTTCTACTTTGCCACTTAACCCTCAACTGGTAACACGTTAAAGTAGTGCGCTATGAGTAATACACGTCTGACAGACGCAACCCAGAAAAATTGGTTATTTTAGGGCATCTGTTAAGAAGATTAAGTGACTATAAACAGTTTTATTAATTTACAACAATTAATAATGATATTTTAAGAATTACCTGCAATATTGTTTACACACAAAAATCTGATAACCTAATAATAAAAAAATAAAACACTGGTAAAAATATAGTTCTTAAAATATTAGTCTTACATTTGTTTCATTTCTTTAAAAAACATAAATAGAAATCAAATAAAACTTAAGAGTTAAAAACTATAAACATCGAAAACTATTAATTAATAGTGAAAATGCAAAAGTAATACTTAAAATAGAAAAAAAAATAACTTGAGGCTGTGAACCTTACTTTGCACACATTATGGGGTAATCTCTTTAGCTTCTTTTACAATTTACTTATTTTAAAATGTCAATTAAAAGTTAAATTTAATCGGTAAACAAAAGGCACAACATACTTTAAATTACACTAAGTGCACATTCGTTGCAAACTTTTTTTGAACACTCTAGGCAAACTGGGTTCTCACACTTGATGCACTTATACGCGGTTTGCCTTCTTTTTTCGTATGAGCAGTATCTACAAGTTTTCCTTTTGGGAAGCCTATCCGTTATTTCTTTCCTTCCGGCTGGCACTTGGTCTTCAACGCCCAAAATTTCTTTAACAATTTTCGTTAGGCAATCTGGAAGGTTCGGGATTCTGAGTCTTCGTTCAAGTTGGTTTTTGATCAATACATTCGCAAGGTTGTGAATAAAATCAAACCTCTTGATCACTGGCGTGTCATCGTAGCTTGCGTATATAATTCCTGCATTGACGAGGCTCACTGCGATCATATTATAAAATATAGTAAGAGGCCAACGTCTGGAACGCCTATTTGGTGAGTAATTTGCAATTATTTTATCCAAGTTATCCACACCAGATTTAGTGGAATTGTAAAAGCTTATTATTTCCGGCTTATTGTTACGGGTGTCGGTGTACTTCGATCTATGCATGGATGATATCAGGATGACAGCTTTGTTAGGCTTTGGAACGGAAGATAGTAGTGTAGCCTGTTCTGAAAAACCGTATAAGCTGGATCCTACTTGTCGCTTCTTATCTGCCTTGAATTCCGGTGGAATTTCTTTTTTGTTGGATCTCAAAGTACCAACGTAGGTTAATTTCATTTTTTCAAGTTCTCTTATAACCTCTAACGAGGAGAACCAATTGTCGGCAGTTACGTTACGCCTTGAATTGGTGATCGGTTTGCAAAGCCGAATGACACTTTGAGTCGGTTTGCCAAGTTTTCGTTCTGGAGACAAAGTTTGTCCGTCGCTGTCTTTGCCCACGTATAGGTATGCATTATATAGGTACGATGTATGAGCATCAGTTAGGCACATAATTTTCAAACCATATTTAGCCGGTTTGTTAGGCATGTATATGCGGAACTGACATCTTCCTCGAAATGGGACAAGCATTTCATCGATGCAGGCGTGGTTCCCTATTTCAAATGATTTCTGGCAGTTGTCTATAAATTTATAGAACAAAGAAGAAATGGGAGCAGCGGGATCAGTTTTGCTTCGTTCATTTCTTGTTGTTTCGTCATCGAATCATAATGTCAGAAGAAGTGTAAGACACCTCTTGAGCGACATAACGCCTCGAAAAATTGGACGACCTGAAGGCCCAGTTGAGAAAAGCGAAGAAAGGTCTTCCTTCCCAGATTTGAATATTGCGCACAACATCATTAGTCCAATAAGAGCTTCTATTTCTATCACATCAGTGTCTTTATAGTTCGGGGATTGTTTCTCCTTTATTTTCTCCCGCATTTTTTCAAATTTTTTATTAGTCCAAATGACCACTTCATTGAAGATATCTTCATTGAACAAAAGACGCCAAACCTCTTCAATTTCAGGATTTTTGCCAAGGGATTTTGAACTTGGCTTCAAAGCTGGAAGCTTCATTTTCATTACATTTCGTACGGGAGTTTTCGTTGATTTTGGTTCTTCGGAACTCCAGGTGTAACATCTTTTTTTCCCGTAAAAATAATTTGGTTCTTCTTCGACATCTTCAAGTACAGAGTCCTCTTCATCGTCAATCAGATTCTCATCCCTGCATCTTTTTCTTTTCCTAGTCACCCTTCTTTCAGGTGGGGATTGAACATTAACCTCTGAAATTTCATTGACTTCTTCTAAAACTTCTCTTTCGTCTTCGTCTGAAATTTGTGGATCGTCTTCGGTGTCAGTTTCATGTTCAGAGACTTCTATATGATCGTCTACTCTAAAGGAATCATCTGAACCAAAGTCTTCGTCACTTGGTGCTTCTTCCTCATGTGGCAGGGGGACCATTGCCATAATTTTCTTTGTTCTAGCAGAAAACATTGCTGAAACACAGTAGACAAAAAACAACAATACTAAGATAGAACTAAAGAAAAAGTTTATAAATTTTACAAATTAATTATAATACAAAATATGAATTATCAACACTAAATCTGTTAAAATATTTTTCAAATGTCAAAAACAGAAGTGCAGGATTGAAATTGTAAATATAAATTGCAAGGAAGAAAGAAAACACTAAAATACCAATTTTAACAATGATTCCAATATAGTATTTCGAGAATCTAAAACAAATAAACTTGACACACGTGGTAACACACGTCTCAAAGACGCGTATAAATATCCCGACTACTAGTAACATACGTCTCTGAGACGAACACAACTTAGTTGTTACAAGTAACATGCATCTCACAGACGTAGTGCTTTTTAGTAAATTTATCATAATAAATACAAAAAAAATTGCACTTACCTCAAACGTCCTGAGTCTTTGTTGCCGGTAAACACACGAGGTATACACTGAAGGGGAGGTTACGGTTGCAGCGCTAAGTCGACCTGTGGGCAAATTTTGTAACTAACCATGTCTGACAGACGTATGTTACCAGTTGAGGGTTAATAATGTTATCTTGACATAATGTGTATACACATTAAAGTACAATAATTGTAATTATAAAATTTAAACAAAAACTAAAATAAAATTTTTCGTTGTTTCTTAAGGTAAACATAGACCTAAAAAGAAGTTATAGCACTAGTTCCTGTTGTAATACCACTGTTGTAAAGTTACTATTTCATTTCTAGGTTTTTCTTATAAATTAGATTATATTACTTTACGTTTAGTTACAAATAATATAATTGGAACAATTTCAAAATAATTACTAGAAACTTACACTATGGGAAAAATTACATATTAAATTCTGTTAAAAACGTACGAGTATATTATAAACTCTTTTAAATAGGTGTAATTATAGGATATGAAGTGGGTTTCATAAACCCTGGCGGATTTTCTTTGAACTACAGCTAGAGTTAAAATCCGACTAAATAAAGTAGTCTTGTCAGGTATTTCGGAAGTACAAGTACATTTTTTTTTTGCTACCTCCGTCTCACTTGCGCATGCGGTTAGTATCCCTACCGCGAATGAAGGAAACGGGATTGATTGCCCATGTATCAAGCTTATAAGCTCTTTCCATGGAGAATCAGGAGATAGTGAAATGAAACAGTACGGTAAGTGTCGCGCTACAGTACCTTATCTTATAAGTGCTGCCACCTACAATGTTGGGATAAAGTATGACCATGAATGGTGTCTGGTCCTTTTTTTACCTGGGTCTGAGCCCCCAAAACCCGCCCAGCCCTCGTGGCAGCCAACCTCTAGCGAGCTACCTCCGTCTCACATGCGCATGCGGTTATTATCCCTACCGCGAGTGAAGGAAACGGGATTGATTGCCCATGTACCAAGCTTATAAGCTCTTTCCATGGAGAATCAGGAGATAGTGAAATGAAACAGTACGGTAAGTGTCGTCCCTCTTTTCTTGCGATATCCATCTGCTCTCTCTTGGCAAGGCCAAGAGTTCACTTTACTCACACATCCTCAGTAAATCAACTTTGGCCTCTACCAAAGGTATTCCTGGAACCTCTATATCATCTGAAATCTACGTCATGTGCTTTATTTCTTGCAACTTTCCTCGTAGCATAGTTTTTAGGCAAATTTCTAGCTTTAACTTAGCTAATAAAATGATTGTAGTTATTTAGTAATCTATTGATATCATAAGTCAGTCAGCCATGTCACCACTAAATTAAATTAACATTATCCGTCCCACCCATGGAATAGCCATTCCACTACGAAATTTCCCTCCTGACTTTCATCCCAATTACAAAAGCCCTGATCCAGATAATTCTACTAGCAACCTCTGTCACGTTACAGATTCTGCATAACCTTGGAAGCGATCAAACCCCATCTTTCGCTTGACTGACTGATCTTTACTTTTCTCAACTTTTAAACCTAGATTAAATTTTAACATTATGTCCCTGTTTACCAATTTTTTAGTGAAATGTATTCAGTTTTAGTTCATTGTATCAAATTGACGGAAGTATCAAGTCCCATGTAATAGTTCTAGGTAGCATAGCTAGAGGTTTCTCTCTTGCTAGAAAGAAATTTGAGTTCTTTACATTTAGATATTTAAATATACTATAAAACCTAATCACGTAATAAGATGTAAGCCACTGGTTGTCTGTACGTTATATGTAAGATGTAAGATAGTCATATTGTAATTCAATCTACGTTTGTAATTAGCGTAAGTCTTGGTCTGGGTTTGTTAGTTTTAAGTAATAACAATTTCTTTCAATTTTGTGACATTATATCTTACTAATCTGTTACAACTTGTACAGTTATGGAAAAAGGCTAGTCAGCTACGAAGATAAATAACGCTCTGTCCCACCCAAATATAAGCCCTTCCATTTGCAAATCCAGGTCAGCACTAAAAGCATTGTTCCCCATAACTCTACCTGAAGTCATTCAATCGCGACAAACGCTGCAAGAACTCGGTGGCTAGCAAATCCACTCCTGTTTACTGACTTGTTTGCTATCTTCCAAACATACTTGAAGCCACATTGGATTTTTTAATTAGTATAAGCGTTCTTATTTATGCAAGTCATCAAAAAACTGTTTGTTTGAAATGTACGTATATCCTACTGTTTTCTCAAGTGAGAATATCTATTGGTAACACGTATAGAGTTTTCATTAAAACAAAGACACACAATTACTAAAAACATCTTTTATTGCATAAAACTCTAACAAAGTAAAAAAAAAATATAAGTTAAAGGTAAAATAGGTGCTTATTCGAATCATATTGTATTTAAATACTTAAATATCGAAAAACACAAATACAATTTTTATTTCAATATTCAAAAAGTAACACAGATTCAGGCGATAATATTTTATTTATTTAAAAATAAATAATTTTATTATTAATATATATATATATATATATATATATATATATATATATATGTGTGTGTGTGTGTGTGTGTGCGTGTGTACGTGTGTACGTGTGTGCGTGTGTGCGTGTGTGTGTGTGTGTGTGTGTGTGTGTGTGTGTGTGTGTGTGTGTGTGTGTGTGTGACACTTGAACGATTTTTAAAAAAATTAAATTTTACAAATATTATGTTTTATATTTCTACATACCTGTATATTTTTGTGTGTATGTTTTGTGTGTGGTGTTTGTTTATTTAAATTTTATATATTGTATGCTTTTGTTACAAATTATATTGTAAATTATACTATTAGTAAATGTTTGTAGCATCATTTAAAAATGTTCAATTAAATAACTAGATAGAGAGTTTTTTATTAAGTTAAAAATTCTAAAAATTGATTCCGTTCAAGATACAGTTTGCTGCCCAAAAATTAAATTTGTAATAATTATCAATAAAATACGTAAATGAATATTATAATAGGAAGTTTTGATTTAAAATTAATAATTATTTTTTTAAATAATTTTATTTCGTAACATAACAAAAAGCATGATTATGTGTACACTCACAATATTTTTTTGTTGAATTAAAAATGCGTTTGTTGCGGGAGTCAATTATCACTCATTAAACTCACTCCATATATCAAGGTGAGTTTTTTCTTTTATCTACTGTCTGAGATATTTATTAATTTTCCACAATTCTGTAATGGGCCGATAGTCTCCTGCCCTTCGTCACAGAACTTGTTCCTGTTTGTTCAGGTGTTGTACTATGCCTTTCCAACACTCTTTAGTAGGTCGATTGTTGTCTACACCTTCGCCTTAGAGCTAGAAATCCGAATATATGTAACACTACAGATGCTAAAAGTAACCCTAAAAAGTCAAACTTCAAGTTGTGCTGACTGAATCCATACTTGTGTAGCACACCTACTCCTGAAGATATACAGGGAATGTCTGGATTTGCTGAGCATGCTGGAAAAAATTTATAATATAATTTTACAATTCAAGAAAATTAAAGTTTTGATAAATTAATTTCTATTAGTCCTGTAAAATTGCATAGAAAAGTATGATAGTTTTAGTTAATTTCAACAATTAACTAAAGTTTTATAATAATTACTGGAGAAAAAACATAATTTAAAATCCAGCTCTTATAAATAAGGGAAAGGACGCAATAATTTAAAGCTAGCTTCATAGGTTATCATAATATTTTACTCACTGATATTTTGAACTTTACTCCATTGTATTATCGACATTGCTTCAACTCCATAGTAGAACCTCGACAAGTACTTTACCCACCGAAGGAAAAATGGCACCGTACTGCAAAAACCAACAATTAGGATCAAAGATATGAGAGAGATAAACTAATCAATTATCCTAAATAAATGCGCGTATTATAAGAATATAATTTTATAGTAACATAAAAAATATATCCTAGGTTTTGTTTTTGAAATATTTAATAAATGAAAAAGAAAATAATTTATTAGATCAGCTGAAACAAATCCATTAGCATGGCGATATTATTATAGAGCGACATTTTCGAGATTATTGAAGGGCAAAGGTACATTTTAGAGTATTGAAAACAGAAAGAGCATACGTCGATAACAAATCTCGCATATGTTATCGAGCATATGTCGTGTCATTTTATAACAAATATCTTCTAAAGAGATACTTTGTAACTGTATTGTAGTATAGCTAGTTTACATAGTAATTTAGTCTTATACAAAGACCTGTTAATATATCTACATAAATTCCGAAATGTAAAGTTTCTGCAATACTGTACGTCATATTTTCTCTTGTTTAACTGTTTATCAAGTTAAGTGTTACTGTAATAAAGGTATTATTTTTTATATCCATACTTATCCTAACCGAACACTTTTTAGGTGTACGAGTATTGTAAATTATCTATATTTTATTATAGTGTAAATATTTAATAACACAACGATTTAATAACCCAATCTACAACAGGAGTTGTCTAAGCTAAAAGAAATGAATTTGCCGAAAATTATTATTCTGAAGAATATTAAAAGAAAAGTACTGTATTTGGCAGGGCTCCCCCCTTGGTTTGTGATCCATGACTCGTCAGTTATGCAACACCTCTCGCATTTGAGCGGACGCAACAGCCCAACCATTCTCGTAAAATATCATGAATCTTGAGATCAGAAGCATGAATACTCCTAGAATCTTCTAGAAGTAAAGCGCATGGAAATTACTAGATATTTCTTTACAGTGGTTTGACACTGAGAAAAATCAGTGTTTCAAATGTAGTTAAAGAAGGAAAATCTTTAGCGGCAGAGTGACAATCAGTAACAGTTGATGTGTTTTAACTATGAAAAGACTACAAGGTAATTCAGTACTAAATATTATACTTAATGTAAGACAGTGTGTTTGATAGCTTTTATAAATGTAAAGTTTGTTAAGAACAATAGTTTTAAAAGTGTGTGAATTAATTAATAGTTATTCAGTTTACTAATTCCTTATAATTTATTGAATCCACGTAACAACTAAACAGTAGTTTTCAAGTTGTATTTAAAATTATATTCTTTTTGCAATAAAAAAGAATTTATTTCATACTGCAAAAACGTATTCGTTTTTTTTTACATCGATAGTTATTCCGTCTTACTTGAAATAGCTATCGATGTTCGTTCCATCTTCAAGAATATATTATAAAATTGTATTTATTTTATTTAGATTTTGGGTGACTAATTAGTATATCCTCATTTACTAAGCTGTTTTAATTTTTTAAATATCTTTTATAATATATATTTTCAGATAATACCATATGTATGTTATAAACTGATCCACACTATAAATTTTTCCATACTATGTTCAATGTATATAATGTTGTGGCAGCAGTGGAATAGGTTTGGCAATATTGTAATAGATTTGGCAACTGCTTTATCTAGTAGCTTCATGTTTGTTAGACAGTTCTTTTATCATTCTTAGTATTGTAATTCCTGAGGATGTTGGTAATGCCAACCAACGAAAAGCTTTGAGTATATTATTCAATAAATTAAATATTCCTGTATTAGTGTATATTATTTAATCTTAAAAATATTCTAACAGGAAAACACATTTGATATTCTATATATATATATATATATATATATATATATATATGTGTGTGTGTGTGTGTGTGTGTGTGTGTGCGTGCGTGTGTGTGTTGTGTTTGTATAAAACACAAATAAAACGATTGGTTATTCATTGAATAAAATCAGCAAATTGTAATAAGCAGTTATAAAGCCTTGCTCATGAAAAGATAACTAGCAATATTCCGAAATATTAACCGCATATTAACTTAGGGTTTTTTTAAAACAAGCATTTATTTACCTCAACTGGAGAAATAAGCCGCTGAATGTGTAGGATATAAAATCCACAGGTACCGACAAAAGAGAGGCTGTAGAAATATTTTCAAAAAGAGTTGATATGAAACAACCTGTAATGTAAATGTTAATAAACATGTTAATACAATATTTCAGACCGCCAAATAAGCTGAAAATTAAAATAAAATTTCACCTTAGGTTTTTCAGCATATCAAATCATTAAAAAAGTTTGAAAATATGTTTCAGTTTTTAAAAACGTATTACAGACAATAAATCATTGATGATGTGTTGACATATGTTATTAACACCTAAATATTGATATGTGGTTACAACGAATACAGTGTTTGAGGTATAATAATAGGTAGACTGAGTTTTATAATCCGAAAGATCTGTTTTTATTCTCCTCTTATCTGAGTATCATCACTTGGTTCACTTATTGGCGGCGCAATCACTCAGTGGAGGAGGGGTTTGGAGGCCACCTCTATCTAACTTACGAGTACATTCACCTATCCATCGGTCTGCTATGCAGTCTTCTCATCTCTGCTCTGCGATCCTGCCTAAACTCAGGTTTCTCTCATGTTGTTACATCTTTTGCTTTCGTAGCCTGTCACAAATCTCGTCTGCTCTGTAGAATTTTAGTATCTTTGTTTTATTTATTGTACTTCTCAAAACTATTAAGCAAAACTATTAATCCAGCCACAGATCATTGTAGTGGCTACGTTAACGATCCTAATATCTACTCAATGGCATGTAATCATTATATTTTCTGCTATACTGTACTTATCTGGCCCTCCTTACGTAACTTGAGACAGATATTCTTTAAGTCTATTGATATTTGGCTCCTTATCTCACTAATGTATATCTTATCAAAATAATATCCAGTTCATTCACAATTCTAGACCTACATTGGGCATTTATCGATGAAATTCCATGATCAATCCACAGATTGCGATTTCTGGAACTATTTTAAAAAGTTTAAAATGGGTGCAAGACTGGCGTAAAGTAAAATTTATGACAGTTTATAATCCATTTCACCGTCTAGCATACGCATTTTCTTTTAGCATTTTCTAAATTTCTTTAAAATTACAATGTTCCATTAAAAACTTATTATTCTTCAATTGAATGTATTTTTAATTAATTATATTATTTCACTATATCTGTAAGTTTATGTATAATACATCCTTACATATTCCTGAATATTAACGTCAATAGTTCTAAAAAGATATCAATATATAATACAAAATTGCCTGAAGAAATTAAGAGTCCTGTCTCAGCCGGAAATTGTTCTCATTCCGTGAATATCATGGATTTAAATTATTTTTAATCTCACTTGTTATTTAAATCAAAACATTCCACTAATAATAAAAAAATGCAGCTATTTATGTAACGTCTTTAGAATTCTACATTTATTTATTTATTTGACACTATTAAGGTCAAAGAAGATTAACATTTGCTTCATATATATTATTTCCTTAAACATTTTAATCTGTCACCTATTAGACTATATAAATTTATATACACACATATGTCCTATTATGTCACATCCAAATTTATTATAACAGACCATGGGGCACAATTTATATCAAACCTTTGGTAAAGGAAATAGCGAGCAAGAGATCAGCGCGGATATTCGTCAATCCGTAATCCATAATAAATCCACGTGGATAGGCTATTGCAACAGTTGAAACCATATTTTAATTTTAAAAAGTGTAAAAGAAAAATTGATTTAACAACTGTAACACGTCAAGCAGGGAATCAGCTGTTTAAAATTCAGAAAATAGTGGACAATATTAGATAGATTAGTTACAGATGACATAAACGATCTGGTGCTTCAAAGTAAAAAAATAAAGTGACTATGATATGTCAACACAAATAATAATAATATTCAGAAATCACACGTCAAAATTTTGTTGTGTGAATAAAATGTTTACAGGAATAATGAATTTTGTAGAAGCAGCGATAATGAATTTACAAAGCTTTAAATACATAAAATATTTGCAGGTTGTAGTTATAAGTTATATTATCATATATATATATATATATATATTTAAAAACAACATATGTTGTTTTAAATTATTAAACAACAAAACGTATTTTAATTTTTATATATATATATATATATATATATATATATATATATATATATATATATATATATATGCTGTTACGTATTCCTTCACGTATTAAAAATATGATGAATGGTTATTATCTAGAGACCATCCGTTCATTCTGAAGTGCACAAAATCGCAGTTCCGACGTTTCGCTAGAATCTATATATATATATATATATATATATATATATATATATATATATATATAAAACAATAATTTACATTTCAATATGAAACTAAAAAATACATCTATCGATAAAAAAATATTTTTTTTACGTTTTACCTATAAATGTCAAACAAACATTCTGGAGCAAGTACGTGATGACTAAAATGATGTAGAAAAATGAATTTCGAAATATAGATTCACTGATATAAAATGTAAAATCAAGATAAGGTTTTAAGGACTATAAGGTTATAATGGTGGTTATAGGAAGTAGATATTGGTGACCATAAACAATTCCCAGTGACGTTCCGCGACAGCTGTGTAACACTTTACTCCCAGAATATAATCTAGAAGATTATAATAGAAACTTTAAATTAGTAAAAGTTTGCGAAATTATATAAAAATCTTTGCATTATTTAAATCTAAATAATCATTACTATATTTTCTATAGGGATTTATAATATATTTGTTTGTAGAGAGTTGTAAAACTACAATTCCAATTTGTTTGTTATAAAAGTGTCTTTTGTAATAGTCGATACACAGTGTATTGTAATAAAAAATCAAATAAATAAAAATAAAATAGTGTTTTCTCATTTAATATTTTCTAATTTTCTAAATTCCAAGTTCTTTTTTTCTATGATAGAAAACAAATATTTGTTAGAAATAATAGAAAACACTAGAGAATAATTCACCACGTACCATAAGCTATGGACACCATGGCGCTTGCAAGAGCAGGCGAGGCAAACGCCAACACACTCAAGTAGTCTCCTTCAACTCCGACGACGTAAAATGCGATCACACAGAATAGCAGTGTCTCCAGCGCAACCCTTGGTAACTGCAATAGCAAGACAAACAATAAATTACATACTTTATTAACACTTAAATTAACCTTATTATCATTACCTACATTTTGCTTTTTCCTGTAAAATTGAAAGTTTTGTGTTAACTGAATATATGCAATCACACTCTGTCTGATTAACGGGAATCAGTATAAGTATGTATTGTCAATGTTTTGAACTATTTTGACATTTTAATAATTTACTAGTATGTAAATTAAAACAAAAATCTATTATAATTGTATCTATACGTGTACACAAACACACACACACACATATATATATATATATATATATATATATATATATATATTTAAATATATTTATATATATTGTAATAACATTTTTGCGTCTATTACATATTCAATTCATATCGATATTCTCACAAACTAGTAGGCCATATTTAACAATCTATGTACCATTTTAAAGAAGATTAAGTGCTATAAATAATCTGGTAGAGTTCTTGTCCTACCTTAAAAAAACCTTTTTAATAGTAAAGATTTTTATTTTTTAAAAAGATTTTAAAAAGTGTAGGGCTTTAATAAAAAGAAACCTAATGTACTAATAAAGTCATTTACATTGTTCTACCAAATTATTTAGGTTATCTAAGACTATGCAGTGTAAATTTCAGCGCTCTAAAGAGAAATATCGTTTTTAGTTTTCAAACTATGGTAAATTCGCACTTCCGGGTAATACGCAATGAAAGTACAAAAGTAAATTTCACTTTACATTTATGAAACTTGATCTATAAACATAATCGTTTTAAAATAGTATATTGTTTAATTATTCTAACAAATCAAATATTACTTGTATTACATTTTAAAATATATCTAGACCATATAAAAACCTTTTATAAGCCTATGCCATAAAGTGCTTTTTACAAACTGTTTGTTATTTACAACTATACAGAGAACATGGGACTAAAAGATCTTCAGAATTCACCAGCACCACAGGTCTTTTGCAATTTGTATTTCATTTTTAGCAATATGTGTTTTTCTGAGCTTCATTATGTATTCAAAATATTGTTTTCCTTTTCTTACTTTAGCTAACCGTGTGCAATCATTCATCCTTGTAACTTTAGCCGAATGTATGGCTGCATTAATCACCCCTCTTATTTGAAGGTCACAAACTGTATTAGTATAACCAGTATTATACTGTCAAATGACACATACAACTTCAAGTTTTCATCTTCAGTAAAACATCTGAAGCCAGTATTTGCTATAGTAGAATGACATTTCCAAACACTTCATCTGTTTTTTGAGTTTTAATAATTTGATGATTCATTTTTTTGCCAGGGTTCGGTTAAAGAAGCGCCAAGAGGTTTCGCCTGTAGGACACTCTTTGTGATTGGTATCTGATCAGCAGAGTTTCAGTGGGAAGAGTTGCAAAAATTGCATTCTTCATGCCTTTGACATTCCCTACGTTGCTTTTCATGGGATCTCCATAATAGGTTGTAAGTTTATCAATCGAGGTACCCTTTAAACTTCCTTCGTGCTTTCTACCTCCAAGCGGATCCTCTTTACCTGTATGGTCAGCAACCAATTTCTCAAGACTTATACCTGGCCTTTGTTCCACGTAGTTTATCCATCAAGCCTAATCTATTTCAGCATCTTCGTAAGGTTTCTCTTCACGTAAATGTGAGTATATCTTAGAGTCTCCGTCAGCGACAAGAGTTGTATAGCGAAAGCCGTACTTTGGTGACCTTTGCGTAATTCGTTCTACATAGTCATGAATACTTATGATTACAAACATTCGTATTGTTCATTCATGTACTACGATACAGTACTAAGTTTATTCAATTTATTATAATAAAAACATTGTTTACCACAAAATAGTACACATACGTATTTGTTGTTCCCCGACAAGTATAAAAAAATATTTTTTTAAAAAGTTATATAAGCATGGATATTTATGTTTAGTATATTTTTTTCTTGTGGAGGACATACTATAGAATATAAATACACAATAAAAATAATTTTGAAAATTTTCAATTTCTTTGCCATTTTCATTAGCGAATCCCTTTAAATAAGAGCAGCTATAATAGAAAAATCAAAAATTAACTCTTCTAAGCAGCTCAGAATAATGTCTTATTATTTCTGAAACAATACCGTTAAACCTTTCTTCGCCTATTCCTATAGTTAAGGTGATATTTGAACTCTATTAATATCATCGCCAAGTTTCCTCAATGATATGAATATTATAGGCTACTTGTGTAACTCGTGATCAAGCAATCTCTCCTTACTGTCCTAAACATATTCGTCATTCAAATTCCCAAATAAATTGTACCCTAATTAACTGTAATCACTTTTCAATATTTGACAATACTATTGTATTTTTACCATAGTCATCTAATTTCAATCTTTGCAATTAAAATTTTGATTAATTTGTCAGGTTGGAAATATAAACTTTTCGTATGTTTTATACATTTTAAATATGGATAGATGGAGAAATTTTGTATTAACTAAGTTAGCAACCATAGGATAAACACTGAACATCACCCTTTTAACTTAGCTCAAATAGAGTCCCCTTTTGGCCTTTTGTGGCGCCTATTTAATCTCAAAGGCTAGAAACACATTGTAATCTAGAACCTGAGGGCTTTAGCGCTTTTGCAAATTAATGATTTTACCAGCTTAGCTTTAATTAATTTTACTCTGTCCATTATAAAGATGAAAAGCGGCGTAGTAGCTGCTTATGAGAAGTACTGCTTATATCAGCAGACCTTGGTCTATTAGTATTGTGTCTAACTTTTCTCTTAACTGTCTGTCAACGTTTTCAAACATAAATTAATTTTGAAAAATGTATTTCTAGAAATGTCTATTCTCCTTCTCAGGTATAAATTTTAGAGTACAAATAAAATTTCGTTCATAATTTAGAATAGTCAAAGTTGCCACAGTGACAGTTACTGAATTTTGTTTAAATATACTATCATAATGTAAAAAATATTTAAATGAGAATTTTGTTTCTTGTAAATATTTCCTCTACTGGTGATTTTAGTATTATTAACTTTGTTTCATTTAAACTATTGGTTCAAAACTTTATATTTTTTGGGTCAGAAAAAAATTATATAAACTAAGCCTAGTTTAAAACTTCTAATATATAAAACATTTTTACTAATTTCTTATAATTCTGTCACTTATTTGCAAATTGTAAATTATTACATTTTAAATATTAAAACATGGATTTTTTAAATAATATATTAAATGGTAAATTTACTAATTAATATAATTTTTTTAATCATATTAGGAAAATATTAAGAATAATTTACTCCGTTAAAAAAAATTAAAAACTGTGTAGTAGGTAGATTTCATTAACTTCACCGCCACTCTAACTTGTAAAGGTATATATATATAGTTGAAAATTAAATAAACTTGACCTTTGAAGATGTAAAATAAAAGTGAAAAAAAAAGATTGACCTAACTGTAAACCTAATAAAATGGATCCAATTCGTTAATCACAAAACACAACTGTTTTGTTAGGGCTTAATTAATTGTAACTCGCGAAGTAGAACTCAGAGTTAAATCGTAGTTAGGTAACACTTTATAATCAAACTCAAAGTATAAGAAAAAAATAAATCTACGAATAGCTCAAAAATAATATAAAACATTTTTATATTAGGTGTTAACAGGTAGGCCTAATAGCATAGTCTAGAGAAATTATAAAAGCTTCCAGATTGTTTACTAGAGAAAGAAAATGGGTGACAGAACCACCCGTTACGAAGCTATAGTAGGATAGTATTGATTTGTCTATAAACCATCTGAAAATTAAAAATATCCTTTTCAAAACCTGAACAAACATTAGAAAAAAGTCATCCAGAGGAAGATGGCTAAACCTAAATTTAAGATTGTATTGCAATTTTTTAAAGTACTTTGTTTTCGAGTACAAAATCACATTTGGTAATCAAACATAATGATTTTATTAAAATAAAGTAATGGTTTATTATGATTTATTTTTAACAATACACACACACACACACACACATATATATATATATATATATATATATATATATATATATATATATCGAATTTTTGTTGCTGTTCATGACGAGCTGCTTGTTAATTACTAATTACACATTACACTTTTGCTATTACTTGCGATCAGACTTTTTGTTAGCTAAAAGTTGTTAAATTGTTACTTACACTTGGAGGGAACGTTTTCGTCTTACGATATCTTCAGCCTCGTATTTTTGCCACTAGAAATGCTGCAGTTGTGCTTCCTCGGTACTATTTTTTTTTTCAAGTTGGAAATGATGTGACCGAAGTTAAATTAAACACACTAGAACAGTGTGAAATATATAGACACAGATAAAAATAACATCTGAAATAAACAAACACGGCACAGATCACACATACTCTTTGATCACATCACTTCTAACTTTCAAAAAAAAAAAAAAAAAAAAAAATGGTCTGGCAAAAATACGAGGCTGAACAAGTCATAAGACGAAAACGTTTCCTCCAAGTGTAAGTTAACAATTTAACAACTTTAGTTAACAAAAGGTCTGGTCACAAGTAATAGCAAAAGTATAATATATATATATATATATATATATATATATATATATATATAAGTGAGAAAATACTAATAAAAGAATAGCTTTTTGTTTCATAAAATTTAAAGCTTTTCGTTGGCAATCAGATTAAACATCATCCAAATGCCAATTTACAGTTTATAAATTGCCAACGAGAAAACAATTGAATTGTATGAAACAATAGTCTATTCTTTTATTTTAATTTAATCATGTATCCTCAATTATACACAATAAAACATATTTTATTATTATTATTTTTACACACACACATATATATATATATATATATATATATATATATATATATATATATATATATATATGTATGTATGTATGTATGTATGTATGTATGTATGTATGTATGTATGTATGTATGTATGTATGTATGTATGTATGTATGTATGTATGTATGTATATACACTTACCATAACCATTACTTTAGAGAAATAATAGAGGCCCGGGTTGTAAACACCGTTTCCGATTTCCCGCAAGAGGATTGGAATTTCCGCTGGAAAGCTGTGCATAACAGCGTACGTGTGGCTGAATATGGTTTCCGTGATGACAGAATAGTGAAAGCCTTGCATGTTCTGGATGGCAGCTTGGTCTAGATGCATATCGGCGTATGGTGAAGAAATCAATAGACTCACTAGCTTCAACATAATTTTAAAAACTTTACACATTCATTACGCAACTAGCAAACAATGGTTTATTTTGAAACTCTACTGTATTTCTAAGAAAAATACTATTGTATCTAAGAAAATATAGTGTGTGTACTCATTTATACACCGTTGTTAATGGTGTGTTTTGTCGACGTTTCTCAACCACCTGCAGAGCGATAAGCGAAAGTTTGGTTTGTTTTAAGACGACTCTCATAACTTATTGTATCTAACTTGTACAAGCTCAAGATAAGAAAGTCTTAAGGTAGTCGGCACTATATAACTGAAGAAACTAGTGAATTACAGATAATCTAACAAAAAAAAATGATAGTAAATGTGAAACTATAGATGTCGATATGAAATATACCTTAGGAAAATTGTACGAGTAGTAACGTCAAGAGATAAACTTTCTAAGCTTTCATTATTAAAAATACTCTGAGCTATAATTTCAGCGAATACACCCATTCTGTATTGTTTTGTAACGACTTACAATACACTTACAAAATAAAAATGTAACACTCTAACGCTAAACCCAAAAGAATAGTTTATTACAGGTTATGTTGGAATAGGTTATGTTTTTCGTTAACTAAATAAACAATACGAAATATAATCACTCCTTAACGAGACAACAATTTCTTCTAATAATGTATTAAAATATGAAAATACAGAAAGTGATAATTTAAAATCGGAAAAATATTTTAAAATAAAAAAAAATATTTAACTTTTTTGGTTAAATACGAAATTTTAAAGACTAGAATAAATAAATTTTAAAAATTTATTTTTTACCTCAAAGTTGACAAAAATTAAATATATATTTTTTCTTCTAATATAAATAAAAACCAAATTCCTATAATGTTTGTTTAAATATGGCAAATCCATTCTTTATTAGAAAGAAAAATTATAAAGAATCAAAATATCAACTTTGAACATTAAATATTATATGTTAAACATTTTCTTTCATATTATAACTGTAAGAAATTATAAACTAACTATAAATAATTAAATATCAATTACAAAATTTTTCTTTTTTTAAGGATAATTAATAATCCTTACAATTCAATAAGATCAGTCAATAACTAAAAAAAGAAAGAAAATAGGTTCAACTATAATCGTTGCATTAGGCAGCTTTTAAATTATTGAGATATTTGCAAATTGTAATGATATGGTGCCTTTTATCAAAGAAATAGTTCTTGTTGCATATTATGGGATGATATATGAAGGGAAAAAAATTAAAAATCAGTGGAAATTAATGCAAATTGTTTTAAACGCTTATAACAAAAAGCCAAATAAGGTGAAAAATCCGCAGTCCTAAATTGCATCTATATTTTGATAAAGTCTAGGTAACTGAGAGCTCTGAAATATATATTCGAAATTCATCCTAATATAATAATACAAATAATATTGTATGATATTTATAAGGCTTTATTAAAAACAAATACAGTAGTTGAACAGAGTAAACAGATATCCGTGGAACGCGGTCGACAATATTTTTATTCTTAATAAAGCTGCAAGCATGCGGGAAATCCAGTGGTTTATACGTGTTGCTATTTTTGTAAACAGTCCGAAAAATAGATTATACCGTAATGAGAGCATTGTTTATATTCGTTGCATTTTCAAAAATTAATGTAAGTGAGCTAAACTGTAACTAAGAAACGTAAAATATATTTTAAAAATTACAAAAAACATAATTGTTTAATATCGTTTTCCTTTCTAAATTTTGTGATTTAAAACCTGTCATTAAAAATATTGAAGATAGGTGTGTTTCTTGAACATGTCTTGGTTACTATGAAGACTGGGAAATTTTATTGTTTTAAAGAGAAAAATATATAAAGTAGATTTTTTAATACATATTTTTTAAAATATATTTTTTATTTTAGAAAAATTTTACAGTAAATTAAAATTAAATTCTTAATGTTAAACAATTCCAATGACAAGTTAAATATAGCACATTTTATTGAGGTTTAGTTAAATTCAGTTGAAAAAGCATACTAATACCTACCATGTACATAACAAACCGGATTACCAGTCGCTGGGAATTCCTAACCATACTTAACGCAGACCTCCACATCAGCCACCTAAGCTGGGTCCTTTTTGTAGCAGGCTTCCTTTAGTAAAAAGTTTAGTTAATTAATTTTACAAAAATTATATAAATTTATTTTTTTCTGTTTAGTAATTTTTTCAAGCAATAATACAATTTAAATATTTATTTTCAACAGTCTTTCAAATATTGTGTGAGTTATGTGAGTTCAAACTTCTACTTTTATAATTGTTTGTTGGGAAAATTAATTTTTGTAATGTAATCTTTTTTGTGTAGTGACCTTTCGTGTAATCTTTTGACTACAATAATTTGATAACAGATTCAATGAACGATTAACTACCAAAAGTAAAGACCAAGACTATATTATGAAACTCAGAACTTATTTCTCTCCATAATATGTATTTTACATAATAGAAACATAGAATATTACAATAAGCGTTGTTGTAAAACTCTGATATATATATATATATATATATATATATATATATATGTGTGTGTGTGTGTGTGTGTGTATGTGTGTGTGTGTGTGTTTGTTTGTTCGTTATATGTACACATTAATACAATCATAATATTGGAAAGAGCTCCAATATCACAAAAATATTCAAAAGTAACTAATAAAACAAGTCACTTAATATTAAACCCTTATATACATTTCGATTAATATGTCTTTATCACTATCAAGGGTTTATAAGAGTTCATAAGGGTTTATTCTTAAGTAACTAGTTTTATTTGATATTTTTGATTATTTTTGTGGTATTGGGGCTCTTTCCAATACTTTCATTGTAATATATCGTACCACTGTGATCTTGATATTGTATATGTATACATATGTTTAGTATACTTATGTATATTATATGTTTACACATGTATATATGTTTATATATACATGTAAATTTGAACCTTTTACTAAAACAATAGGTTTGTATAGATACCACGTAATAGATAATCGCCAATCACTAACTATAAGTATTAATTTACCTTAAATTCAAAGCTAACTCTTGAAAAGAAAAATATTAAGAATTGTATAAACTTTTAATTAATTTCTTTAATAAATAATAAGTAATTCAAATATAATACTTATCAAACCAAGTGCAGTAACCTATACACTCCACTGCACTTGGATAATTAAGGAGTTTTATAAAAATGTTTTAGATTTTTAAAGTTCAAAGAATAAATACGAAAGTTTTGTTGGCTGCTGACAAATCAGAGCTAGACAAAATTAATTAACTATCTGAAAACGCTACAACTTTGAGCTCAGAGTTTAAGTAATCAGTTATGGTAAAAACCAGTAGCTGTGTATTAATTCTCGTAGATTTAGACCCTTTAGAACATCTTAACTAAAGGTATGTTATAATAAATACGCTAGTGTACAGTACTATATATTTATTTCTGATTTAACTTATGTAGGTACTAATTTGCGATATTGGAATATTATGTGATTCGTACGTAAATAATTGTGTATTGTAATAACCTTTTATATAATTTAATGTCATAATATTTATTATAAATAATTTACAGATTTATGTTACAAATAACTTTGTTAATATATTTTGAAAACATCATGAAATATGTAAAACAAAATATAGTTAAGAATAGAAAGAATACAAAAGTTTTGAAATAACATTGTGAAATAACTGTAGAATACGACTACTAAAATTAAATGTTTTAAATGCTTTCTAGAAAGGGGATCTAAAATTGGTTAATAATTCATAAAATCTAATTACTTACATTGCGTAAAACTTCAGGAATCGTTCCTCGATCTGTAAGGGGGAAAATAAACTTTAGAATTTTCTTATTTAATGGATCAGCGTTTAAAGTAATTATATTATTTTGATAATTTATTGTAAAATCTCTTCAGGCTTAAAAAGGATTATTTTTCGTTTATAATTTGAAAATGTTACCTTACTTAATATTTAATACACAGATTTTCCATTGATGTATTTTGAAATAATTTCATTTAATTTGTTCACCTTGTCTCATCTGTACGTCATAATGAGCCCATTAACCTTGAATATTTCCTCCACCATATATATTCCGTTACATTTGCATCTTCCGTTCATATTTTAGTCTCCATTCAACTTCTATTTTCCTATTTAACTTCCATACTTTTAATTAATATTTTCCATTCACTTTGTACCTACTATTTTTTCATATGTTTTTTGAGATATTAATATTTAGCTCATTTAATGAGCCAACTTTTAGATATTTCTAAGTATAACTATAGTACTATACTAAGTATAACTATACTAACTATAGTAGGGCTTCATATTGTTAAGCATAGTTATACTGCTCATGTTATAACTTGACCATAAACAACAGGTTTCATATTGTTTTTGTAAAAATGTAACAATTATGAATGTTTTTACTACCATGAAATATTTTTGTAGAAGAAGAATTGTAATTGATAGACCAGGGATGGATGACCACGTAACTAGTGGTCTGACTGATTGCCATCGATATTGTTCCTAAGCCATAACCAAAGATAACTTACGAACATTAGGTTGACAATTTTAAAGTCATTAGGAAACACTAGTACATATAAAATATACCAGGCCTACTATACATATAAAAATATATTTTAAACATTTTAAAGAAATGGTAAGCTTTCAAGAAACATTTAATGGCAGCCGTAAACTAACATTGCAGAAAATATATCATTTATTTGTTTTTGCAAAAATATATTTTGTGTAAAAAAGTAGTTAGTATAAACGATTCCTCGTGCAAAATGTAGTAAGGAAACCCTTATATTATTACATATTTAACACATAACACAAGTTCTCATTTGAATTAAAAGTACTTTTATTGAATTAAAAAAAACAGTGATATATTTTCTATTTACCTTAAGGGTTAACATCGAATATTAAATGATCTATCAATTGTTTGTTTTTTTTATAACTTTTATTTTAACATTTTTTTATTGGAGGAATAAAATGTTTCAAAACAATCGACATCATTTTTTGTTTACACAATTTTGAATTTATTTAAAGGAATATTTATTCAATAAACGGGTTTATTTTGTATATTATATAATCAAATATTTAGTTTGATACAAGAAAAATGGCCCTATTATTTCTACATATTAGACATTCTTTAGTCTAATAATAGTCTTTTAAAGCCAGCTTTAAAATAATATATAAACAAAATATGTTTTCTTGTATAGTAATAAAAAACAACTAAAGTTATTCAAATACGAGAATTATTAATTACTTTTTATTCAAAGACTTTCGTTGATAAACAGTACCACCATCATTAGGAATGAATATATAGTATATAATAATGTACATAATATATATAATATTTCAATGATGTATGATAGTATATAAATAAAGGATAACTACGACATTATATATATGTCGTAATTATCTTTTGCAAAATGTTTATCCCTTAAGTACCTTTAGCATTTTCAACATACGACATATATTCACCCCACCAGCAAACAAAATTTTAATTGTTTTAAAACAAATTATTTTGAAATAATCTCTTTAATCACTTTAAAACTTAATATAATTCACACCACGATAATGTAAAGCAATGTACCTTACCCCAAAGACCAACTGTGATCTGACCGCTAACAGCCGAATTTCCTCACATTCTTTAATTGTATCAGAGTATATAATACATTTCTTAAAGGAATGACACAAGTTGTCCAGGTTTCTTTGGACAGGAGAATTTAGTATTCCTAAAATTATGTCAGAAGGATTGTAATTAGAAGGAAAGCCGTATCCCAAGCTGAAACAAATGGTAACATTCATTATGTAATATATATACAGAATTTATGGAAATAAAGAAAATATACAGAAAATTGTATGGAGATAAAAGTAAAATTATTTTTTCCCCTTTAAAAATTTGATTTCATCACATTAAATTTATTTATTTATTTGTAGCACAAAATAAAAGAGAATAAATAAAATACAGTTGGAATAATTATAGTTCATCAAAGCCTGAGTCAAAGGTGGTTGATTCTTAGGCTGGGAATATTTATTACAATTATTTATTAGATCCATTTATAAAGATTTTGAATCCTTTAGTTTCTAAAAATGAATTTTCATTTATCAAGAACAAAATTCTAGACGGTTTACTACATTTCAAGAATGGAATTGACTATTACTTTAAGTTAAATGTTTGGCAAGTGGGAATTTACCTCAAGGAGAATAGGTGTTATAAGTGAAAGAAATGGGCCTTTTTCCAATAAACGTGTTAGGTTTCACCGACAAGTGTCTTATTTATAATAATAATTATAATTATTATATATATATACGAGAGAAATTGTAGTTATACTGTACACAACTAAATCAACGCTCATTAACTAAATCTATTGTAAATATTATTACATTATATAGGTGAGAAGCTTCGAGCATATTGTTGTCACAAATATTCTTGTTAAATGCTTCTACCTTAGTATGAATATATACATAGTTTATAAGTAACGCTTCTGTTCACATTATTATTATTGTATTATTTTGAATAGTTTTAATATACAGACTTTATTATTTCTTGATTTAAGTACCTTTCAAAATGAGCTTGTGCTTTTAGTGCCTCGCCAGAGTAAGCTAATTTTCCACCAGGTACCAAGAGACACAGTTTGTCAAACATGAGGAAAACCTCCGAAGAAGGCTGATGGATGGAGCAGATTACAATTTTACCTCGGCTGGCTATAGTGCGTAGGGTTTTCACAACTGCACTGGCATTGTAACTGTCTAAGCCTGTTGTGGGCTCGTCGCAGAATAAAATCGGAGGCTCTGTCAACATCTGCAATAATGTATCATTTTAAATGTATGCATACATTCTATCGTCTTGAATATCAGTGATACGGAATTCAATACCTTTTATGTTAGTAACAGCAAACGAACCAATATTTAATTTGCAATGCCTTTATTACAAAAACGAAATAAATTAAACTTGTTTAAAGTTATTTATAAGTACAAAAGTAAATAATATTGTTAATACTATCATTACAACCCTGCAATTGTCATTATTAGTATTAACATATTGTTTCAATTATAATTGATTGACTATTGTTGTTGGAATTGTGAGTTTTTCTCTATTGTCACATTTATTTACCAGGGTAAGGGGAAACCTTCTCGGCCTGATCCAGAGATGGGCTTCCAAACAGTGAAAATTTATCTTTTCTGCCTGCACGCCCATGCCATTAGTTCTATAAGCTTTAACTAGTTCGCTCAAGTAGTTTGTGTACAGGAATTTTTTTTAGTAGACGTCTTGCGTATTTTTCGTTAAAATGGATAAACTTGAATAACTTGCGGAGATAAAAGTTTTCGTTTTGGATGGATTAATCATTTCCGCAGGTAATTCATCCTACGTTTACAAAAGTGTACGGGAACGTTGCCCCTTCAATGTCAACTGTATAAAAGTGGGCAGCTGGAAATCCAGCTTCCGAAACCTGGTTGTACGCCGGAGGAAGATGACCTACGTAAAGAATGACCAAAAACTGCAACCACTGCGGAAACAATCGAGAAGGTGCACGATATCGTGCTGGATGATAGGAGAGTAAACGTGCGTGAGAAAGCTGGGACTGTGATATCACAAGAAAGGGTGCGAAACATCAAGTGGGTGGCCCATTTGCTAAACGCGGATCAAAAGCAAATTCACAAATGACATTCACAGCAATGTTTGGAACGATTCAAGAAGGATCCAGCTGATTTTGTGATTCGATTTGTCATCATGGATGAGACATGAGTCTATCATTACATGCCCTAAACTAAACAACAGTCGAAACAGCGGTTCAGCGTCAAAGAAAACGAAGTCCATTAGAAAATGCCAGAACAATTATGGGCGAACCTTCTTGGCCAGCTGGATGTCAAAATTTGCGAGAAGAAGCCTCACTATAAGAAGAAAATAGTCATCTTCCATCTCAACTACGCACAAAAGACTGCTCACAAAAGTAAGTTGGCAAAAGGAAAATTTCAAGTTTTGGGGTACAAATTACACGGCCATCCCCCCCTACTCTCGTGATTTGGCAATCTCGAACTATCATCACTTTTCCTAAATTGCAGAAATTTGTTTCTGGAAAGAGCTTCTCGTTCAATGAAGAAAATGAGATTATTCAATGAATATTTTAACAGCTCTCCAGACTCTCACTTTCGGGAATGAATACTGATGTTGGAAAGCCGCTGGATCAAGTTTGTTGAAGTAAAGGGAGATTATGTAGAAAATTAAAATCTTTTTAAAACCGAAAGTCACTTTATTTCATCGTCTGGCCGAAAACGTTACACCGTACCCTCGTAATTGACACTGTCAAAATCTTTCTCGAATAATCAGGAGAGTTGAGAATAAAGGGTGGCTTTAAAGTTAAACTAAATTGAATGTTCGGTATAACTATACTTATAAGGTGTTGTGCAGTTATCTCTAAATTGACATAAATACAGTTGACGTATAAGTCATAAGTTAGAATATTCTAAAGAAGGTTACATGTGTCTAATGAACAAATGTACAAGTTTACACCCAGTAAACAGAATGCCTGGCCCGTCAATTGCAGGTGTAAACTTTAATTTTAAGTAGCGATGTGTGCGAGTGCTTGTGCGTGTGCGTAACAAGCTTTCGAAGTTGTACTGTGGAATATAAAATGTATTTATTATATCTAATTGTGAAGCTATGGTCATTTAAACGTCATTAGAAATTCGTTCATTATATTTATGCATTTTAGTTACATTTATTTATTGTATGTGAACGTAAAATACTTACTTGTACCGCGAGTGAAACTCTCTTCCTTTCTCCACCAGATAGCGCTGATAGTAAAGTGTTGCAACAATTGCTGAGGCCTAATTCTTTTATTAGAGAGCTAATGATTCTTTGGTGTTGAATTGCGGAGACACGGCGGTCCATTTTGAGTGTTGCCTAAAACATAGTTCAGAACAAATGCAATCATATTTAATATTAATGCTAATTAACATTTAATATTTTGAAGACGAGGTTTGTCTATCCTTAAAATTATGATACCACTAGAATAACGCATTTGTATTAGTAATATAATTTTAAATGTTATTAGATCAGTATTTCTGCATTGGAGGTACCTTAATTCTGTACTAATCGAGGAATATGTATATAATTTCAATTTCTCCATTATTTTACCAATTACAATACGTTTTATTATTTAGTTTATAGTAAACTTGTTTTATTAATCTATAAAAATCAATCTATAATATGGATACACCTTTAAAAATTCTTTAGGGCCTATATATAGTTTTGGTTTGATAAAATGTTTTATGTTCTTATTACATATGTGTCTGTCCCAGGATGATGTAGTTCCTGGAAAAGGCTCACGACTAATTGTTCAACTGTTACTCGGTTATCTTTATACTGTATTTTATTCTTTCTCAAGCTTCAATAGTAGGCATTTAGTCGCTAACGCAATAATAAAAGATTAGGATGCAGTTATAGCAATTTTACGAGTACGAGAAATACAAAACTAGTATGAAATTGTATAAGTAATAACTCACACGTGCTTTACATGCAAATCTTGTAACGTGACGCCTTACTCTCAAACTCAGATCGGGTTAATTTATATTAAAATATGTTTGACTTTTATAATTATTTGTTTATATGCGATATACCATAAATTGCAAGTGTTCAAGGACAGTGAGGCAAGTGACTGCTAGATCATGTTGCGGAACAAATCCAGATATCCTCAACATCAGGTCCTTATCCACCGGTCTTCCGTTCAAATACACTTCTCCTTCCAAGTCTCCTGCAACAATTAAGCTCGATAAAACGAATATAAATAAACGTCTTCATTTGGAAGAAATATTTAACATTTTATAAATTTGAATTAAGGAAGATATAATGACAATATATTGCAGCTGCTAATAAGTACGATCTCGTATATATAAGCAATATATAAGTGAGAACGTCGTAGGCTACATGACAGATGGTTAAATTCTACTCGTAACAAAAAAATCTTATTCAAATAGCGATGTCAGTTCGTTATTAAAGTTATGTGTTTTGTGTTCTTTTTGACTTTCTTAAAGGATAATATACATCTCGTAGATTTAGACATTCACACACACACACACACACACACACACACACACACACACACACACACACACACACACACACACACACACACACACACACACACACACACACACACACACACACACACACACACACACACACACACACACACACACACACACATACACACATGTGAGTATGTGTATACATTTGTATTACGTTTAGGATGTGAACATTCTAAAAAGGCTTATTTCATTAACTTTATAATCTTACAAATCTTACTTACTTCTTACTTCAGTCAATGCCCGTCCTTGGCCTCTCAGCCATCCGACGCCGTGCCTCCCAGTTTAATGTAGCGAGTCCTTCCCTGAACCCCTCGTGAAAGATATCCTTCAGGCCGGTAAGATGCTCTCCCGTCCCTTCGTTGTCGGAGCAGAGTGGGCAGATTGGTGTGTCTACCACTTTCATGCGATGCAGGTGTCTCTGCAGGTAGTCATGTCCAGTGGTCATCCTAAACAAAGCCACGGCTACGCCTCTCGGAAGATCCAGTAGTATGCTTGATTGGATGATCTTTTCCTATTGCTTTTCCTATAGCAGCTTGTTTCCTGTCCCGTTTTACGGAGTCGCTGATAGTGCTGTTTATACCCCGACAGACACTGCGGTACGAGGGGGGAGGATCGGCTGCGCCATGGAGCAGCCATGCTTGGCCAAACTAACTGCTTTTTCGTTTCATCTGATGTGACAGTGCTCCGGCACCCATTGTACTGCGATCTGTGTTGTTTTTTTGTAACATGCGGAGTGTTTTCTGGCAGTTGTTTATTTCCTTCCCTTCTTGTAGCTTTGGGGAGGCGATCGCCTGAATTGCGGATGTTGAGTCCGAGAGGAAAACTACCTTCTTGGTGTTGGCCGACAGAAGAATCTCTCTGACCACTTCTCCTTCAAAGTTGGCTCCGTTTTCCCCCATTGCTATTGATTTTTGCCCAATTGAGGAGAAATATCCGGCCCCGCATGCGTCATGCATTGCCGATCCATCTGTGTGGGTACAAAGTAGTTCGCCTCCACACGGTGTACCCTGGGTAATGCTAAATGAACTACAGCTCTTCGTCTATAACCGCGTCTATCTTACAAATCTGTTTTTAATATATAATGTTTTAAGAAAAAAATATATTAACTATCTTTTGTGAGAAACTTTGTCAACGTTTCTATCAAAGCTGTACATTTTTCACCTGTAGATAACACGTACTCATAAAGCTAGTGTGCTATAAAAACATGTGGATATATACTGAGTAGAGGAACATTCTACCTATCCAGTCATCTGGTTTGAACTACAAATGAAGTATAAATAGTTAACTTTGCCATAATCCGAAAATGTATATAGAAACTAGTGGGCATGTGGAATATTAGAACAATTTCCATTTGTTGAGTGTTAAACTTTTATGAAAAGACAAATTTAATAATATGTGACTTACAAGTGAATTTGATTTGATTTTAGAAGTATATGAATTTGTCATTTTATCAGTTAACGTATAATATTGTTTACAAAATAGTGCTCTTTCACTAAAGGCAGTTGTACCGTGGGCTTGACTAATCAATATACAAAAACATTACACGTATTTAATAAAACAATGTAACGCCTAACCTAATTAATTAAATTTAAATTATGTTAGCGCAATTAAATTATAATGCACGAAATAATTAACGTATCTAGGGCGCTTTTGTTACTGTACGCTTATTGTCTGGTTTTTATTGTGTAATCAATCGTGAAATTTTTTGTAACATATTCTTTCTGTAATTTAATATATATCGATTAATATTCAGTAAAGGTGCTGAAAGGGTAACATCTTGTAATATCAAGAACTTTTAAAGTAGGGTATACATTTCTAATAATTGATAAATTTCAAACATCAAAACCGTTGGCAGAAAGTTTCCCTAACTTAAAACGTTAACAAATTTAACTTTGATTGACTGAAATACCATAAGATGGGGTAGAACGCCTAATATAGAAAAGGAATTACATTCAGAGAAAGAAACTATACTATCAATTGCAAAAGAGTACAGATGAGTTTTGGGGAGGATTTGTAAAGAAAAGTTCAAGTTGCAAAAGGAATGAGTTAATCAATGGAGTTTTATAAATTAATAACAAAAATAATAAAGGTTTTTTTGTATAAAGACAATCAAGTAAATGTTAAAAAGTGTTAAGGGAGTTATTAAAGACAAGTTATTGAAGGCTAAAGTTAAGAGGAAGATTAAAAGAGAGTAACGAGGAGTAAATGGTAAATTTATACGAGTTAGCAGCGATGAATTAACATCCTAAAACAACTTCAAGAACACTTGCAGAACTCTCAACACACACAAGTAAAAAAAATGTTTTTGGCTTCTACTTTTTCATCCAGAGAGCTTTTAGTTTTTACCTATACCTAAACAATTATTTAAAAATTTACATTTAATTCATAAATAATTAATAATTACGTTTTTATTATGAAACACCATTATTCTATCACGATAGAAAAATCCTAATTAAGGGGTTTATGATACTATAAAGGTAAAAGTAACTTTTCTATGGAATAATGTTCTTATTAGAAGAACAAAAAGCGTAAATATTCCGTGACTAATTCAGTGAAAATGAACTAATTATAACTGTAAGTTAAATTTTATTGTTGAATCGTTATAAATTTATTTCCAAATATAGTTTTGTACGTTTTGTATTATCCTGGATTAAATTAGCCGTTTGTTTGATTAATGTAGCAACCTAGAGATGCTATAATTGCAACAGGCAAGTTCTCATTTATAACTTATTATTTTCCTTAAGAGTAAGTAGAGTTGTAATGAAGTATAGCGACTGTGTTATTGTAATTACTAAATACTTATTCATTTATGTAAACATCGGAAATTTTACTTGGTGTATTTACCAATTTCGAAAGCTATATTACACTACCCAGAATTTCTCGCAATATAAGACTCAGGGCTTCATAGAGCTCGGAGCTTGGAAAATATAGCACAGTAATACACCTCGTTAATGAAAACGAATATCGTTTAGGGCTCATAAATAGGTTATCTGGTGAAAAGGAATTCTTGAAGCTCAACTAATTGATAGTGTAAGTATTTATTAATTACAATAAGCAGTAACCAATTAACTTTAATAGGTTCAACAGAGATTGACGTGAAGTACAATAAAAGTAAAAAGCCTAAATTTCGAAATTTATAAATTTGATATTAATAGTAAAATTATGCTACAAACCTGATAATCGTTGACTGATCGTGGCGAGTAGGCTAGTTTTTCCGGAGCCACTGAAAAAGTAAATGAGTTTTTAAAATACTTTATTAAAATTAAAACTATAAAAAGGTAAGGTTTTGTAAATATATATTTATAAAATATTTCCCAACACACTGATTGAAGACGCACAGTCTTGGACAGCTGTAAAAGGAATAGCCTTAAAATTTAAAGGAAACTTTAGTTTGGTAAATTAGATATGCTTATTTATATTAAGCGTAATAATAATAATAAGTATTATAATAATCTCTATTCCTAGAGATTTTGCAAATAATTTTAATTGTAAGATTTATTTTTTAAATTTTGACATAGAACATCTGTTGCTAATGACTAATCCTAGTGATCAGCTGTTTCCAGTTATGTAAAGAGTGAGGTAATTCATGCATCATAATTAGAAAATTGGAATCGCCCCTGTTAAATCTTACATTGAACTCATAGCACAATTCGTATTTTGGGTGATAATACCTGTCTTTTTTATATTTATTCACATAGTGCTTGTTCATAAGATAAAAGTAGCCTACTCGTGTTTTTCAGGTCATCAAAACATCCTAAAAAGCTGAGATATTTCTTGATGTTTACGATTTAAACCAATAAAATATTTAGTATTATATTAGGAGTTGAGGCTATGTAGGTTATAAATTTTCATAAATAGACTTTTTGTTTTTGTAATTTTAAAAATAATTGTACTTAATACTGTTCTTTAAATTACTATCGTAAATTAGGTTATCCTTCATTAATAAATCAAAATAAACAAAAAATTTCCAAATTAACTTACAAATTACCAATAAATTACCGAAAATATAGATATATTCTGAATTGCTAAAAGCAACTGAAATATGAACCATAAATAACCTAAAATAAATGTAAAATATGTTAGTGAATTGCAATGAAAGCTCATAGAACGTTGACACATGTTGAATTTGATTTAAATAGCCTTATTGTTTGTGAGCTTTTAATAATAATTAACCTAAACTAAATCAAATGGATGTTGAAATCAGATCGCGAAGAGATGCATAATGGTAGAAAATTTATTTTGTGCCATTAAAATTCTAGGTGAGATTGGACACAGAGCACAAAAGGATGCTGCAACAGCTACCGTGACTAGGGCCCTAATAGTATATTCTTATAGACGATGAATCTAGAATAATAATATGCCTATATATAAGTGGACCACTTTAAGATATCCCAAATTATTGAACTCACAGAGAATCTTTAAACGCATTTACTTTATTTTTTCATACCTTTTAAATTGTTAAATTTTGTTTTTTATAGCCGCTAATTTCTACAACCTATTTGGTCAACCTTTCATTTTCTTGTAGAAACTTCCAGGTTTTTGTTGGTTTCGGTTTTTAGAACCAATTTCAAGATTTTTTAAATATTGATCCTTTCTTATAAAACGTTACCAATATATAAATACATCTAAATCTAATGTTGATAATTTATGAGCAATTTAAAATATCTTCAACGTTTATTATTGATAAAAGACTTCTTGTCCTCACCACAAAATTAAAGGCTATTTACAAGTGTTATATATTTTTTTAATTGTGACTGACAACATTTGTTATATTTCCTCGTATTACATGAAAATTTACCTTTTTTGTATGATAACCATTTATTGTAGTTTACACTAAATTAAAGAGTGTTATTCCCGACTTTATGGTCCATTTATGTATGTAAGCAAAATTTGTTTTAGTTTGTATTGACTTGCATCAGACGATGTAACCGAAATATACATAATCATAATACAAAATAACTGTTATAGAGAGTGCTGTTACTATTTTTCATTTTCACAGTTCATTTTTTTTTTTTTTTTTTTTTTTTTTTTTTTTTCTGGCGATTTTCACAGTTTAAGGTGAATAGACAAAATGTTATATAAAAATATTAGGAAAATATATTAATACACAATTAATACAAAATAGAATTTAAATAATTAATTTATATTCACGCAATCAGCTCTAACTATAAATATAAATTGAATATTTTCACTCTATCTCAGCCCAAACATGTACAGTAAGAGAAAAGATTTATTGATGATAATCTCTTTTTGTATAGGGTATTTGCCATGCATTGTTATAAATAATACGATAACAACTAATCAAGTTTATAAACGTAAGAGATATGATTTTTGCTTACGAACTCAGAAATTTCGTGTCAATACATTCTTCCACTAAACCAAAAGTGATACAAATTTTAAAAAACAATATGAATTTAAGGGTTTAGCTTCTAAAGGCATGCAATTTTAACAATAAATTGAACTCATACGATGATAAAATTTTACGATGGAATACAAACGATGGAGAGTTTATTTTAATATTATAAACTGACGTTACAAGCAATGAACTTTAAAATCTATGTTTGTAGATTTTAAAGCTTGAAAAGGGCCACCAAAAATGTGTCCGAAACGTTGGTTTTTAATATTAAAATAATGAACTCCGCATTCATCATTGATTGAGTTCAATTTATTATTATAAATTTATGTTTGAAAAAAGTTTTCTTTCTTATTACAATAGTACAATTACCAAGTGTAACATAAGAACATTGAGGAAATGAATGTAAAATTAGATTATGTCGTCATATTTGGGCGAGTTACAATTTTGTAACACAAACAAATGTATTCGTAGGCTTTTTGCTCTAATAAGAGCTTACTTTTAATTACATACTTTAGTGATTCTAATTTTCCAAACAATTACGCGCTTCAAGTTGATTTGATTAAAAATGGATGAGTGCAAGTTTATTAATTTTTAAAGATATCTTTGATGTTAGTTTCATTTCTGTAACCCAATGTTCAAATTGTATTCGCAAAGTACTAATAGGCCTACATAGTAACAGACCTGAGCCTAATACTTGGCGAATTAATGTAAGTACAACTAAAATAACGCAGCCTAATTAATTGTTGTAGTTTTTATATATTTTTAGACTTAGAGACTTTGCATCAAACTCCATATTTAGTCATTTTAGAATTTTCTGTACTGCCTTGGGCAAATACTTTGACGTATTTCAAAACCTCTTCGTATTGTTCACGAAAACTGTTATCTTGCTTTGTTATTTTGCCTTGACATTTTATCCCAAGGCAATCAGAAAAACTCCGTACATTTTCATTTATTTATTTGAAATTCGTATTCTTTAAAAAAGTTCTGATGTTTTTATTAAAAGTCAGTGTATTTTCTAACAGTTAAAAACTAAAAAATATACTATTTATTCCTATATCTGACATGCGGATTATTTAGTCGAAGTAAAATACAGATTAAAAAGCTAAACGGAATGAAACCTAGACTAATTAAAACCTATAAATATTCACTTACATTTTCTTGCATTGTGTATTTATTTAAAACGGTCTATTAACCCAAATATATCTTGAAACGTATTGACGCTCAGAGAGGCTGTGAAAGTTTCGCGTTTCTTCTGCTTGTTGACAGAAAACTCTGACATTGAAAATTGATTGTCAGTTAATTTAGATGTTACAAACAATATACTATTAAAATATGTATTTCTTTTCGTTAATTTAGGGTATTTTTGTCCTCACAATTAGTCTTTGTGTTATTTTTGAAAACACGGACAAAGTAAAACTGTCTATTCACTTTATTACTTATAAGGGGCATCCTGTTTACTTTAATTCAACATCTAATAACAAGTTGCAGATAACAGGACCAATTAAATGAGGAAAAAACAGGTACGTGTTAGAGTTTTTTATATTGAAATGTTGTTTAAACATTGCGTTTATCTATTAGCCGTTGAGCGAGACACTTTCCGTTTTTGCGTGGGTCTATCTAGTAGAGTGACTGTAAAGTGTTATGTAACTTTGAAATAACTACTTTTAGTTAACTACTAAAACCAGTATTTCATACTTACGAATATGTTTACGTATATTATTTATGGTATATTTCGATTTGATTTCGATTAGGTGTAGGCAATAATATTTAATTTATGCTGTGTATTTGTGAGCTAGTCCACTCAAGTTACTGTAGTATTTTACAGATATTTAGGCTTAAAAGGTTTGTAGTACATACGATTCTTGTCCATATATTTTTATTAAATTTTATTTATTATATCTAGTTAATTTAAAAGAAATAAAAGTCTTTTGTTCTGAAATTGCTTAAACTGAAATTTTCACACTTATGTAAAATCATATTTTGTTATTTTTTTCAATTCAGCGATTCTTAAAACAATCACTTCCAAATTTGTTTTGATATTAGTAGAAAACCACAAAAAAAATTTCAGTAGCAGCATAAATTAAACATAAACAACATCACCACACGGCCACGCTGACAAACTACACAAAAACAACAAATACATATCCCTCATCTACCACAACAAAAAATAGCTTCCACGTTCAATAAAACTTCAATACTAAATATCTTACAAAACTACAAACACTTTATACAGAAAATACAACCCTTTCAAAAACAAACAGACAAATACCAACTATCACGTATTTACAAATTAATATGTAACGAGTCTCCCGGCTAATATATCGGCCAAACAGGTACGTCATTCTACACACGCTTCGAAGAACACATTACCCAAAGAAACAAAACAAACCCAAAAATCCAGCAACGCAACACAGACATACGGACATACATACTAATTTAAAAGTTCTCCACATATTAAAACAAAGTAAAATACAAGATATACAAACACTACACAACAGATAAAGAACTATATTAAATGACCACACACATTTTTAGGCCAACACTCTGTTCCATTACATAGCACTCAACCAACTTAACCCATTCCCGCTACAGTCATAACTCTCATCCCGACAACCTTTGTACCGAGCGCGAAGCCGCCAGTAGAGGCTTTGCTTCGTGAAAACACCGATTCTTTAGAAACGCGTCAGCAAGTAAGCCATTACGTGTTCCCTTAGTTAAGTATCATCTAATTATAATTACCTTGTATAGAGAATTACTTCAATCTTAATAGATAGTGAATATTCATTGGTATTAAATGTGAATAACCATTTATGTTTATGTAGAATACACTTAATAAAACCGGAATAAATTAGTTTGTTTTCTTAAATACTTGTATGAAATAAATAAACATTATTTAAATATTGCTTACCGGATTTTTCATTTAACTCTCTCTCTCTCTCCCTCTCTCTCTCTCCCCCCCCCTTGTCTCTCACACACACTCTCTCTTTTTCACTGTCTCTGCAAAATCACTTAGACACGGACATACATACAT
>JBAIZL010000003.1:139670260-139692760 GCA_036971475.1 Prosapia bicincta
TGTGTGTGTGTGTGTGTGTGTGTGTGTGTGTGTGTGTGTGTGTGTGTGTGTGTGTGTGTGTGTGTGTGTGTGTGTGTGTGTGTGTGTGTGTGTGTGTGTGTGTGTGTGTGTGTGTGTGTGTGTGTGTGTGTGTGTGTGTGTGTGTGTGTGTGTGTGTGTGTGTGTGTATTACCAATATCATATGTTTCTAAAGAAAATTAATATTTTTGTGTGTGTAAAAACCTATTGCAATTTTAAAACACTCTTAACTAAATGGAATAGCCCTATATCGTCTGCACTAGGTTTAGTACTTGCTCGTTAAGAGAAGGAATTTCTTCTTTACGCGAAAATAGTATTTTTCTGTAAAACCGTATGTTGCAATTGGTTAAAGAACCACATTAGGTTCTTTAAAAAGATGTAAATACTAAAACCAATTTAGTGAAAAAAGTTTAAGTTACTGAATAAGTGAGATACTATTTACACTTTGAAGTCATCAAACACTATAGATATTTTAAGCAATATCAAACTTATTTTTGTTAACAGTATTAGTTGACAAAAATGGGAAATATTTAAAACTAAAAAACAATAAACATGGTTACCCTGGAACTAGGCTTCCATTAGTTTATCATAATCCAATTACTTTATAGCCTACACTGAAAATATTCAATTCCATTTTAATTCAATATCAGTAGCGCTGCATACAAATGCATTTTGATAATCAATTTACATACATATAGAACAAAATAGCAGTGGAAAATTTCAAGAGTTCTGGTTTTCACACTACGAACCAATAAGTGTTTTGTTTTTAAGTATTCTATTTATTATTTAGAATAATATTGAAACACACAACAAAATATTATAGAAACTATATAATGACATGTCTCGTATTATAATATAACCTATTTAAATTTTCAAATCACTATCTTTATTTAAAATTTTATAGGTTGATTATAAAATTTAGAAAGATATTTTTTTATTTAACTATTGTATAAATCGGGGGTGACTTGAAATACAATTAAATTCATTAAAACTTTGCTTTATTTCGATAAAATGTTTCATGTAAACTTCTACTAATGCTATTCAAATTTTAAACTAATATTCCACACAATTTTGAGTAAATGATTTTAAAAAAGGGATTCTCATAATATCGTGAACATTTTCCTATAAAAATTATAGTTATTTTTCAAAGTTTTTTTTACTATTTTCAACACATTCTGCCTATATTACAACTCAGAAAATAATAATTTCCCTATAGTAAAATGTCGTACTGACATTGAGGTGACTTCTTTTTTATAGCCTTGCTAATATTTTATCGCATTTAAATATACTTTCCTTTTGACTACTTTGCAGATTTAAATGAATATAATTCTCCGTGTAACAAGATACAAAGCTATTGGGAGCTCCTTCAACTCAGTTCAACAGTCAGCAGAAACAGGCTTTCCTAATAAACTATCCCTTAAAATTTGTCGCAGGCATAAAACCAAATATTTGTTTTTTAAATCTGCTGATATGATTTAATCACTCACGATATCTGGAAAAAATATTTTAAGATATGTACCTCATGATGCAGTAACAATAGATGGTTTAGCTTTAAAAACTGTGTTATTTTAAAATCAGTATACACATTGCGCAAGATTCGAATATCACTTGCTTCCGTGCATTTACACTGGCTTTCTGTTTTCTAAGTCTAGTGTGGTTTACTCAATATCTTGTGTAGAGTTGTTTATGAAAATGTATGATTCGTTTCAAGTCATAGTGTTTATTGCAATATACTTTAATTAATTTGTTACATAATTATCGTCCTGTACTCGTATTCAAATTAATTTTTCATTAAGTAGGATACTATTTAAAATTTCGACAACGTATTTAAGTTAGGGAAAAGTTTAATTCACTCATTTTCTCGCCTTGTGTCTTGTTTTAACAGTTAAAATGGCGTACAAAGTAGTATTTAATATTCATAATTCGGCTTTGACGATGTGAAAGAGCTTCACTCTTCTACACTCCGTAATTGCAAAACCCAAATAGATCCCTCAGGGAAATTATTGCTCCACTACTGAATACGGTAATTTTTCCTTCAAACTTCACCGAATAGCAAACGCATCATTGTCTCCTAAGTATTACGAAAATTATGTATCGAATGCGCTGCTTTGACGGTAACAATGTTATTATTTTCTTAATACACGCCCTAATGAAGAAGGCAAGTTAGCAGTCGAAACTTTCCCAGTGTCTTAGTAATTGATTCTTGACTCACACATCAACCGTTTTAATTGCATACTGAAGAACCTTGTAAATTTAAACACTAATATAAAAACCTAATTATTCTGTACTGCAAATTTCAAATTACATAACCAATTATAATTATAAACACTCAACTATGTATGTCCTCTGATTCAAATCTACTAACTCGATACATGGGTCTTGGTATTTAATATTAGAGAAAGCATTAATTACCATCACTAAGTAGCTTATGCTGTACGGTGACGGATTTACGGAACAAAGACGAGATGGTAGTAGAGGCCGTTAACGAGGTAATCTGCCAGCTGAGAGTAAGTTCATCCATAATTAATCTGAAACAGAACCAAAGATTACTGTCAAAACGTGAGTAAGTTACATTAGCAAAAAATAAAAAATATGGGCAAAATAAATTGACCTAAATAGCCTTATTCAATATAATTTATACCAAATAGGAATATTATAAAAAGTATTTATTCTAATATTCATCTCAGGCGTTAGATAATTGTGTACAGTTATTAGGAAAACAAAATCCTGCCAGATAAGTGACATTCAAGTGGTCGTAATCAACCAGTTATAGGCTTAATGGACGGTGGGTAAAGTGATTAGGCAAGGGAAAATAAAAATGGCGTGACATTAAGCCAATGCTGAGCAGTGAGTAGTGAGGTCATAAAAGTTGCCAATACATGCAAATTGAATTATATAATCGAATAACATTCCATTTGTTCCTGAAAAATAAAGAAATAATTTGTTTTTTTAATATGCCAACCATGTTCAGTAACTTTCCAATAATAAATAACTGTGTGCGTGAGGGTAGCCCTGAGGAGATTATTGTAAGTACATATTATAGTTTAAAAGTATTTAAGTTTGATGGGGCTTTGACCAAAAAAACGAAAAACCTATACCTAGCGCAACGATAGGTACGAGCAATAATTATTTTCAATTAAACCGTTTCGGTTTTTAACTCTGATCAACTAGACTTTATATATATATATATATATATATATATATATATATATAATACGTTTTCTTGTTTAATAATTTAAAACAACATAGGTTATTGAAATACAAGAATATTTATTAATTTATATTCAAAGCTTTTCGTTGGTAAACAGTACCAATATCATGAGGAATGAAAATTACAATAATGTAAGCTATAGGCCATAGCTATAGGCCTATTTTTAAACAACTGAGGATATATAATTTTTATCATTTCTAAAGTAATTATACTGAAGATTTTCATCTTAACAAGTTGATACTGGAACAAACAAATATTTTATTATATACAACTAGAATCAGATATTTACAATATAATACAGCCGATTTTATACTAATATATTTTAAAATTATTTCTATTAATAATGAGGCCTATAGCTTAAATTATTGTAATTTTCATTCCTGATGATGTCGGTATTGTTTACCAACGAAAAGCTTTGAATATAAATAAATAAATATTCTTGTAATTGAATAACCTGTTGTTTTAATATATATATATATATATATATATATATATATATATATATATATATATATAAACGCGCGTGTGTGTGTGTGTGTGTGTGTGTGTAGGCGTGTGTGTGTGAGAGAGAGAGAGAGAGAGAGAGTGTGTGTGTGTGTTTGTGTGTGTGTGTGTGTGTGTGTGTGTGTGTGTGTGTGTGTCGGCGTGTGTGTGTGTGTGTGTGCGTATGTGTGTGTGTGTGTGTGTGTGTGTGTGTGTGTGTGTGTGTGTGTGTGTGTGTGTGTGTGTGTGTCTGTATATATGTGTGTGTGTGTGTGTGTTTGTGTGTGTGTATGTGTGTGTGGTGGGTAAGTGTGTTTGTGTGTGTGTGTGTGTGTGTGTGTGTGTGTGTGTGTGTGTGTGTGTGTGTGTGTGTGTGTGTGTGTGTATTTGTGTGTGTGTATGTGTGTGTGGTGGGTGAGTGTGTTTGTTTGTGTGTGTGTGTGTGTGTGTGTGTGTGTGTGTGTATGTGTGTGTGCGTGTGTTTATTAAATCCACTGTTTCTTCATAACTTCAATATTTTTTATTGTTTTATATTTCTATCGTAATATTTTCTATATATTATATATATTTTTGTTTATATATTTCTATATATTTGGCGTCGTAATTATTAGAAGTAATTTTGACATGAAAGAAGTGACGTAGCAATATGATACACTCAGTGTTTGTCAATGATCTCTCCTTATGATCGTCATGTTAAATATACCTGGCTTGAGGGTTATTTTACATTAGCCTACCATTTACAATTTTTATATACCACATGTGATATATTGCAAAGAACTATCCAATAATGTATGAGAGAACGAAATAAGATAAACAAATTAATAACTAAATATACTTTATTATAAAAAGAATGGAAGTGAATATTTTGTGCAACCGTAGGCAGGACACTAAGTATTGTTAATACAATGCATATATAAAAAACAAGCAATGCTAGTTTAAGTTTCACTAAATTGAATACAATCTGTTTAATTAACTTTCACAAATCATAAACTTTGATTAAGCTGTAACTGTTTTTTTTTGCTATGGTCTTTAGGTATATTTCATGTCTAAAGAAATTTATCACCTTTACTTTTTTCATGCGAAAAAGGATTACGGCAATATTTCTCCAACACCTATACGTTTTTCATTTTTAAGGACGCCTCATCAATAATGCTAGGATCGTACTGTTGGCCGTAGGGAACAGACTGCTCGCATCGTCTTGGCATATTGAGCACGTGATCATGTTATCTAGCGACGCCTTTCTTCTTGACAGTGGACAGCAAGAGATTTTTTTTAACTTGAAAAGAGTTTCAGGGTATTATTTTTAAAATAAACATTATTTCCTTTTCACCTTTAATAAACAAAATGCTTGCGTCACTACAGAAGTAAAATGGTAAATTAAAAACGTTTCTGAAATCTCCAGAAAAGCGTAATACACGCACGTTATATAAAACACCGTAAATTGTTCACTGGTCCTCGAAGTCTACGTTTGTTAATAGATGCTAACCTTATCTCATATGAACGTATCAAAATAACTGGGGAAGTTTTACGTTAAATTGTTTTCTCTTTCTAATTAAGAAAATAATGTTTAAAAGGTTTAATGTTTTCCGGCTTCATTTGTACTTTGTAAACACAAATTGTAATTAAAGTATCTGTGAAAGTTCGACATTTTATAAATAACTAAATAACGTAAGGTATATAGTCTACATAGCTTAAATACTATTTTAATCTCATATACAATTAACTGATTGAATTAATTAAAGAAATTATTTTGAACAAATGTAAATTCTATACTCTTCATTTTAATAGTAAAAAGTTGAAAAGTATAATTTTAGAATAAGATTATACGATGGAGACAGTCAAATGAGAAACAAAGGTTTGGGTAAAGATAATTATTTTCAGATCATCTTTTCACTATCCAAACATTTAAAAACAAATTTCTCTGTAGTTATAACTTTTAAAGTAAAGGTTACGATAAGATTGATTAATCATTAAAAATTATTGTCTGATCGGAGAATAAAGAGCAGTAAGATGCTTACATTTTTCAGTAGCGTTTACCAAGTTAAAATAAGTTATACATAATTTTCTGCTGATATTTAAAATTCATTGACTCTTTTTTGTCAAAAAAGAGTAGAACGGCTTTAGAAAGATTTAGTAAGAGAATATATCTCACTTGAAATCCAATTTAACGAATAATAAAATATTTTACTTCGACTACTACAAATTGTACTAGAATGAATTGTATTTATGCTGAAAAGATAGAATGAACAATTTGTTTCCTGATTCTGGCAAAAACCTTTTATTAAAAAAATGTTTCTTTTTTTAGTTCAAGAGTAAAGCAACTACAGAAGAATACAAACACATGAAGATCGGAATAAAAAAGCGTTGGAAGAAAATAGAAGAGATCAGAAGGAAAAATGTTTTTACATCAAAGAGTGTTAGAAACTATAGTCCGACAAACAAAAATACAAAATAAAACTTTAAATAGAGAATAAAGTTAGAAATAGTTAGATAAAAGAATGCCAACTGGGAAAAGAAATGTCAATCACATAGACAACCAAATAGGGGGCACAATGAACCAGGAAACCTAAAAAACCATATTGCCATGAGTACAACCACTAAAAGCAGGTTATGATTAACAGGATAGGAGAAAGTTCATTGTTAGATCATTTGTAGAACCTGCTGGTGGAGAGAAGGGGAGGACTTTTAAGGACATAGCAAGAGGTTGAAGCCCAGGAAGAATAGATATGTCCAAAAAACAATTAAATGAGGCAGTTGAAAGAATGAACTTAATAAAGGCGCCGGGACCTGGAGGAATATACTCGGAATGTGTCTGGCATGGCTACCAGAAACTGTTAGAAATGCACCATGAACATTCGCAAAAAACGTTTAAATTTTTAATCCTGGCGAAAAACAAAATGTGGTTATCATCGCTTAAATGGGGAAGAAACTACAGACGAATGGAAGCAATCTTGAAACTGTCCCATACGCAAGGAAAGCTAGGAAAACTAATCCGAAAAATTACAGAGACCACTGTTGTACCAGCATCAGGCAGACTGTACTCCAGAGTTTTGCGAAATTCGATAGAAATGTACATAAGAAACAAACAAGCAGTATTTAGAGCTGCTCGATGATGCTCTATAAACAGCGTTTTCTCCTTAAATAATGACATTAAGAAGAAGAAAGTGTACAAATAAATAGAGAAATCCCATAACAATAATATGGGGAAAGCTATAACAAAATCCAAATGGGATACAAGTGATCACATCATTGAAAACCACTCTGGGTCTAGAACGAGGCTCTTATTTAAGATCTATCTGGACTAATGCCTAGATAAATAGAGTAGAAAACGCTGAAATATGGGAGTAAGGGTGGGGGAAGATAGGCTATTTAGGGTTTTATCTTGCACCTTCATATAGACACCCAAGTTTTTTTTATTGTGGAAACTAATATAAGACAATATTTTTTATCGTTGATACTAATATAGACCGTTTAGTGTGTTATCGTAGGTACTAATATAGACACTATAGTATAATATTTATGGTGGACACTAATATAGAAACCATAGTGTTTTTTTTAATGGACACCATTATCTACACTCTAGTGTTTTATCAATAAAATTACTGTAGATAAAATACTTTGTTTCGCCGAGGACACTATTATAGACATTATAGTTTTTTTACTGTGAAAAATAAAAGACACTATAGTGTTTCATCACCAAGTGCCACACCATTGAATTTATCTATACCTGGAACAATGTGGTTTATTGAAACTTGGGTTGTCAATGAACAGCATAATATAAGTAAAGCATATGGCTTCACATCAAAGGCTGTTTTAATCACGCTCTCCGTAGAGATGTCGTGCGGTGATTCTCTGACTCATCTCGAAGAGCCTAAAACTGAAACAGTTATAATCAACGCTATCTGGCGATTCACTTTGTAGCTTCAAGTTACTGACTAATTATTAAATTCAATTATTAATTACTTCTTATCTTTATTTATCTAAACATTACAAGAAAAAATTACTTTTTAATAGATCAATGAACTGTTTAAAACGAGATTAAATCCTGGAAAACTTTTAAATTACAATTCCCTACATAGAACTAATAACGCCACCATTATATATTGCATACTCCTATTATCAATAGTTTATTTTAGACAGCTTAATAGTATTTTAATTACTTTTATCTTTTCCATTTTTTTAGTTTTGTTTTTTACATTAAAACTTTTTATTTTTGGTATAAAACATTCTAATCTTTTAATAGAGTTGTATCATGCATTTTTTTCTCATTTTCACTTTAATGAGTTTTATTAAATATATAGTATCCGGTAAATACCTCTCTGTAACCTTACCAGAAAGTTTATTTCAGTAATGATTTCATTGAAATCTAGACTAGGACCTCGAGAGGAGATTATTTTTATTCCAAGTCTTAATTCTATACAACGTATAATTCCTAGGCATATTCTCTTCACATCCTTTTACATGTCACAATGAAACCTTTTAGGAACTTTTCTCATATTACTTTCTCCATATTGCATGATAACAAAGACGCTTGTATATTGTACGACCTATAGACGTACAACACAGCCGCTTCTATAGACTATATACAATGCAACGGCCCCTACAAAAGTACAACACAATAGGCCCTATAGAACATATACAATGCATCAGGATATACACACTATAGTCAATGCATCAGGATATACACACGATATGTATCTGTAGACTATACACAATACAACAGGCCCTATAGACTATACGCAATGCATCAGGCCCTATAGACTATACACAACACTACAGGCCCTTTAGAATATATACAATACAACCGGTCATACACCCTATAGACAATATGTATCTGTATACTAAACACAACACAACAGGTCCTATGGTATATATATACAATGCAACCGGTCATACACACTCTACACAATATGTATCTGTATACTATACACAACACAACAGGACCTATAGAATATATAAAATGCAACAGGTCATACACACTCTACATTAAATGTATCTGTAGACTGTACACAATGCTACAGGCCCTATATACTATACATAATGAAATAGATCATATAGACAGTACATAGTATGTATCTATACACTGTATACATTACAAAATTTCCTATACTCTATATATAATGCAACAGGCCTTATAGACTTTATACAAAGTCACAGGTCCTATATACTATATACAATGCAACAGGACCTGTAGACTATATACAGTATAACAGGTCCTATTGACTATATACAATGCGACCGGTCATACATACTTTATACAATACACACTATGTATCCTATACTATATACAACACAACAGGTCCTATAGAATATATACAATACAACAGTTCATACACAATATACGCAATATGTATCTGTACACTATACACAATGTTACAGGCCCTATATTCTATAAATAATGAAATAGCCATATAGACAGTACGTAATATGTGTCTGTACACTATATAAAACACAAAATTTTCTATATACTATATACAATGCAACAGGACCTGTAGACTATATACAGTACAACAGGTCCTATTGACTATATACAATGCGACCGGTCATACATACTTTATACAATACACACTATGTATCCTATACTATATACAACACAACAGGTCCTATAGAATATATACAATACAACAGTTCATACACAATATACGCAATATGTATCTGTACACTATACACAATGTTACAGGCCCAATATTCTATAAATTATGAAATAACCATATAGACAGTACATAATATGTATCTGTACACTATATAAAATACAAAATTTCCTATAGACTATATATAATGCAACAGGCCTTATAGACTATATACAAGGCCACAGGTCCTATAGAATATATACAGTACAACGGGTCCTATTGACTATGTACAATGCAACAGGTCTTGTAGACTATATACAATGCAACAGATTATATAGACTGTACACTATATGTATCTGTAGAATATATATAATACCAAAGGTCCCATAGACTATATACAATGCAACAGGCCCTATAGACTATACGCAATGCAACAGGTCCTATAAAATATATGCAATGCATCAAGGACATACACCCTATATCTATCTGTAAACTATACATAATGCTAAAGACCCTATAAATTATACACAACGCAACCGATCACAACTACTGTACACAATATGTATCTGAAGACTATGTATATAATACAACACTTTGCTTCCTTAGAACCATTCTTGAAAACTATTTCACAAATCGATAGAATAAACAATTTGTAAACAATATTGATACTAAATTATGTTAAAAAACGTTACAAATAATAATGAAAATAAAACACTTCATTTATGAACCCAATCAAAAAAAAATGTTTGCAAGAGTTGTAAGTGTGTGTGTGTGTGTGTGTGTGTGTGTGTGTGTGTTTGTGTGTGTGTGTTTGTGTGTGTGTGTGTGTGTGTGTGTGTGTATGTCTGTGTGTGTGTGTGTGTGTGTGTGTGTGTGAGTGTGTGTGTGTGTGTGTGTGTGTGTGTGTGTGTGTGTGTGTGTGTGTGTGTGTGTGTGTGTGTGTGTAAAACTAATTATAAATTAATGATATAAATATCAAAACAAATACAGACCCTTAAATATATTACGTAAACAAAACCCTAACTTTATTTATTCATTACGTAATTTACTTAGCATAACCTTAAATGTAAATCACCATTAGAAAATTAATGAACTTACCAATATTGTTCGTTTTTAACTTAAGCGAATAATGAAAACTGTGCCATAAACCGTGTTACATGTATTAGTTTGATTGTTAAATAGAACAGGTTTTATTTAACAATTAAAGATGCATTGTAATGAAACGTTCTGCCTCTTTTACATTGTTATGTAACAGTAAGAAAATTAATTTCAATTTTAAATAATCGCCTAGTCACACAGCGAAAACTAAATAATAATTTTAGATTTAAAACAAAACGGTATATATCACTTCTACTTACCTATTCTAAAGTATTTGAAATTTGGTTAACCGTAAACGTCACAACACTTACATAACTGGTTGCAGTGAACAGATGTGTTTAGTCGGCGTTAGTTGTATTGAAGCAAGAGAATGTCTGCTATCCGGTAACTATCCCCTCCATCCCCTCCATTGCTTCTAGAGAATGCAGGTTGGAGATGGTCAATTGCCTGTGTAGCTTGTGTATAAAACTATGAAACTATGGGAAACTGGCTGTAACTAACATTATGATGTTCAAATTGGAAATCCAGTACTTCACTTGTAATTTTTGTACAGTTGTATAAACAGATCATGCAAGTATTTTGTATTGAAAATTCGATTTTTTACAAAAAATACCTGTTTCGTTGTAATTCGTTTGGTATAATAATTTAACTTGATTTTAATTTAAATAAATGATTCTTATTTTCGTTTTACTTTGCTACATGTGGGTTCATTAACAATTTGAAGGTAAACCTTATTCTTAGTTAGTTTGAAGTAAATTCTTATTTACTAGTTACGTTTATAACTATTTTAAATGCAAGTCTGTCATTAATACCTGTAATTTATGATTCTGTTAAATTAACACAAGGATTAATCAAAATTGTTGTAAAACAGTAAACTACGTTTACTCAATTAATTCTTTAAAAGTTTAACTATTTAACCTGTGTTCCACAGATTACGTAAATATCTAAAACGTTTGTTTGAGAAAATGTTCATCTTAATCTTCTGGTGTTAAGTTATGTTTTTATTTAGGGAGATTATTAAAATTTTCAAATTTATTAAATTATGTTTATACACTTATTTAAACTTAAATTCTCTCATTTTAGGTTTTTAGATTATTTATAAAGTAAATAAATACATAAAACTGAAGTAAAATAAAGAACTTTATATCTGTATTAGTTATAACTGTATAAAACAACTGTGGCGTAATGTTTAACATAAATAAATGAAACCTCTCAACCACAAATAACTTTCTTCTTTTATTTAAAACCTTATGTACATTTCGATTGCATTGCAATCATCCTCAGAGGTAATTTACAATGAAAATAGTAAATAAATAGTATTTTCATTGTAAATTACCTCTAAGGATGATTTCTATGCAATCGAAATGTACATAAGGTTTTAAATAAAAGAAGAAAGTTATTTGGGGTTGAGAGGTTTCATTTATTTATGTTATTCTGTATTAGAACTTTATAAATTGAAGTTATATTATTACATTATTTAAGGCTCTAGGACTCAATCTTGTTTTATATAACGAAGGGTTGTTGTATATAAAATCAAATATAATTTTTAAGCTTTTTACTCTATGGCTTCGTAGGGCAGTCAGAGAGTAGCCGTGGACTCACACTGTTCAGGGGCGGTTTAATGGTATCGTTTTAAAACCAAAATAATCCATTCAGATTTAACCCTTTCATATATTTGATTTTATATACAACAACCCTTCGTTATATAAAACATGATTGAGTCCTAGAGCCTTAAATAATGTAACTACAATTGTTACATGACAACAATAAATGTGCCAAACAATATTGATTTATAATTAAAATAGGAACAAGTTAATAGTGTATCACAAATATTTTAAATCCTCAAATGGTGAAGTTAAAGAGAATTTTTTTTTCTTGTGTTGGCTACCTTTTTCAGTTCATGTTACTCCACCCTTGCGTTATATTACACTTTCATATAGCATGAATAATATAATTATACACGTAATGGAAAAATATCTACCCGATATTCGTATGACCATGGAAACAATAAATTTATATCGTTACAGAAATCTCTAAGAACAAGCACAAGGATAACACTAGGAGCCCATTTTCCAGAAATAGCTAGCCTTGACAGAAATTGGCAATAAATCTTGTTTACAGGGAAGTTTCACCTGGGTGCTTGTGCTACTAACAATGAGAAGAAGAATTTACCACAAAAACACTGATTAGTGGGATTTAGAAAGAAAATGTACCAAGGTAAGAAGTAATGTTTCTTTAAAACATGGAGTATAATTTTTTTTAAAGTCATTTCCTACGTAAGTCAACAAAGAGAATATTTATTTTAGTTAATTTTTATTTTATGATTACAACTAATATAAATATATATATATATATATATATATATATATATATATATATATATGTGTGTGTGTGTGTGTGTGTGTGTGTGTGCACTTATGTTCGAATATCAATATTAAGTGGCAAAAGAGATTTTCTTTGCAATTTTCTTTTTTCCTTTCTATGTTTGGTGTTTGACTATTATTTTTGTTTGTTACTATTACGCTTTTTTACGTCACTTTCATGTGTTTTAGTTTTTTTTGCTTTTTTTGTCCTTTTGTATAGCAAGGTTTGTTAATCCACTGTGTTTATCTTATTCTTTTCATTCATTTCTAATGCTAGAGCAATTATTTATGACATTGTGTGGTAACCATGGCAACAATTTAAAGTTGGACAATTTATGATTCGGCGACAGCCAGATGGTAGCAAAAAAAACTTTAGCAAAAAACATGTTTCCTTTTTAAAATTGTAGAAATCTATACAAAAATATGAACTATATTTATCACAAAAACTGTATTTTATAGGAATAAATACTATAGGAGTATATTTATTATTAATACACTATAGTACAATATACCGTATTCATTCAAGGAAAAGCTGTGATTCTGATCACAGTCAAAATTTTGTATTTTAACAATTAATCCGATTGACAGCACAGAGCTTCCAATTTCTTTCTCCGGAATTGAAAGCTTTGCTCGGTAATGTATTGTAGATAAAAGCCCAATGTTAATATAGTACGTGCATAGCGTCCTGTATTCAATCTGCTAGTGCTTGGTTTCATCCAAATCATGAATATTTTTAAAAAAGAAATTTAAAAACTTCAAGCAATTTTTGTAAATACAATAAATTTAAATATATATGTTTACCCTTTTGTCTCAGTCAATTTTAACAATAAAAGTACTATATAATACGAGTATAACTATTTTCCTTCATTATATAGAACCTTACAAAGTAACTTCAAAAATGACGAAAATAAAACGATAAAACCTGTAATATGACATAAGGTAGATTCAAAGCTTACATGGAACCTGTAATATGACATAGATTCAAAGGTTACATAGATACGGTTATGAAAAGATTTCGCTAGTATTTAGTGTTACTAAAATTCTTGGCACAGTATTGAAAGATAAAACAACTAGTTTCTTATCGTTTTAAAACTAAAAAAGTGGACATTTAAAGTTGCAGAGCAATAGCCGGAATAGATTTTAGAAATATGGGATTGAATCGAAATTTATTAGGCTACAATAATAAGATTTTTTATGATTTAATTACAATGACTCTATATAAAGAGTAATAAATAAAACATTACGTTTTAAAAAAAAACTTGAAGAAAATAATTCTGAAAAAACATAGAGCTAAAATACTTTACAAAATAGAATTAGGTTAAGCAAAGAAGTAAATTTTAACTTATATGTTCTACAGCATATGAAAATTACAATTTTTTTATGTTAATTGGAGACGGCCTTTTCGTAAGATGTATTCCTTATTTGGTGTAGGTTGCAAACAGCTTTTAAAATAAAGGTGTATCTAAACATTTGAGAACCTATAAACAGAAAACCATTTTAACAACTTTTATTAATTGTGTTTTAAATTTTGAAATACATTATCACTGAACAGTTACAGCCAGTGTGTTTATTTATTTTATAAAAATAATAATAATTGAACAATTATTTTGTTGAGACATTTTATCCCTACAAAGGATTTGGCCGTTGCAGATAATTCGGTTTGAAGTAATTATCCTTTTTCTTAACCTTACTTGTAAAACGTAAGATCTCAATGTTTAATGTGTCTTTTTCATAGATGAGTTTTCTTTTCTACTTCTACTTTGCGTCAAGCAATCTTGTCTCTATGATTTCTACGATCAGTAAACAGTCACTCCGCATTTACTCTCCTAACTTTACGGAATTCTCATATGAGATAGGAATGATGTTCGTCAATCGATAAAAACCGGTTTTTAACAAGATCTCTGGTTACTTTCATGCAATTATTATGATGCACGTTATGCAAGATCATTGGTATAACCCTCAATCACTTTTATAGGCATATAGTCTTCATCTATTCGAACTAGTTGTACTAACCATTCATCTACATTGATCTATTGTTAAAAGTGCTCGTCTGTAACAAGGGTAAATACTGTTTTTGTCACTATCTTTACAATTACGTATTAGAGACATTTTTCTTTTAAAATTTCCTTTGCAAATTACCTTTAACCTCTTTTAATTCATAGCTACTCATTGACAATAAAATTAATTAACACCTATTGTTGTAGAGCATTTTATTTACACATTAATACAAAAGTAACCCTCAATCACTTTTATAGGCATATAGTCTTCATCTATTCGAACTAGTTGTACTAACCATTCATCTACATTGATCTATTGTTAAAAGTGCTCGTCTGTAACAAGGGTAAATACTGTTTTTGTCACTATCTTTACAATTACGTATTAGAGACATTTTTCTTTTAAAATTTCCTTTGCAAATTACCTTTAACCTCTTTTAATTCATAGCTACTCATTGACAATAAAATTAATTAACACCTATTATTGTAGAGCATTTTATTTACACATTTATACAAAAGTAAAATGAGCTCTGATTATGTAATTTGAGTAGTATCTTAAAATTGTAAATCTCTTGCTATCGCTCTTGCCATTATTTCTACCACAGATTATTACATAACTCTTTATATTTACAAAGCCAGCGTCTTTTCACTTAATTAGTTTATATTCCCACAGCAATGGTAAATTATAGCTCAAGTTCCAGGTTGTAAAACACTCCTTACATGTTGGGTGTCAAGCAGATAGTTACATTTGTTAGTTTCACGTAATTCTTCACAGGATTTCTGATAGGATCCTACTTTATTAGAATGTACTTCCTAATGAACACATTGGTTGCAATCCTTGCCGATTCAGCCATTGAAACGAAACTTGATTTCACGTAGAATATTATTTGTCAAGAACTTAAGTTACTAGCTACAAAAAGGTATACCTTTCGATTTATGAATCTTTCTCCTGAAGGCCATTAGAGTTACTTATTGTCATTCTTGGGGAGTTACATTATCGCCTTTTCGTTACGTTCTTATCTTCTTCAAGAGTTTTTCTCATTACTAAAAAAATAGTAATGCAGTATTGTAGTATGAAATAAAAAATGTAATACAAAAAAAACAAAACTTCTAAAAAACAAACAAATAATATATTTTTAAAATGTGTAAAGGAAAATAGTTTTAATTAACATACGTACAAATTAATTAAACAATTAAATGAGCACAAATAATCTTGTTAAACAAAATTTAAACATCAATAATTATAAATAATACCATACGTTTAATATGTTCACTCATACGACTATTAGATAAGCAGTGACGCAATATCTAGTTCATTCCAATCACGTTTACAAGGCCGTGCGCATGCCCAAACCGGTTGCGTGCATTACTTTGTGAGTGGCTTGATGCATACGTTATAATTCGTCGTGGCTCCTTAAGGAGACCTCAACTATGTCTCCGAAAAAAACACTGTAATGCGAGTAAGGTAAGACAGTACTGATTCACCAGTCACTATGGGGCGTTGCTATGCCCGTCCGAAAACCTCAGAAATTTGATACAAGCGTTACTGGTTTTGTGAGAAACTCTATGTGTCCTAACAATAAGGGTCATTCGAGTGAAGATTTTTTATAGCAGACATTTTTATGGCGATTACATACTTTATCTACCACAGTTTCTGAATTACTAAATAAAATGCACTAATTTATTTCCGTTGCTCTATAAACTGTGTAGCCTATAATACAGAATTTAAATCTCTAATTTTAATGGAAATAACTCTTGGTACTATCAATGCCTTCATACCCATGATCAGTTATTAAAAAAAATAATGAAATAAAAACATTTGCATCATACACCTAATCTGTATCAACAATCTATGTGTATTTCATATTAACAACTATAACATGTATTACATATTACATAATGAACATATACATTATATATATATATATATATATATATATATATATATATATATATATAATTTGTGTGCAATATTTTTGGAGTAATATTGTTTTATTCTTGTAATTATGGTCGTTGCAAATATGGTCAGCTGTAAGTTATTTCAATGAAAACATTCATTGGGATGCTAAAACTCTTATTTTTAATGTCTTTTGAATTTAATACTATTATTTATTCCCACTTCAATAAGTAAATCGGTTAACCTAAAAACATTTTTAAACACTGAATTTTTCTATTTTAAATCGTGTTTTGCCTGAACAGCTAATGTTTTCTAATATATATTAATGGAAGGTTTTATAATAATTAGACTTCTTACTGGTTGTGTTTAAAAGCGTTGAACAAAAATTAATAATGTTCTTGTAATTTACTACCCTTAATTGTTTTTATGTATTTACAACATTGATGTGATCATTACAGAGAGAAACCAAGAGTTCACCCAATTGCGACTGGCCCAAGTAACAGGCGTGTTAACAGCTGACGATGGAGCATGGTCTGCACTTGGCTCTGGAAAAACCAAGATCGTTCTGATATCCAAAAGGCACTTTACTCCTAGCCCTGAAATTCTTGTAGGAGAGGAATATACAGTGATTAAAAATTCCATTAATTATTTAAGCATCTATATTTATAGAAAGTAGACTTTTTAAAATCATTTAAATCCGCAGCTGTGAAAGCGGTCAGAGTCAGCTATGATTTGGCTTCTAGCTAACGTTAGGGACCTTACTCAGAGCGGACGTATATCCGTGGCGCATTTTATAATGTCCTACAGAGAGGAAATCTGGACAGACGCCCTCAAAACCGAGAGGAATATAAAGCATCGGTGCAGAAAACAATGACACTAAGAGTAGCGTGTTCTTATCGAACGGGCTCTAAATCGGCGGCCCTAGTGGTAGCAGGAATAATTCCTATTAACTTGCTGGCACTAGAGAAGAAGACCATTGCAGAGCGACGAAACAATATGAACGATAGGGACAACAAAAGGGAAGCTTGAAGAAAGACGATGACCATATGGCAGGAAAGATGGTTTGCGGAACCCACCGGAAGATGGACAACCGGTCTTCGAAAACCTATCCAGTTGGACTTACAGGCATCATGGAGAGGTAAACTTCTACACTAAACAGTTCTTAACAGGCCACGGTTGCTTCCGGGTATAATTGTATAAAATAGGGAAAGTGGATAATCCAAACTGCTCTCATTGAGGAGAAGGATCTCCCGATAATCCCGAACATACGTTCTTAGGGTGCAGAATGTGGCCATCGGAGAGAACAACACTGAAAAGCAACGTTCCACAAATAATGTGGGAACGATGTTTTATAGTGCATCCAACTGGATAGAGATAGCGACATACGAGAACATACTGTGGAATAAAATTAAACATGAAGATGGTCGAGGTCAAGCCCAGTGACCAGACCAAATAAGATCATTTTCAGAAATAGAAACCACTGGGGTTAATAAATGACCTTCTGACCAGGAAGAGTGCTAATACAGTGATACCTTGCTCAGATCTACGAAGGCCCGGAAAAAAAGGAAGGGTTTAGTGTCGCCATTAGTCCCACACACCAGGTCTGCCAGGGCAGACTTAATGGTGCCTCAATGCGTTCCAACCTCTACAGAAAAAAAAACAAATAAAAAACAGGAATTGTAATCCAGTTTTGTTGCTTTATTGCTGCTATTAATAATTATCGGGCCTTTTTTTTATAAAGAAGGCTTGAATAACGTGTTTAATACATGAAGGAAATGTGTTTAAGGTGGATCATAGAGTAAGGTAAGATAAAGTAAATTACTAATGAATAAACCGAACAATAGGTAGGGCGCCCAACTTTTATAAATAATCTAAAGATTCATTCATCTATTGGTCTATGTATATATAGTAGGCCCTCGTTATTCGCAGGCTCGTTACTCACGATTTCGCTCATTCGCAATTGTCAAAATTACAGGATATCCCGATAATATGTATTTAAAAAAGAAAAATGAAATACAGTATAGCTATTGTGCGAGGTGTATGAGTTCTGGTCTTATTTATTTTGTACAGTACTGTAGTTACTTATAACAATGTAATCTGATTATTCTCCGAACATCCGTTATACTGCACACTATTCAAGCACTAAGCATTTGTTATGCACACCTTATCTATAACAAGTGGCGTTATCGTCAATGATAAACAACGACGAATTAATCCGAAGCCTATATCCAACTCCATACATAAGTTTAGCTTCAATTCTGTTTACTTACTAGTAATTTAACTGTTTTCAAAATCCAAACATCGAAAATCGTATCCGGCAGCTGTAACCAGCCATTTACCAAACAGGTGTAGCATTTACTTGTCATATCTTCTACGAGTCTACTTGTGAAATTGTTTAGTGAATTGGTTAATTTTTAAAATTTTTATCCTCTCCTTAAATGGTTTATCCAAACCATGATGTCATCAAACTTTGATAATGACAAGAAGTGGCAAAACAAGCTGTATGAAGGAAATCACCCTTTTAAGGAAATTGACCTTTTAGATAAATTAAAACCATAGCATCTGTTGCAAAAAAGTTTAACGTTAACGAGTTAATAGTGTGTTACATAAAGAAAAATGAATAAAATATAAGGAGTATCAGAGAAAGGATCTAACAATAGACAATAGGCGAAGTACCTCTGTGTGTCGCGACATAATCATTACAAAAGTGAAAAAACTTTGAGTGTGTGGGAGGAAGATCAATCACAAGAAATGATGCCTCTGAGTTCAATTTTTATTCGTGAAAAAGCTAGGAGTCTGTATGAACATTTTGTTCAAAACGGGGTGAACGTACCGAGAGTTAATTATTTTCAGCAGGTAAATGCCGAAAGAGACGGTTATTTTTTCACAACATGAAAACTGCCGGTGATTCAACATTAGTGGTCCACGAAGCGGACAATTCATTTCCAACAAATTTTAAAATTCTTATTTCGGGTAGAGGCTGCATAGTCGATTAAGTTTTAACGCAGACGAGACTTATCTGTTTTGGAGAAGAATTCCTTCACAAACTTTCTTATCTTTCGAGGAGAAATCTTCTCAGGGCTTATGGCAGCAATAAATCGTTTGACTGTTACTGTACTGTAGTGCAAGCAGACTGATATTGTCTCAATAGCACATGGAATTAACGGGGAAGGATTTTAAGACATTATCAGTGAAGGTGTCCATAATCTTTTGAGAAAGTGCGAAATAAGTCGTCCCGATTTTTTGACGGAAGAGGAGCTGGAAGAACTAATTACCGAACCTGTGTCTGTCTCGGTTAACAAAGACGAAGAAATCGAATAAAATGTATCGCCGAAGTTGACATTAAAATCTGCCGGTGAAACAGTTCTGCAACTTCTACTGAAATTAGTATCCCTTTAGATTGGAATTACTTTAAATTGTAAAGTTTATTCGATAGCTAAAGAAACACTACTCCGTTTAATATAAAGAAATGTGTAAAGAACTAGAAAGTAAACCCAAAAAATTAATAACAAATTTTTAAAAATCAAATTAACAGTATTTAAAAGAACATTTGTCTAAAATTAGGTGTTTAAAAATTTAATGGATAGTTTTTACCAATAATGAATGCGTGTGTCTGTGTATGAGAGCGCGAATATCTAAGAGAATGTTTTAGTTTTGGGTTGAAGGGAATCGTAAGTACATAATAAATACGCATCACACACAAACACACACACACACACACACACACACACAAACACACAGACACAGACACACACACACACACAAACACACACACACACACACACACACAGACACACACACACACACAGACACACACACACACACACACACACACACACACACACACACACACACACACACACACATATATATATATATATATATATATATATATATATATATTTATATATTTATATAAATTAAATATTGATAAATATTTATCCTATTACGTAGCACGTAAAACACCATACTGTGCTACAAGTATACAGTTATAATTATTGTCACATTTTCTTTTTGTGGAACGTAACCCAACCCTTTCAACATAGGCCTACAGTTGGTTTCAGTATTCGCAGTAAGTTCGTTGAAAGTAAACCTCGCGAATAACGAAGGATCACTATATAAATAGAGTGTGTGTGTGTGAGTGTTTGTGTGTGTGTTTGTGAGTGTGTCTGTGGGTGTGTGTATGAATGTGTGTGTGTGTGTGTGTGTGTGTTTGTGTGTGTGTGTGTGTGTGTGTTTGTGTGTGTGTGTGTGTGTGTGTGTGTGTGTGTGTGTGTGTGTCTGTGTGCTTGTGCGCGCTTGCAATAAAGTGTGTGCCAATGTTTATACGTTTTAACCACTTAATGACAAATATACCCTTGTTTATTTAAAGTACTAATATATATATATATATATATATATATATATATATATATATATATATACTTTATATTGAGTACTAAAATGAAAGTAATGTCTAACGTAAATATGTAGTAGGAATTTCTCAACAAATATTTGTTTTTCAATGTAAATATCTTATAAAATTATTACCCCTATCAAGCCAATTGAAATGTAATTAGCAGAAGGTGTAAAATATATTTAAAATTCATTCACGAGTAAAATCTGATAAAACAAGTTAATTTCAGCACTATTTATTATTTTAGATAATTCCAACAAAAACAAATTACCGTAAGCAAAACAGTAGCCCACATTTTTACACAGGTGTAACTTACCTAATAAAGTTCACAAATATTTACGAGGAATAAAATAGATTCAACGCCAATAAAAATATTTTTAACTTACTGGGCAATTTTTATCATGACATTTCTTTGGGTCCTGATAATGTGTTAAAGTAATTTATTTATATTACGGATTTTTAATTTAAACAAAAGCATTACGTTCCTATTAATATTCGAAGTAAGGTGAATATATGAGAACGGAAATTAATAATATCAGTATCTCACTCGCTTGCTTGGTTTCTCTTGTCAAGAAACCTTAAAACATTTTGATGATTGTTGAAAGTCAACAGAGGAAGTTTCCCTTCCTTAGAGGTTTCTCTGGTAACTAAAGTTATCACTAATTTTTCGACTGACGTCATTCATCTACGATAAAACAATTTTTTTATATATTTTATATAATCCTCTGTTATTTATATTGTTGAGGTCGTTAACCTTTTAATCAAACCAGAAAGTGTTAGGACTTCTTTGAGAAGTTTCTGCAAATAATGATTTCCCCTCTGTTATGTTAATAAGTTAGAGGTTTGCAACTTTGCCATTGTCTTTTCTCTTTTATAGTGTTTGTGTTGCAGTTATCGTCTAAAAATGTTGTCTAAATTCGTGCAAGGTAACTTTATTGCCCTTTTTTCCTGAAACACAGGGCTATTAGTATTAATTTTCTACTGTTATTCAACTTTTACAAAAACATCACTAAATTCTATTTGATTTATAAAATTTACTTGATTCTATATTTTGTTCATATATGTTCTCACTAACATTTTCTAGTTCGCTCCACTGACATCACATAAACTCCAACTTCTCACATCGTTCATTACATTTTCTATTATATTATATCAAAATAATTATCTTCATCTCTTCAATATAAGCAATTTCTAATGTTAATATTTTTCAATTACTTTATATCGACACTTGAGCTAGATTCACATCGTAGTCTGTACACGCATCCCTCAATGATTATGATTTTTATCTTTAGTGATTGTGACTCCGATCGAAGATTGTATACAAATAATATTTCGTCATATTTTTTCTCGAAATCAAAGTTTTCTGTCATGTCAGAATACTCGAACTTTCTCAAATGTTACATATGTAATGAAAACGTGAGATAAAGTCATAAACTGCTAACGCTAAAATAAATCATCTCTAATCGTAAC
>JBAIZL010000003.1:139695260-139735260 GCA_036971475.1 Prosapia bicincta
GCACTCTGCATCGAAGAAAATTAACCTTAACGGTGTGTTTGTACCTCTGACCACGCCTTTTGACATTGAAGAGAACATCGCTTACGAGAAGTTGAAAGAGAATCTGACAAAATATGAGAAAATACCGTTTGCAGGTAAGAAAAAACCTTAAATATATTACGCCTGAGATTATTTGTAGGTTATATAACAAGGTGTGATAGTGTGTGTTTATGTAACATTGCATTAGTAGGTAAGAGTAGAGCGGCGCACGTGTTATGTAAGTGTTTTGACATTTTTATTTACGTATACGTTGTAAAGTATTATTTACAATTGCAAAAATAATAAGCTCATTATAAATATTATATTAAGTATTTTGTAGTGTTGTGAAGTTTTTAAATTGACATGTTTAAACATAAATTCTGTGAAATTAATGAAATTCATAAATTCAGTATCATAACATGTATTTATGGTTTTTGAAGCATGTTCAAGACACATTTGTATATAGTAACGACATGTAATATTATTACAACTCTTTTTCATGACCATATTTGTGGTTTCATCATAGTTAAAAGATTTAAAATATCTTTCTGTTTCAAATAATGAAACAAATTAGTTTAGACGTATTTTCCGAAGCTATACACATTAAAGTACAAAAACAACTACCCTAAAAAAAGACTCAAATAAATTAGCGAAGTGTTATATGTTTTCAATTCATAAGGTACATTAACGCCGTTCTACGTACATTAACCGTTGGGAACTCGTCGTTGAGTTCCGTTGGGAACTCGTCTATAAATAATTTATTTATGTTAAACATGAGATCTATGAAAGTTAATTTACTTTACTCCTATTATCTTTAAATACTGTATATGTTATTTTACTTTAGGATCCTTTATTTATTCTTGTCACCCAAAAACAATTATTTACTGTTACACTTGTTTGTATTATCTTGGCAAAAACCACTATTTACCGATTTATTCAGCAGACACGTTTCACAACTAGATCAGCGCATTACTCAATGGTGTGAATTACTGACAACACTCTTGCTCAGGTGTTGTGGTGTTGGAGTGTCTGTGGTGTGTACACAACAGGCTCACACCAATACAACACACCTGAGCGACAATGTTGTTTGCTGCTACCTGAATAAATAAGTAAGTAGTTGTTTTTGCCAAGATAATACACACAAGTGTAATTTGTAAATATATCCCAAGATGTACAACACAAAAACTGCAAATTGTTTACTGTTTTTCTAAATTATGTAATGTTTGTAGTTTTGTAATATTTTTTATGGAGTTTATTATTTTTTATTCGGTTTCAAACTTCAATTTAGTTTGATTGTATATACGTTCCTCTGTTAATCTATTGTAGTAACTAAATTTTGATCAGTCAAATCAGCGTTGAAATTACTTAAAATTAGGATTAATTTATAAAACTAATATTGTTATGTAATAATATCAAGAAAATATTGATTAAGAAAATAAGTGACTAGTACTTATTATGAATTAAATGTTGGTCTGTCATGTTTTACAAGGTAAAATTGCTACTACTTAATTAGCACTTGTTGATTCGATCTTCACGTGTGCTAAAAGATTTCACTAAAACACTTGTATTTTACTTAATTGATGTATGGCAATACTATTATCAGTTTTATTATCGTTCTTTATATACTATTTACAGGCCTGATGATGATAAAGGAAATGTTATCGAATCCTTGCCATCGATTTGATTTAATAAATGACATAATTCCCTTGCAGATCAGACGTTTATACGCATAGATTAATGTTCAATCCTATCAAAATTCATTTACCCATTACAAATATTTACACAACGTTTCTAAAATAAAACTTTAGATTTCATAATTTGCTTTTACCGGTGCAGTGAACACATTAATTATTCTCACAATGTTATTTCATTTAGCCCTAAATTCTTAAACGCTAATATTTTGTTCCTTAGGAATATAATATTCATTCTTTTTCAGACATTTAACAAATTCTACTAATATTGTCCAGATGTTTTCAATATGTAGAACAATAAAAAATCCAAACCTGAAGGATCGGAACAATGGGAGAGGAAGAGATAAATGTGTATTGTATAAATTAATTCATTTATAGAGCAACTATTTGATAGTGTGTAAACAATAGACTGAAGAGTGTATATATATATATATATATATATATATATATATATATATGTGTGTGTGTGTGTGTGTGTGTGTGTGTGTGTGTGTGTGTGTATTTAGTTTTAATTTTCCAATCACGTTAAATGGGTTTTTTTATTCTGAGTATCATAATTACCTGCCAATCCTAGCACTCCATGCTGATGCGTCTCGGAGCACCTTCATCAGTCACAATTTATAATGAACTGCTGAATGATGGAGGTGCTTCGAACGCCTCAGCAGGGAGTGGGAAAACACCAGAAATGGCAGGGGATTATGATACTCAAAATAAAAATAGGGATATAAATCCTTACGAAAAGGTAAAAAACTGTCAAAAATACTTTTAAATGGTATTATAAAGACATTCGTAAGACATTCGTGATGTTTTAGGTTACGTTGTATCAGGATCAAATGGGGAAGCTCCGGTCCTCAACCCTCAAGAGCGAGTGGAACTGGTGAAACAAGTGCGTCAGTGGGTTGGAAAAGGAAAAGTTGTGATCGGAGGTGCTACTAGCGAGTGTAAGTCTACTGCTTGTATTCTAACAAACATAGAAGAGGTTTAAAAATCTTCTATAAATAAACAATATTAGTATATTTCTTAACCTAACCTATTATTACTAAACAAAAATAGTTCAAATTTATTTTTTTTTACTATAGGCAGCTTAGTCTTAATAATGGCGTCTGTAAATATCTGAAATCTCAAAGACTGAATAAATATAATCGTTCGTTATTTCTCTATGCCACAATGGTTTTAGGCCTCTTCTAATCCCTCATCTTTATACTATTTTAATTAAGATTAAAACTGCATTACAAAGGTGTACTACTGCACTTTTAATCATTTAAGTATTAGAATAATATTCATCCTTAATGTCAAAATATTTTGATTGAAGCTCATTATATTATTTTCCATTAAAGTTTATTTCCTGAAATCATAAACTGATAGATTTCTACTGAGAATTATATTTTTTATATCTTTGTCATATATATATATATATATATATATATATATATATATATATATATTTAGAGAGAGAGAGAGAGAGAGAGAGAGAGTGAGAGAGAAAGAGAGAAAGAGAGAGAGAGGGAGAGAGAGAGCCAAAACTTTATATTAATGATAAATACTTTAAATACAGGGAAATGTATTCTGGCACATGTTAAAAAGTATATTCTAATCCGTAATGTATGAAGTAGTTTAAACACGTTTTCAGTATTTAGACGTAATCAAACATTCTAACATAAAAGTGAAAGTTTGCATTGTAAACCAAAACCAATAAAAGTGTTTTAAATTTTCGTGTTTTATGGTTTCACAGCTTATTTAGAATTTCATTATTGGTGCAGTAATCGATATTAGAAATAATTTTATAATCCTGGACTGGGAAAAGTACATATGAACATGCACGTATGAAAACTTTTGTAAAAATTTAACAAATAGTCTAGCTCTCGATAACTAGCTATCAATTGTCTATATTCGGACTTACTGAAAATTCAAACCTGTACTTCGGTGTTTTTTTAATGAATATACTTGTTGACTTATTCATTATTAATTTCAAAACAGAAAATATCTTTGGGTACATAGTTTCAATGTTTATGTGTTTGAAAAAAATCTTGTTTACGTTATTATTTTTACTTTTATACTTTAAAAACAATTATATTTTGTTGGTTTTCTGCTTTTTATTTCTGTTTATCTATTTACGCTTATAAGATGTGCCTTTTGTAGGGATAAGTATATAAACTCTATGGATTTTAATATGAAAGATAGTGCGTCGGTGAAATACTGGAAACCAATGATTGAAATTCTATAATTAATAAAATAATTGTTCATAAAAAGTGGTGGAATATTGTAAATTTTCGCTCGCAAAGTTTGTACTATTTTTTTTTCTTAAGAATATTTACTTTTTATAGAAAATTTGTTAATTTATGAGTTGCAAAACACATTATCCTAAAAGGGTCTCAGAGACTAAATGTAACTACTCCTTGATTTCGCAAAGTAATGCAGCTCTGTCTATACTTTATCAACACAAAAACCATAGTCTACATGTAAATCCCTTATTACACTTTGATATAACTTGCGGAGAGACTTTTTGTTAACTAAAGGTTGTTAAATTGTTAACTTCACTTGGAGGACACGTTTTCGTCTCAAGACTTCTTCAGCCTTGTCGAAGAAGTCTGGTCGCAAGTAATATCAAAGTGTAATAAGTAATTAACAACCAGCTAATCATAAACAGCAACAAGATTTCGATACGTAAATCCCCATTGAATGTTTTACTACTAAATAAAACGATTACATCGACTAATGGTTCCTTCTGAGTGTGAATAAATTTAAATCTTTCATTTAACAATTGATTTAATGTCTTATAAATATAGATATCCTTAATAGGTCATGTTACGTTATCTGTCATAGTATATTATATATTATGAATGGATTTCCTAAACTATTTACTTTTAACTTTTAATCTTACCTTGTTATTTATTGTGTAAACATATTTTTTCCTGCTTTGTGTATCAATTTTTTGTACTTCCATCACTGTAAGTAAACATTTACACGTAGGCCAAATATAATTTTAATGCAACATAAATTTAAGAAATTACTTTCACAGTTTCATCTTGAAACCTCAAGTAAATGTTTGCTAAGCACAGACAAAAATAAATTTTAAAATAATTTGCATTTATATATATATATATATATATATATATATATATATATATATATATATATATATGTATATATATATATATATATATATATATATATGTATATATATATATATATATATAAAATATGTTTTGTTGTTTAATAATTTAAAACAACATAGGTTATTCAAATACAGGAATATTTGTCAATTTAATGTATAACCATGGGTTTGCAATTTCTATAGGGCCTATCGATTTAGGTGCTGCGTGGCACTTGGTATACTTGGGTGGAGGGGGGGGGCTAAAGGGCTTGATAGACGGTTACACTGTTTTTGTTTTTACTTAACAGCTCGTCAAAGATTCAGCTAACGTTTTGGACTTGCTCAAAAGATACTGTGGTCTATACTTGAGGATGTATAACGTTTTATTTTTTCTGTATGTTAGAATATACATACCCAAGTGAAAAGTTTGCAAATATTTTATTAATGACCTAGAAACAGCTTTTTTATGGAACGGAGAATATCCGCGATGAAATAGTTATACTACTGACATAGAAAACAATTCTATCCACGTAAATTAAAAAAACTTGATATAATTTGTATTTCTGAAAACGTTATTTAAATCTATGTAATAAAAAAACATTTGTTATAATTTGTATTTCTGAAAACGTTATTTAAATCTATATAATAAAAAAAAACATTTGCTATAATTTGTATTTCTGAAAACGTTATTTAAATCTATATAATAAAAAAAACATTTGTTATAATTTGTATTTCTGAAAACGTTATTTAAATCTATATAATTTTAAAATAATAGGAAATGTTACGTAGAAGATTCGAATTTTGAATAGTGCGTCTTGAACTGTTACACCTGAATCACATCTTAACATAACACCTGTAATACAGTCACAGATTATCCCGCCTTGCAAATTTAGTAAATTGAAATGAATAGACATTTAAAAAGTGGCTTATTCTTATGTTTTAATAATCTGTAAAAATAATAAACGTTATGATAACGTGAAGCATATTTTAACCAAAAGTTTAGGGACAAACGGCGTTTCTTTCATTATATCAAACATAAAATTATTAATAAAATGCCAAAAAAGTCTAAACTACAACATCAATATAATTAGTATATAATGAATGGAAAAAAGTCCTTAGTTCAATAAAATAACGATTCTAGGGCTTCACACATTTATTAAATGCATTTTGAGACCGTGATAGCCAGGTTTTCAATTTTTTGTAATGGGCTTTGTGACGCATTCTTGTAACACTTCCTAATAGGTATAATTTTATTGGTATATATGTCTCTCATTTTTATTGTATGGAATTAAATAAAAGAAAAAATTGTAAATTGTTACCTTATATTAATTTTTTTGGATTTTCCTAAAAACGAATTTGAATGGATTATCTAATAATGTCAATCTTTTTGCAATAGCTTTTCAGAATTTATTTCGGAAATCAATGAACTAGGGGAAGCGTATGATAAATATTATAACTATACAGATAGGTTGTAATTAAAAATAAAGGTTGGGTATATTACAACAGTGTAATTCTGAATTACACTCACAACTCTTTAGTGTAAAAATTAACCTTCACTTAAAATTCCTATTTAATAACTCTAAATAAATTCTTGAATTTTGTATTCCATTATTTTCGGGGAAAAGTAATTAATCATTTTTACATTAGTTTATGACTATCCAAACTTTAAATTTTGTAAATGTGTAAAAACTTACTGAAACAGAAGAAGAAACTGATGAAGATCGCCAAGGATCGCTCGAAAACGTACTGTAAGTTTTTACGAATTTACAAAATTTAAAATTCGGATGGACATAAACTAATGTAAAAGTGATTTATCTAAATAAATACCATAAACATATTCTTGCTACATTATTTGCTAATGAAGGATAATAAATAAAAGAACTTCTAGACAAGTAGTACAGCTTACGTGTTGTAGTTATAGTGAGGGGGAGCTAATATATAAAGCTACTTCGTAGGAAATGGGAGTATACACCTCTTATATACTGTATCTATTTCTACCGAATATCTCTAGATAAAAAAAAAATTATTCAGATGATTCTGAAGCAATTAAAATTAAAAGGATCGCACTTATCCTGGATATGTGTTTGTTATGGTTGCAGCGACGAGGACAGCATGCGAGATGTGCAAAGAAATGGCTGCTGTTGGGGCAGACGGGGTCCTGGTCATGCTTCCGTTTTACTTCAAGAAAAGGATGACAGTAAGTGTCTATTGTATGTGGAAATCCAATAGAGTGTTACAACGGTTACATTTATTGTTCAATTACCAAATAGAGGTTACTGTAGGCTAAGTGGTTGTGAGTGTGTTTGTGTGTATGTGTGTGTGTGTGTGTGTGTGTGTATGTATGTATGTTGTGTGTGTGTGTGTGTGTGTGTTATGTGTGTGTGTGTGTGTGTGTGTGTGTTGTGTGTGTGTGTGTGTGTGTGTGTGTGTGTGTGTGTGTGTATGTTGTGTGTGTGTGTGTGTGTGTGTTGTGTGTGTGTTGTGTGTGTGTGTGTGTGTGTGTGTGTGTGTGTGTGTGTGTGTGTGTGTGTGTGTGTGTGTGTGTGTGTGTGTGTGTGTGTGTGTGTGTGTGAGTGTGTGTATATATGTGTGTGTGTTTGTGTGTGTGTGTGTGTGTGTGTGAGTGTGAGTGAGCGCGCGTGTATATGTGCATGTATTATAAATAGCTTTGTTTCAAATTTAACTATGACTTATTTTCTTTTTGAGTTTTAAGCATAAATATAGTTTACAGTCAAATAAGTGAAATTGTTGTAAAGAAAAACAATGCACTTTACTTAAAACGATGTTATTTTACTCTATAATTTATTTAAGTTTAGTGTACATATTCTGCTCAACGAGATCCCTGAAGTATTTTTTTAAAAATTAATTTTCAATGTAAGCATAAGAACTGTTTATTACGAAAGTTCTTGCAAAGTTGAAAATTTATCGCGTAATTTAACAAAATCTTTTAACAAGAGTTTTAATAAATGTATGTAAAAATGTTTACCAAAACATTTCTTCTCAGATCTTCATAATGATTTTTAAAACTTTTTATGAAAGTTTTTTTGTTTAAAATTATTTCATACTTTTGACCAATCATGTTTCAGCAATTCCTATTAAATTATTCAACACCGAATATTAAATTGAGAATTTAAAAATTTTTCCTGAAATAAAATATTAAAATATGTTATCAATAAGAACCAGAACAATTCTTTAAGTTAAATTAATTTTTAATACGAATATTAACAATAAATCATAGCCTTGCACGATAGGACCAAAAATTGCAACAAAATAAAAATATTAATAAAAATAGCCAACACTAATTTTTCGAAAAAGATTTAAATCTAGGAAACAATTTTTTTCCTCGCGAACATAATTAGATAGTATTGCATAACAATACTCGCGAATCATGAATACCAAGTATTGTTAAGTGAGCTTTTGGTGAATTTATTTCCCCATTGAAGAGTAGGAAAACTCTTGGATAACATATCTGGATAAGGTAGTGACATAGCTTGGAATGGACTATGTTAAAATGTATTGTCTGCAGATTCACATACTTGAAAAAGTCCTACGTCTTCGGGGGTCATAATAATGTGCCTTATATCTACAGAAAACTTTTAGTGTAGTATTTAAAATCAAAATATACATGATCATAAAAAGTGTTAGAACAACTAAACAAATTTGTAATGTATAAAATAAATGTATTGTATACAACGTTTTAACTATAGGACACGATGTGTGTTTTGGTTAACTTTTCACTGAGCACAATAATCTGGCCACTTCACCGTCATTATGCAGTAATTCTTTAACAATGTTCTGTATTGTTACATTTTGTAAAAGTAATTTAAATAATGTTATGGTTTTAATCTGGGATAGCACTCAATAACTTCTTGTTCTGAATCGATTCAAAGGTCGATTGAACCTGGAGAAACGACTTCCAAAGCCCAAGCGTAGAGTTCTAATGGGCGTTTGGAAGCGCCGTAATGGTAGCATTATCTTCCGTTTTATACACTATGCTTCAGGAAGGCAGTTTATATCCAAAGCCATGTTCTTAATATAAAACACCGTTGTTATTATTATAGTTTATAGCTATAGTCGTTATAGCTTATAGCTTGCTATTAGATGGCTCTGATCGTATCAAAAGATAAAATTAACAGTGAGCAGTTAACATTTCCAAAAGTCTTATGTTATATATTTTATTCCGGTTAATATATTGTAATAAAATAAACAATTATTTAGATGAGTACATTTTTCGTAAATTTTTAAACCATATTATATATTTTAAATACTTTTGCACTCACAGTGTCAAACATCGCTAACCATATACACGAAAAAGAATAAGTATTTCATTTTTTTAACAGTATCTATGATGCTGTTTATTAAAACTATACACTTTTAAATAACTGTAAAATAAGCAAATCATGGAAAATGTTGAAATATCAGCTTATAATCACAATCAAATGATTTTTAAAATTATTCATTTATTCCAAATGGCCGCTTCCATTGTTTTAAATAAACTTTTAAGCATTGACAATTTTAAAAAACTCGTCTATATATACAAACAAGCTGACCGTACTAAAATAAAAAAACCTATTTACCAGCCAGCGAAATAATTTAAATTGTAGATATATTGAATTTCATTTTTGAAAGTATAATTTCTTATACAGTTTGGAATATGAAATCTTTAAGGAGAAACCTTTCTTTAACTAACATAAAATTAATATTATGAGACAGGCAGTCCTTTTACCGAAAACACCCTTTACGGTAGATGTATCCCAGTTTCAAAACATAACTGACCTCTTGGTTGTTATTAAATCTGGGGAAAGGGTGAAAAAGGGATGATGAAAATCCAGTACCACAAGGACAGAATGTAATCGAAAAGTATAAAATTAATTTCGATATTTTTATTTTCATGACATTCTCCGAACCTTTCATTTTGAAACTTTGTATTAGAAAGGCTTGTACAATTATATAATAGGTCATAGTGAATTTTTTTAAAACAGCAAAATAAACGTAATAAATTTACGGTCAACTGAAATACTGATGAAGAAGATTGTTTTAAAAACAGCACCGAAAGGGAATTTTATTAAGTATATTTATATAAAATTAATTATAAATACAAACACTTTTTAAATGTTTTAAACTTGCCTATAGTAACACTTACTTTGCTTTTTGAGGACGGCTGTTTCGGAAGATGTGTCCCTTTGTCAATTCAGACCGTAATGAGTTACGGTCTGAGTTGACAAAGGGACACATCTCCCGAAACGGCCGTCCTCAAAAAGCTAAGTAAGTGCTACTATAAGCAAGTTTAAAATATTTAAATAGTGTTTAGTGATTACTAGTAGCTCATGCGAAGATGTAATCAACAAATGTAAAAATACAACATAATAAAAATTGTTGTTGAAGTGGGAAATTTTGTTTCATGTTTTAAAAAAATATTTTGCTCTAAAACAGTTCATAGCTAATAGTTTATATGTTTTTGTTTTACTGAATGCTTATTATTATTATTAATTGATTTAGTATAACGTGTACTCCTAAAGAAAGACTTCTAGCCTATATCTTATTTAATTTCTTTTGTAGTATCTATAAGTATAGTTTTATACATTAAGGTTATAATTTTTACACGTTTTGTCAAGATTTTACTGTGTATCTTTTAATTTTAAAATTCCATTTTTTAGTCATTAAAATATTTATTAATATTGTTACGTGTGACTTCTAAAATCAAACTGTACAAATCTTAGCAAACTTTATGTAGAGTTTTAGTATATAATATGCTACAACAAATATTGTATGATATACAGTACAGAATAACATTAGTGGTTTAACTGATCAACTCCCTGTGTAGGAAGAAGCTATAATACAACATTTCACAACAGTGGCTGACACATCTCCACTGCCGGTAGTTATCTACAACATGCCTGTGGTGACTGGGATAGACATCGGTATACCCACACTCGTGAAATTGGCTGCCCATCAAAACATTGTAGCAGTTAAAGATGGCGACGTAAGTGTATTACAAATTAGAGTGAAAACTAAGAAAAATATTTCATTAACGAAAGCAACAAACCGATTATAAAGAGAAGGTCATTAAAAATATTACAATTTAAGTAAATTTCAAACTTGAAACAAAGTCAAAACTTGAGGTAATTTTAACTATTAAATGAAATATTTGATTATAGTTGTCACTTTAACCCTATATAATTATTGTGTTAGGAATGCAATGTATGAAGTTATATTTATGTTTGATATTTTATCTCTTATTGCTTATTATTATTATTATGATTTTGTAAAACGTTTTCACAAAATCTAAATTAATAGATATATTTAAAACGTTAATACAGATAGTTTATTTAATTTACCACTCTAATTATATCCTTATAATTTTATTTATTTATGTTTTTAAGTAAACCAATACAAAACTATGCATTAATGTTACCTTAAGTCACTAGCTTATCTCGATTTACTGGCATGAATATTCCCGAATCCGAGACAACAGTTTCGCAAAGAGTAATTAACGATAAGCAAAGAAATATTTTATATTTATCAATGCATTTAATTATAATTTAATCCATGGAAATCAAAACATTCAACAATATTATAACAATGTTTTAAATATTTATTTTTAGCTATTTTTTAAATAATTATGACTTGAGGAACGAATTTAAAATGTTGCCTAACTTTCCTACTTTGTAATTCCACGTACGTTTAGCTGACACAGATCGTACAAACTTCACTGCTGAAACAAACTTTACAGCTTATCATAAAAGCATTGGCTAAAAGTATCCACATATTGAACGACGGGACAGCGAGTCCACACAAATCTCCACATGTTAGTCTTTCTATCTCCTTTTTATTTTGTCTAGCATTATATAGTTTAGATGATGTATAAAATTAAAAAGTTTAATTTAGTATATTATTTGTTACTAATATTTTGTTTCGAATTCGGCTCAATATTATTTCACTGAATTCATGAAGGTTCTGATTATGGAATGTATTTTAATACTTTTTTAATTACGTATCGTTAGTATGATTTTCTCTCAATTTTCTTTTAGACGTAATTTCCTGACGTCTCAGTAAGGAATTCAGTTATTTTTATTACTGGATTTAATGGGAGTGTTACATTAAGATATGGTAATTAAATCTTAGGTTTTAATTTTAGTTATTTAATTATTATAAAATCAAATTATACTTATTTCTTTCTGTTTCGTGAAAGAGAGAACGACAGACTGATAGTAATATAGAATGAGATAGTTATATAGAAACATCGAGACAACGAGAGATAAATACTTACAATTCAGGTTTATAAGGTGTTAATATATTTAATGTTTATATAAACTTATTATTTGTAATGCATTTATAACATATTTTTGTTTCAGGTGCGAAAAATTGCTGGAACTATTTTAGAAACTAAAAAAAAGGGAATTGAATTTGATGTTTTGGCAGGTTCAGCCGGTTACCTGTTGTCTGCTATACAGTCTGGTAATTTTTTAAAAATAATAATAATTACATCAATCATTTAAAACTTACAAGTAACCGAAACTTAATATAAGATAAAGAAAAAGTCTAGGTAGCTTAGTTATGAGAATAGTCTGGTTCTGATTATTACGGATGAAAAGTAATCAACATGTTTTAGAAAATATTACTTCTAAACTATTCTAAATTTAAGATACCTTTTGGTCCATTTGGTTCAAACATAAATATATGAGGGGAAGAGGGAGAGAGACAGAGACAGATGTGTGTGTGTGTATATATGTATATATATATATATATATATATATATATATATATATATATATATATATATATAGAGAGAGAGAGAGAGAGAGAGAGAGAGAGAGAGAGAGAGAGAGAGAGAGAGAGAGGTATATATACTCTAGCATAAATTAATTGTCTTCCTTTCAAAATATTTTTTACCACTAACTAAACAGTTGGTTTTGATATTTGTAAAAAAATTGAGGATTTGTTTCGCCATCAATTATCATACAATTTCATTCAAAAAAAAATATCTATAACATAGTTAATTTTTCATCTTAGAAATTAACTACTCAATTCACCCCCCTTTCTCTCTTTCTCTCTGTCTGTCTCTCTCTTTCTCTCTCTCTTTTAGCCCTTGTTTTTCTTTTTTACAAGTAATGATCTTCTTCAACCTAATAATAACCATGATATTTTAGTAACAAATAAAATACGCACACAAACTAACAAATTAATAATTTATTCACTTAGATGCGTTTCAATATCGCTTCAATGATACTACAAACTCCAACTTTCAACTCACTTGATAATGACTTTGCTATTGAAACGCGTCTGCGGGAATAAATTAATAGTTTGTGAGTTTGTGTACGATTTTTATTTTGTTAATAACATGACATCGGAAGCTAAGCTCAGAGAATACTTGGTTTTATATCTTAGATTAGTAAAGTTTATTTATCGTGGATCTTTCATTTCTACAGTATGTAACATTTGTTTAGACTTAAACAATAGGTGCACTGTACCTAAGTAAATATCTTTTAATGATTTTGTATATTTTAAATCCTAAATTTCTAAGACATAATTTATGCTACTCTTGGACTTTACACACTTTTAGATAGTTTTTGTGGTTTATGTGCTTGGTATACCATGAAATATAATATCGTTGTATGGAAAACATTATTACACGCTTCTAGAAAAGTAAAAACAACGATAAGCTTTTTCAAAATAGATCATCTTTTTAATTTTTCTAATGCTTTAATATATATATATATATATATATATATATATATATATATATATGCGTGTGTGTGTGTGTGTGTGTGTGTGTGTATATGTATATATACATATGTATACTCACACAAACACAAATCCACACCCACACATAACACTCAATCACACACACATACATTTGCATATATATATATATATATATATAAATATATATATATATATATATATATATATATATATATATATATATATATATATATTAAACATATTTTAAAAACAAACCTGACCATATGAAATCTTAAAACATATAAAATCTAAGCATCATACGTTCATGCGTGTTATTTTTACAAAAAGCTTTCTATTTTTAAAAAATGCTAATTTTAATATATTTTTCTGAGGATTTAAGCATTGAAACAGCAATGAAATCTGGAAATACTAGCTTCTGTTATTGATTCACGAGCTGTTCAACCTCTAACCTGATCCTTGGACGAGTGGCATACAGAACTTCAAATAACTAGTACAAATATTGATAGATTACCTAGGGGAAACTCAAAACAAAAATAAAACATTTTTCTTCCCCTACCTAAACCAAAATAAAGCATGCTCCAAGCATAGAATTTATAATTCAAACATTAAGCAATTGGCCTAGTTATACCGTTAGATATAAATTTACTGAAAGAGTAAAGTAATTTTTAGTTATTAAATCATTTTAAACTATAATTTTTTTATATAGGCTAATGTCAGATTACTCACAATTTAATCATGATTTTTTAACACTCTACGTTTTGAATTCCTTTCTGAAATTCTTTTTCAACGAGTTCTTGAAAGGAATTTCGGAGAGAAATTTGAAACGTTGAGAGTTACAAAAGCATGAAATAATTGTCTGTCATATATCGTTAGCCTATATAAGAAATTAATAGTTAATAACAGACATTAAATATAAATATTAGTTTAAACTATAAACTATTTAAGATGTCATATTTAGGTTATTTTAAAATAATAATATTTAAACTACTTCATATTAAATAGTAAAATATAATTCACTAATAACGAACACCAACTCATAATCAATATATTATATGTGGAAATAAATTGATTAAAAATAAATAGAAGGAATGCATTATATTTATGAGAAAATCAATTATTATTTGTGAATTGGTTTTCATTACTTTATAGTTATGTTTGCTTAGAGGTTACATTCAAATTAAATACAAATATCACTAGGTCTTCAAACATTCACAGGTAATTACATATTTAAATTAAACCGAATTTGTTAGGGAATTTATTCACATTTGATTATAATATTGCATAACTACTTCAAGCAACTGTAAAGTAATTTTTAATTTATAAATAAAATTTTACGACAAATTATATTTTTATTTAAATCTTTTTCCCAAATTTAACTACAAAGCAATCGTTTAAGGAAGAATTTATTTAAAAAAATCTATGTTCTACATATAATATAACCTAAATATATTCCTTTGTGCAAAAGACAAGTGCAAAACAATTTTTTAAAGTGTATTTGTTGATAAAAAGTTATATTTATTTCAATTAAAATAATCAAATATAATAATAATTTAAATTACATAAAAACAATCTTATTTTTCAGTTTCGTACAGTTAAATATTCTATCTATTCTTACTTTAAAAAATTAGGTAATATTTTGTTTTGTTTTACATACTGCTAGTAAAAACTGCTTTACATACTGTCTTAGATACTGCCTTAATTACATACTGCTTTAATGTATTTACTCGTACTTTATAATTTTAGGAAATTTTATTCTTTGAGAAATATGTCATTGACGCAACATATCCCTATCCAAAGATGTAAACTTACAATCACTAACAGAATTTTGTTACAGGAATTAATTGAATACTATTGTTGCATGGGCTGATACGTAACACCGTTGGGCGCTGGATATGAACCTTATTGCCCCCCCCCCTTTTCAAACATGATATTTAAACCAGTATGCTATTTATAGGAAGTTGTGGCGGTGTGAATGGACTTGCTGGCGCCCTCGGTCAACAGGTTTGCGACTTGTATTCTTTGGCTCAACAACAAAAATGGAAAGAAGCTATAGACCTTCATTTCAGGATCACAAAAGCGGACACTCTGGTAAGTAACGAAGCATTGGTATGGAAAGTGTTACTACTATATACCAGCTAAATAATTACACATTTTTGTTACAGCTATTAGCCGAATTGGGTGTTCCCGGTCTGAAAGTAGCTATGGACATGTTGGGTCTCTACGGAGGACCCTGTCGGAAACCGTTATTGAAGCCTTCTTCTTCAGACGTGGCTAAAATCAAGAAAGTTTTACTAGAGGATGGCTTTATAAAATCGTAAATGCTTACATAAATGATTATCTGTGCTTTATGACTGTTATAATCTCAACCAAACGAAAAGTCTACGAAACTCTTTAAGTCTACGAAATATTTTCAACTTGTGTTAAAATACGAGTATATAAAAAATAGATATTTGAATTAATATATTTAAAAGTATTTGTTTTCTTTTTAATTATTCCCAAATGTTCTAATGTAATACTGATAAAACAATAAAGTTAGATATGTTTTTTTAATAATCTAACCCTTACGCAACCATTGTTATTATTATTTATGAATTTTCTGTATACCTATAGTTCAATAAACAAGATTTAAAGAGAATGAAAACTAAATTTATTAATGTTTATGGTTTTATTTTACGACGTTTCACTTACAGAACAAAATAATATATAATTTTACACATCTAAAACACATTTTACTATATTAAACAATTATATTTACGATATCTTTCAACCTTTACAGTATTTGTTTGCACTTCAATAAGTAAATAAAGTTTATGAAACTAAATGATTAAATTGACAATAACCTGATGTCTTGAATACAACATTATATAAGTTAAAAACTCTAATAAACTTCTCAATATTATAATTATTAGTATTTATTTATTAATTCCTTTTATCGTCACGTTTCTTATATTCACAATATAATATGGCCATTTTCAAGACATAAATTAAAACAATAAATACATACAACATGTTTCAGTCAATTTTGTAACTCAAGTTTCAATTAAAGTATAGAATTGACTCTTAGGTGTTTATCTTATACTGTATGGTCTATTGTTTAAATTCGTTTTCGAAAATGGAAATAATATAAAGTGAGTTGGCAAAGGTCGACGTTGAAAACAATAAATTAAATCAACGCTAGTTGTTACAATGTTGTGCATTAGAGTCCTGAACCTGTATCAAATGAAATGGATTAATTTACAATTATGAACGGGGTCGTATTAGGAAGAGAAACATAATTGTTTAATACCATTATAATATTAATTATAGAGCAATAGATGTTTTGAAATATTTATAAAAATATTACAATCTAGCAACACCTGTTAATGATGATGACAGCTTTGCATTTGAAACGCTTATGTCATTAAAGTTTATATAGATATGTTAACTTTAAATGTTAGCAACTTTGAATGTTTTGATAGGTTCGTAAAAAGCTTAAATACAAAAGCAAATAATATTTGAAACCTTTTTCTAATCAGGATAATAATACAATAACAACTTTAAAATATGAAATTAGTGTGTTCTTGTATGTTTAAGGTTTATTAAAGATAGTAAGTTTTCATTCTTAAACGGTCTGAGTAATTAATGAATTTTGTAATATATTATTTACACAAAATTGTGAACATATCCGTATATTTAATACAACTAGTTCTTTCTGTTGCTAAACAGAAAACGTTTTTAAAAGTTTACTTCGTTATAAAAAGTTTTAGTTATTTCTTCAGCATAGAAACAATTCGTCTAATGTTCTTCCCAAACCTATTTAGTTTTCATAACAATTTGCTATTAAACATACATTAATACCAAAATTTCTGAGTAAATGTAAAATATTACTGTCATTAATTGATATACTATGTTAATAATTTCTCACAAAAAAAAACTTTAGTCTTAGTCGAACGCTTTTCAACAATAATTAAGTGATCATAAAGTGACAATAAAACTCTGATTGTTCGTTTGTAATAATCAACATTGCTTATATTACAACATTGTTGTTCAAACGCATTTAAATGAGATAAAATCTTTTATTTTGTTACTAAGTGATTTTTTCTGATTTTCATTATATTTTTACTATTAACACACACTTAAAACCACTTCCACGATAGCTAATTATTTTCCACTTATAATTAATTAGGAGTAATATATTTCAATATATATTGCAACATAATATATTTTTTTACCTGTAATTAAAAAAAACAATTGTAAATAAATAATACCATTCTCGGCTTTCTAAAACAAGAAATCCTAAATACGTTTTTCCTTATACAGATTACTTCACGAAATAAATTTTAGCTCTAATTTATGACTTCAGTAAACAAATTTAATATTCTTTAGGAAGTTATTAGATTAATTCCTATAACTGTAGTTCAGTTAACTTTGAAACGTAAAATATTACATGCATTTCTATAAAATGAAAAACATTCTACTTTCACTATTTTTGTTAAGGTATAATTTTTAAACACTATTTTTAGTATAATTATCTAATGTTTTCGTGCTAGTAAAACATGAATGAAATCATGTATTTTTGAGTGCACTTCTTGCTGAATTATTCACGAGACGTAGAGGAAAGCGATATACATTTTAATATTTTCCATTGAAATTTTTTGAAGTGAGATGGAAAAATACGAGCAGGGGAATAGATATGCAAATTTCAAACTGAGCTTTATCGTATACATTTCTGTTTACAGGCGAAATGGGAAGGATTGCAAAACTTGCATAACGCACATCACCAAAAGGTGTGAGTGAAGGAATGCCTTATACTTAATATTTCAAACAGTTGAATACATAAGAATTTTTATTTGAGTAACTAAACAAACTACAAAACATTTTAAACAATTTGAAATTAGAATGAAATTTAACTTTCACATAAAAATGAAGCTAACAACTCAAGAAAATAATATTTTTATTTAATTAGAGTGTTTAATAACCACTGTCCAGTAATTCCCACTCTCCATACAAATAAGTTATTTTTGCTTTAAATTCTGAAGTTCATCCGAGACTTAACATTATCCCAGATGTATTTAATTCTGGTTTAATTTAACCATAATCCACCCCTTTCACACTTACACAAGAGGTTTTGTTTCATGTAATTTCCCGTTAGCAAAATAAGTATTGGTTTTGTAATCTGCAGCGATAACAATTTTAGTGGAAAGACAGTATCTATTATAAAATGATAACTACAAACTGGGTAAATTACTAGAAATTAGTATTACAATTTTGGTAATTAATTATTAATTTGATTTGAGTTTTTCAATACTCCTAAAACTAATCGAAGTAGTATATTACGTGAATTCACCTAGAGCGATGTCTTTTCAGGTAGAATTAATTACATCAGCATTTTGGCCCACTGAAAAACTCATTCAATATAATATAACCATGAAATAAGAAACAGTCTGAACACATTGGTGTGAGGATAGATTCAAATATTCTATGACAGAGAAATGAGTTAAGTTTAAAATTGATTTTTCACGCACGGTTTCATGGAGAATGTTTAATACTGCTCAATGAAGAATAATTATATTTAGAACTGGGTCCGCATTTGCATTTGTTAGACGCGAGTTTTGCCTGTCTTGAATTCTATAACTTAATCTGATCCATTTATTACTTCTTGATAAATATGTTTATTTGTTAAGTGGATGCTCCTTCAATAGGAACTCCACTTTTCACCCTGATCTTCCCTCCTGGAAACACCAGCTTTCGTGGTACAATGTTGAGAGCAATATCTAAGAGCGTCTTAGTGTGCTAGAAGTTAAGATTGATTTTCTATACTGCAAGTGAAAAGCCCTTCTCATTGATAAAAGAGATGGAGTGGAGTTATAATAAACGGGAGTTGAAAAATCCTGGAGGAATTCATCGTGACAGGATAAAACTTGCAACTGATCTCCAAATTCTGCATATATTTTCCTGTAATTTAACAGTTTAAATTGTATAAATATGTTGGGTTACTTGGAGAAGGTGGTTAAGGATTGTCCTGTATAATTAATAATGGCCATCAGTGTTTTATAAACTTAAAGTAAACAATAATAAGAGAGTAGAGGAGCTGTGCTGCTCTATAAGGCTTTCTTGCCGTAGGTTGAACTTTTTATATAAAATACTGCATACTTTAAGTAAAACAAGTATTTTCATAACAATTGCTTTAGTAACCAGCTGTATTATGATCGTGAAATAATATACCTGAGAGTATTCCCATAACCATATCTTAATTTTTAATGCGATCAGTAGTATATAATTTACACCTCTGTTTGACTCGTAGTATTTGTTCTGTGGATTTGTATGCATAGTTATTTCTTATTTCTTGTTAGGAATGAGGAATGAAATTTGCTTTGACATGAACTTCGAAAACATTGTATCTTATTTTTTATATTTTCAGAATTTAAACCCTAATAAATATAGGCTATTATCACGGTTTATCAAAGGTATTATTAGGAAAATTAAAGATTTCTATATGTTGCTTAGAATTAAATAAATTAGTATTAATCCATGATACGAAATTTTAAAGAAAAAATTGCATTTTATACTCACTTTTAAGAATAGTAAGTTGTAGGAGATAATTAGGTGACGATTAAAAGAATATCTCTTCACGAAAATATATCAATAAAACACATTGAGATAACAGATTCAATTAGTATATTTTGGATGACAGAGTAATAAGAAGAATGAAAAAAAAGGTTTAAATATTGACAGTAGATAAAAAAAAGAAAATGACCCGTAAATGGATAAATAATCTACTATGACTCAACCCGATACCAACTTCATTATTAATCAAAGCTTGACATTCGCAATCCCTGCCTCAAGTAGATAATGTGTTTTAAATCTCCCTATACAGATGGAATTTATTTTATTTTAAATCAATAAAATAGTAAAATGAAACAGATATAATATATTTAGTCTATTCGAAAGAAGACTATAGCAATAATTAAAACAGAACATACTGAGGGGAAATTTCAAGGCCAGGGAAACGAAAATTAAAAAGTTTCTGGTCAATGTCAACATGTCTACTTGAAAATGTCCAAATAATTATGATATTGTAAAGGTAATTGCTGATATTTATAATACAAGTTTGTCTAATATCAACTGCGAACAAACAAATCTTTACTTTATTGGTAGTGGCTAAAATATATTATAATACTCCAAGAAACTTTAAGCAATTATAGGGGAAATGTTGAGAATAAATGATCTAACTAGAATTGGGATGAAACGGAAATTGAGCGAGAAATCAGCTACAGTTTACTATGCTATATACAATTTAAGTAATGAACAACGATTATTGTAGATGACAAGAGATTATATATATTTGATTTCAAAGGCATTGAACACAGAGTTGTCAATAGAAGGAACTGCATATTAATTCAACGATATTGAGTATTAATCATTGTTTAGCTTCCTCTTGTTTTTTTTATATATTACTGATAAAGCATTATACCATTTTTGTATGGATAATTATGAGTTATATTTTTTAAAATTACAACGCATTTAGAAACACATAATTTATTATTTGTTTGCAATCTAAATTAATTATAATAACAATTGTATGTATCCTATCAAAAATATTTAAAGAAAAATACAATATTTATTACCTTTGTGTGTGTTTTCAGTGAACAAGGCAATATAAATCAATCAAATCTACTCATCAACACTTCAATCACTCCTAAAATATCCATTCTGTAAGCACATATCGTTCATTTAAAAAGATGAGTAGGTTCTCAATTTATAGATACTGCCTCAATTTATGAAATTTGTTAAATCGAGGAACTGCCTCTTTCATATATTGAGTTATACAATGTTGTGAAAAAAAAGAAATATTCAAGAATAGTGGATTCTCATAAAGGCAATCTCTTGGTTTATTTGTTTAAACTGTGTCGTCACTAAAGTAAGTTATCAGAGGGAGGGGAAATAATTTCTACCATAATTTTATTAATAGTAGTGGAAACATTGTACGTTTCAACACTTGGTACTTGGATGGTGAATAGGATCTGTTGTCATTCTGTAGTTTCTAATGCAGTGGTTTTTAGTGATAACTAAAGTTAGTAAATACACTTGTTACTTTCTTGATTTTACCACACTAAAATGGACAGTAGAAAGTCAATATTAAACATGGGAAATGGGTAATTAAAAGCTATGCATCACAAAAACCAAGAGGTTTCTAGGTGCAGTCATTCAAAAAATTAGGAAATACCACCCCCATATATGATGAGAACAAGAACAATAACGCATAACGAGAAGGCCTGCTTCTTGATAAAAGCTAAATGTATACGTCTTACGGAATTGGACAACAAACTACGGAAACTGGGTATCGAATACACAGATCTTCATAATGTGATTTCCTTTGATTCAGGAGAAACGGAAATAGTTTTTATTTGTATGAAATAAATTACCGTAGTACCTTAGAAACCTTTAAATATAAATACTCACTAAAAAGTTGGGATTGATGTTTAGCTGAATATGTGTTTAACAGACGAAATTATTCGAGACAATTTAATTGTGAATAAATGTCAATTAAAAACTGTTTTGTGTAGTTTTAATTCGTATTAAATGACACTGGAGTTGTTTTTTTATATGTAATCCTGTATCAATATTTTCCATTGGGAAACCTGTTTCTCTCATTGTAAACAGTTTATACATCAATGTATAGTTTCCTATAGTAACTCCATACTTATAACGTCTGTTTCTAAAAGAAACTTTACGAGCCCCGTAACACATAAACAAAACTTGTATTAAACGTCTGATACACATTTATAAAATCCTATCTGGCGTTACTTTCGGAAATAGAACCTGATCTGAAAGTTTGCTATAAATGAAGATTTATGATTTTATAACTACTAAAGTACAGATATCCATAATTTATTGATCTTCAGTTCGTAACAAAAAATAATTTAATCAATAATACAGATATTTGAACATCTTTATAAAGGCGGTAAATCAAACAACAATGTCTTATACTTTCAATATTTAACTCCACTAATAGGTTTTATTCTTTCTTATAAAATAAGAAAGATAAGCTATAGATGAAGATTAATAAACATACACACACGTACATATACACGCGCGCGAATGCGTGCACACACACACACTTGCGCACGAGCTCACAAACTGGTTGGCCTAATATACAGTAAACTCTCGATTATCCGTGGGCGGATTAACCGGTTTGCGGATTATCCGGGGTCTGCCAATGTTTTACAAATATCCAATTTTTATTCCAATCAGATTCATGTGTTTAAATTTCCAAACGTTGAATTACGATGTAAATACATATAAGGCTTAATAGAAGTTAAGATGAAGGGAATAGATATGTAAATATGTACGTACTAATTTTTACATTGAAAGGGAAACATCCCGACGCGGGCCAGCGAAATAAAAGGGGCGAGCAGACTACTGTATATAAGAGACAATGACAAAATGCTTGGACGCCCGAAAACCTAATATGTATCATAAGATTGTAAACAAATGTTAGCTAATCTCGGCTATAAATAGTCTAGGACGTGACATATGCATTATCCATGTCTGTCATATACATTATCGATCTTTATGGCTTTGTGACACACGTGACACAAGTAGACAGTGTGCGACAAAATGGTTCTCAAGAAACTTAAATCACACATTAAAACTAAATCAATGCTCACAAAAAAACAGACGAAAGTGACAGATTTTTTGTTAAAAGTAAAAGTATTATGTGTAAAGGAAATTACATATGTACATACATACTTACGTTTGACATATACTTATGTACGTATTGTAAATAGTTAGACATATAAATGTACATGTTATAATCCGTCAAATACATCGACATTTTAAATTATTTTCTGTATTTATTTTGTCCTCTGAAGATTATTTGTGAATTCCATTATCCGGGGTCATTATTTGTGTAACTTATGGTAAAATAATCGATTGGCGATCGTTTTGCGTATTCTTTGTTCATAGCGGATTATCCGGGGAATTCGTTATCCGGCGTTGCCGGGCCACCCTATTCCACGGATAATCGGGAGTTTACTGTGCATAACTCAGTTGTCAACTTACTTTGTTTAAGTAAAACACGTAGCCGTGGCAAAATGTTTTGACTGGTTCCCCTTTCATGCTATAACCACTTGTATGGCATCTATCTGTGCGTTGAAAAGGCTTCCCTCCACTTCTAAAATTACTCTGAAATGCTAGACTTAATTGCATCCCGAAGGAAAGGTTATTTTAATGACTTATTTCAAACAACGAAAAACTTTTCCATATATATGTCTGTACCAATTAATTAATTCTTTTTAATAATTATATAGCGTTAACAAATAGATGATTATGGTAACTAATGTTTTACTGCCTATTACACTTTTGCTATTACTTGCGACCAGACTTTTTGTTAACTAAACCTTCCTAGGAGGCTGAAGAAGTCGTAAGACGAAAACTTTTCCTCCAAGTGTAAGTTAACAATTTAACAACTTTTAGTTAAAAAAAAGTCTGGTCGCAAGTAATAGCAAAAGAGTAATAAGTAATTACCAAACAGCTTGTCATGAACAGCAACAAGATTTCGTTTTAATGCAATTAATATTTTCACATTATTAAGGGAATTTTGGTTTTTGAAATAAATAAAGTTTTCAAATTTTTCCCGACAGATACAAAAACTTGAATACTTTTAAAATAAAAATGACCTAAATTCCACTTTCATTTGAGATGTTAGGCGTTGTGTTCATTTTTTTCTTCAAATATCTGTTTATATACGGTGTAAATAGTTGTTTGTAGTCCTAGCGCGGTTTTTTTTGTTCGGGTAAGTAAAATTATAATTTTATATTTACTTCATTATTAATGAAATTTAATGAGTTGATTATGAAGACTTCCTAATAGAAATTCTGATTCTTAATACAATTTCTTAGTTTTATTTCATGCTCATTAAGCTCTCGTACAATGCTTTATGAAGGACAATACGGTTGATAAACAAGTCAATTCGTAATGAATTACAACAACGTTTTGACACCTTGTTTGTTGCCCTTATTCATGCAGAAACGGTTTTGTTTGAAAGAACAAAGGCCATAGATTTAACAAACAACCCAGTGGTTAGTAGAACCGTATCTCTTAGTGAAGAGAAAGAGGTATACCACTTTGCCTTTTCACATTGAATACTTAAGGTAAGGATATTTGCGCACACAAAACTATTGACACAAATTTTATGTGTGTTGACGATGAACTGATACATGTCGCTAATGGCTGCACATCATTGTTATCATTTTAAGAAAATGTTTTTAATAAAATTATAACAAATTGTTTTATGAAATAAGGAGAAGATATTAGTTAATTTTTTGATAGAAATATTATTTTACTTTCTAATTATAGTTTTTTGTTTACACCATATAATACTAAAATATTCAATAAATCCTTATTTCGTTTTGTTACTTCAATTATAACAACTATTCCGGAATGGTTTTGTTCCGTTAAACAGCTGATTGCAGAGTTTATAAATCATATCTTTCCTATTTATGCTACTATATTCTAATGAATTATTTCCGGATTACCGCTAATTTCAAGTGGAATTGTTTACAACAAAATAATTTACACATTTATAACCTCAATATAGGTAATTATAAGTTGAATGTGATATAAATAAACAAAATGTATTTAAAGAAAGAATACTATATATAATCTGAAAATGAAGATTAATAATAGAAGCCAAGGCAATTTCCTCAGCAGTTACTGCCTGAGAAACCAAGAAAAGTGTTCGAAAAGGGAAATGTCCAGTACGTGAATGGTACGAGTACAACATGTCTCAAATAGAAAGTGACAATATTATGCTTAATTACATTTCCGGAAAATCCAAAGTAATGAACTCTTCTAGTACTTGGACTAGATACTCAGCGATAAAAGTTGTATGTAAGTGAAGAAATTGTAATTGAAAATTGTCAGAAATTTTTTAAGACAATTACTTTCCTTAAACGTAATTCCACTGGTTACAAGACTGAAAAGACCAAAGTGTTGTCATAAAGTTTACAGTTCATGCTTGAAGCGCCAAATAATTCATATCGACTTAAGAAATTTTAGTGTTTTTTAGTTTTGGAGCTTGTCGCAAGGGTTGATTTCATTGACGACAATGGTCATTTTTGTTGGGACGCTTCCTCGATGTTACAATCACAGAAAACCAGGTAATTTACAATAATAAATAATGGCAACCGTTTCAAGCCGTGTCCTTTGTAACACAATTATGATAATTTTCGAACTATTAATATCAAAACCAAAAAAAGTATTTATAGACTACTGGAAAGACAAATGTATTTGCTGAAGTATTGGTTCTCACACGATTTCCAGTGTGCCAAATTTCAGAATTTCTGAAATAGGAAATTTCAAAACAATATACTGAATATGCCAGGTAAAAGGCATAGCGAACATCTCTATCGAGGGAACGTTTAGAAATATCCATTACGCCCATGACCTCCATGCCCCCACTGACGTCTGACCCATACACTTCCCATCAAAGATTTATAGAGGTTCTCGTTTACCTAAAACTATGTTATATATATCAAAACGTTCAGAATGAAACATAGAATAAACAGAAAATATTTTTTAAAAATTCATGTTTTTTTCATTTTTGAGGTACTTAAGGACAACACCATCAATCTTAATGGAAGGTAGAGGCGACTTGCTAATTCTGAAGGAATATGGTGGGTGGAAGGCATCGCACGTAGCTGAAAGATATATTGAGCAGTAATTATGTGGAAAATATACAATGTTCAAATAGTTGTTCAATAACTCAACTATGTTTACTGGTGACTTTTCAAACAAACAGTGACTATCAAAATACTAAAATGGTTTCTTTTATATCCCTTAATGTATTCTGAATTCCAATCGCACATCAAAGTAAAGGAAAAAATATAAGTGACAATGAAAACTGTATGTTCCACATTACATATAACAAACGGTAACAAACATTAAATTAAGTGAAAAATTGTAGTTCCGAAAATATAAACTAGTACCAATAGAAAATGTTATGCTATAATTTATATTTTTGTTTCCTTAAGTAAAATGTAAATAATTTATAACTTTCAGTTTATATTCAGGGTAATATGATGGAAATATCGTGCGTCAAGTAGTCCGGAAAGCCGTTTGCCGTACTCACACAGCAATCCCAGTTCATCCTTCAAACACCTACATTCCGAATTTGTAACATAATTTATATTTCTATATTTTCTTAAATAAAAATCGCATTTATTCTTTTATACATTAGTGGTAACATTGGTGTGTATATATATATATATATATATATATATATATATATATATATATATATATATATATATATAATATATATATATATATATATATATATATATATATATATATATATATATATATATATACGGCGTGTGTATGAACTTATATGCGTAATTCATGTATGCAATAAAATTTATTAAAAAAATATAGTTTATATCTTAAAGAATCCTTCTTCGATTAGGAGCTTCTTAATTCTGGCAACGTCTGATATCGAAGGAGACAGCAATGGACCCCGACAAGGGCCTCCGTATAGAACTATTATATCCATGGCTACTTTTAGGCCTGTTACGTCCAACTCAGACAATATGTGTAACAAAAACATGGAGTGAATTTTGGCATCATTTAAACAAAAATTACTTACCATAACAATGTCATGTAGATATCAGTAAATTTATCTGCATATTAGTTCTCCAAACCTTCAATTAACCTAAATCTTCCCTTATTATCTATACTTTTTTTCAGACACTAAATTTCATCATGAAACCATACAACGTATATAACCCCAGAATGTAAGTCTTAGTGACTGGGAGTTAATTGATAATTATCAAGAAACCTATCTACAATTGGGTCATACTCCAATTTTAAAGCTACTCCTTCTTTTAATCCTAGTGAATGACACATATGCCATTCCCTGTGCAACTAAACGGAGTTTCTCAAGTCGATACCAACATAGTCAAAAGTTTGCCTCTTTTACTTATGGGTTGTCTTTTTAAATGCCGGTCTAAGTGGGAACCGATATATTTGCATACTACATCCAAGTTGACAAAAATAAGAACTTCTTAAAAATTTTCGAAAAACTTGTTATCGATTTTTTAGAAAAATGTAAACTAGCCCATTAGATTACCAACATTAACCCCAAATATAAAAATGTTGCTGTAAATGTAGTTTTAGATGTTTAAAGATTTTACAAAAAATGTATAATGGTTTTTCAGAAAATTTTCACATAGCCCATTGTATATCTAAGATTAAAAACCACCTATAAACAGATTTTTGAGAAAATCTGTAGATTAGTGCCCAATGCTAAACAGTTTTTGAAAACGTGACGATTTTTCATAAAATTTTCACTTATCCTAATTTTCAAAATATCCTATAAACTAATTTGAGTGAAAATTCATAGAGTAGTTTTCGAGAAAAAATTTACAAATGTATTTATATATGCCTTTTTTCGAAAACTGATGATGAAGATTGTTCAGCACATTTTGACTTAGCCCATTGAATTGCTGAGGTTAAATACCCCATATATATATATATATATATATATATATATATATATATATATATATATATATATAAATATCGCAATATGTTTTCTTGTGTATTAATAAAGAACAAAAGTCAAAATACAAATACAAGAATTATAAATTCAAATATAATTCTTGTATTTGTATTTTGTTCTTTATATATATATATATATATATATATATATATATATATATATATATATATATACAATTTTTCGAAAACTGTTAATGACGACTTTTTAGCAAACGTTGATTTATCCCATTAGATTAATGAGGTCAAAAACACCTAAAATAAATTTCTGTGAAAATCCTTAGAATAGTTTTCAAGAAAAAATTTACAAATATACAGTTATTAGTCGTTTAAGAATATTAGATATACAAATATTAGTGAGAGCAATAGTCGTGTTTCCGCCTCTGACGTACACAATCCGTAACACGATACCCATGAATATCCACACGTAATGCCTCTTCTGCGGTAACTAACAGTAACCAACAAAGCTTTAAACCCCCCAGCACCGTTGCTGCTAAACAATGTACTGTAATACAATAGCTCGACAGATGGCCCTAAGGCTTCAGGATGACGCAGAATGCTGTAGTGATTCTACCGTGCTGATGGGTACACATCTACTTAAGCCTTTCGCTGTACCACTCGAATATTCAAGCACTATTGAATTGCAGAAGTAACTGCAGCTTTCTAAGCGAAAAAGAACCGCACCTCCTGGGAGGCCCGACTCCAAAGTCCCAGTTACGGTTTCCGAACTTTCAACAACTACCACGATAACACGTGTCAATGTAAACACCCTAATGGGTAGCATGATCGCCTTTAACGAATCTTTGTTTGTCATTGACCAAATATCTGCAGAGATGCCCTAAGTAAACGCACCCAGAGAGTAGCGCTTTACATTCTAAAATCTCGTTTTGGCCGACCCAGCATTCGACAATAATGGACCTGTCCAGGTGCTCCTATGCACCCCTCTGTTGCTGATTAACGACCAACGATCGTTAGGTCAGAATCTTCCAGTCACTTTGAAATTTCCCACAAGAGGTCGGTCAATGTTTATTAGTAAATAGTTGATAAAAAGTATAGATTAAAAGGTAATTCAATATATACACTTCCTTCAACAATCAGTAACAATATAGCATTACCAAAATCCATAGAAACGTTTAATTCTATTGTTGTATTCGATTTTTCATCTGTTGTGAATAGCCCTCTGCGGAGCCAACATCGGTTAGTTTTATTTAATGGGTGCGGGCCGTCTAAGTAAGTCGTGAGTAATCCTCCCTTAGGGAGCCGACACGGGTAGGCGCGGTGACTCCTACTGTAATCTGATTGGGGCTGTCTAGAGGTCCTTCAGTTATACGTTGAAGGCTCAAGTTATTCATTCTGTATTATGATTCTACCATAGAATACTTTTCTTTTTCTTTGGTACAATCATTTTACCTGATGAATCCTTGACTCTTCCTCGTCTCACTGTTGCACTCCTGTTCAGTTCCATTCAGTTTACAGTTGGAGTCTCCCAAATAAGCGTTCATGTATAAATGTAATTTAATAAACACAATAAAATATAACACGCTGCATATTATATTTCAGTGTGTAAATTAATTACCAATAATAAAATTTATATTCAAAATATACTTAAAATTACCATACATGGCAAAATCCGTTCTACTAGGTCTATAAATTTTATATTTACAGAAGTTTTATATCAGAAAACCTATCTACGAGCTGATCACACTCCGATTGGTTGAGTCTGAAATGTTAAACGCTGTTTCGTGTATTATCATTTTGCCAAAGAACTTTAAAGCTACTCCTTCTTTTAATCCTAGTGAAAGACACATATGCCATTCCCTGCGCATTAAAATGGAGTTTCTCAAGTCGATACTAACATAATCAAAAGTTTGCCTCTGTGACATGGATTGGCAAGGCAAATGTTGGTCTAACTCAGAATTGATGTATTTGCATAGTAAATCCAAGTTCACTCTTGCTTGAGTCCAAAGTAGTTCTGAAAATATGAAACATTTTAGCAAACTAGATACCAATAAAACTCACTTAGCCCATTGGATTACTGGCGTTAACCCCCCAATATACCATGTTTTGTGTAAATCCTTAAAGTAGTTTTTGGTATTAATAATGATTTATCAGAAAATTTTGACTTCGCTCATAAACCCCCTATAATATACCAATTTTGTTGAACATCCTTAGTCTATTTTCCGACAAAAATTTACCAACGCATACACACACACACACACACACACAAACACACACACACACACACACACACACACACACACACACACACACACACACACACATATATATATATATATATATATATATATATATATATATACAATTTTTTGAAAACTGATGATGACGATTTTTTAATAAATGTTGACCTATCTCATTGGGTTTCTGAGGTCAAAAACCCCCTATATACCAATTTCGGTGAAAATCTTAAGAGTAGTTTTCAAGAATAACTTTGCATATAGGCCTATATAATTATTAGTCGTTTAAGATTATTAGATATAATTTGTTAACGAATCTATCTGCATAATGTCCGCTGTATGTCCTGAGTTTAAATGTCTAAACCTAAAGTACATTTTTTAACTTGAAAATGTCAAACGCTTTGAAGAGATGTAAGTATATAATCAGTCAGTAAATCGTTGATGTAAATTACCATAATTGTGAAAAATTGAAATTAAACAAGTCTTAGACTTGTACACTCAGATTAAACTTGATCCAAGTATATCCGAGGTTTTTCTTTCTCGTAGCTACATCACATCAAAGTCCATGTCTATTTTTTATATCCTTTTATACTTTTGTTTTTGTTTAAAATCGCATTTCCAGTAGTTATGTAGAAAAAGAATCAGAATTTGAACATTTTCACTAAAATTTTAAAAGTCATATTTTTTTGTTTATTTTAACACATTATTATTGCTGATATTTTATCATCTTATTCATCTCCAAATATAATGAAATACGTTCTACGTAAGACTGAGATGTATATAGAATAAACTATACGCTATGTGCTCATAATAGACACAAATTTTATAAGACTGTCTTATAAATATACTTTAGTTTGGAAACACAGTAAAGTTATTAAAATTAGTGGCTTCTTTCTTCCTATTAGGCCTACCTTACTAAAAATAATGATTGTAAGTGTTGAGTCTAAGTTATTAATTTTTAAAAAAGTGTCACCAAATAAAATGAGCTCTAACACCATTTAACTCAGGAAACAACTGCAGTTACTACGCATGATTGTAAGCTGAACCTCTGCCACTAGGCAAAAAAATGCTAATATTTTTAATATTTTATTACGTTTTTTTCTGATAATATATCAAAATAAATCCGTTTCACCATACAAGAAACTAACTCTTTATTTGGTACATAGGTTCATCTATGCGTAAATATCTTTATTCTAATACGTAAAAAACCTTAAAGTGATTTAAAATATCATATATAATATAGTGTAATATTTATATTGTAGATAATGATAATATACTTAAATTCAAAAGGAGAACTAAATTCACTTTAATTGGAAACAATAAATGTTATTTTAAAATTATTTGTTTAGGTACAAAATTTATTAGGCTGTGAATTGATTCAAGCTAATCCTGATAAAGTTTCTTTTGCTTACATTTTATGATTAACCTTGGAATCATGCTTTATTATGTTTCGTTATTAATAAAATTTAATCATTTCATGATGGTATTATGTTTAGACGTTGTGTGTCAAAGAGGAATAAATTTATTTTGTGTATATTATTTATATATTTTTTTTTACTTAATGTTTATTTGTCGTGTCCTCAGAAACAAATTAGGTTAATATTAATATTTAAGTGTAATAAAACATATGCTGCTTTTATAGTTTTAATTGTTAGAACGAAAATAAAAGTTGTTAACCATTTTTATCAAGCTATAGAATAAATTATATAAAAAGGCATATTTCTTTTCCTAAATTTAATAAAACTGAGAAGGTCTAAGTTCACTAAATAAAGCTTGAACGTTCGACAGTTTAATTTGTTACAAGGATTGCTTCAAAATTGGACTGAAATACTTCAAAAGTTTACAATTCAAGTGAAAAAGAAATAAAATCTCGTTGTGTTCGTGAAGTATTCAAAGGGTTAAATCTTCAACAGAAATTTCAAATTAAGTATTAGACTTCTGTCAATTATATGTAACTCAAATTTTATTTTATATTTTTTTCTTTTTCCCCAGCTCCAAATGAGGTATATCAGAATGCAGCAGAATGAAGGCTTTTTATGATATTTTAAAAAATAAAAATACCCAAATTATTGGACGATAATCTTTAAATATAAAATGGTACGCAAACAAATTTCATGTGGAATAGTTTACTGCATAGTTGATTGTGTGTAAGGTAATTTATACTCATTTGTTTACATGATTTAAGTAGGTATTTTTAAATGGAGTAATAGCTATAAAGAATGTTTAGTGAACCGAAAGAAATAAAAGAGTTTGGCGAAATGTTAGTAACTACAGTGATAATTTAAAGTTTCTATTTAGTTATGTCAATTACTATTCAAATATTCAACAATTCAATTCAACAAAGTATTTTCTAATTGAAAATCCCACTTATCGTATTCTAGAGTTAGAATTGCCACATATATGTACAGTGTGTGTATTTATGTTTGTATATGTAAACTTAAATATTAACATGACAATTTCATAAGATATTAGATTTCATCCTTTAACGAATCCTTCATCGATTAGAAGCTTTTTAATTCTGGCAACGTCTGAGGACGAAGGATTTAACAACGGTCTCCGACAAGGACCTCCGTATAGACCCATTATATCCATAGCTGCCTTTAGGCCTGAAATGCCCAGCTCAGACAATATCTGTAACAAAGAAGTGATGTGAAATATTGGCATTTCTTTATTCGTACAATAACAGACCTTAGAAAGATTTTAGTAAGGATATCTGCAAAGCAATAATAATACTCTGAGTTTCATATTAATTTAAATATTTTTCTGTCTCCCTCGGCTTATATTCCTCGGCTTATATCCCTCGGCTTATAGTCCCTAATATCCATATGAAACCAGAATTATAACAAGTACAGTAGATGATCTCAGAGGTAGGATTTTGTGACTGATATTGAATAAGAATTACAATTAAAATAAAATATACTTTTGCACACATAGGTGTTTCAAGTTCTTACATTAAATCATTAAAACACTAGTACAATAGTATACTGTGACAATCAAAGAGATAGGCTTTTAGAACCAATGTAAATTGTAAATTGAGAAATAAATGTACAACTAAAATGTTTGACCTAACTCTTAGATTCAAATTTTTACTATTAGTTACTACATTTGGGGTTATTTGAACTGTTGGAACATTTTGGACCATTTTCTCCTTTTGTCCATCCTTTATTGAAAACCATATTTATATTGTAATTTTTTCTTCTAGTATAAAAGTGATTTTATATTAATTCGGTTTAAAACATTAAAGAAAAATTGTTTACTTTTCAATTTATTTTCCATCTATAAATCCACTAAGATATATACTTTTTACGAAAAATAATAAGATGCGTTTATAATAGGTAATCAGGTATTTGTTTATAATACAAATTTTAATTAAAAAACGTTTGTGTAATTTTTTTTCATATCACCACATAATTATTAACAAAATTTGCATGTTTTTTTAAATACTTATACCAAAACAAATTATTGAAAATTCGACCCTTAATTTTCTTAACCTCGTCAAATAAATATGTATAGTTTAAAAAAATGTATACATAAAAATAAGATTGTGTCAGATCACTAGTCGGCTATCCACGAAGCGCCACAAGAGCAGAGTTCTGCCATACGAAACTAAATGAAATAGATACTTTTGTTATGTGGAGATCGAAGAATATTAATCTAAAGATGGGTGTCACTTTTAAATTATCAAAACCTAAAATAAATAAATTTTAAACTCTAAGCTATTTGACAATGTTATCTCTTTCCAATGTTATTTCGACTCCTTTATACCACACATTAGTTTAAAATTAAGAGAATTATTGTACATGAATAACGTATTATAAATTTAATCGTTAGTATTTGCATTTTTTAAATTTGGTTAATACATTAGTTTCTAACATATTGATAATGTAAAATACTGAAATCGACATAATATTTGTGCGACAACTTCTTCCCTTTATGAAACAATGCGGAAGGTAAGTATTTATTATTTTTCTCTTTGGCAATATTTTATCTCCAATATTTATCCACTAAGGTTTGTGTTTGACCGATTTGTTGACTGCAACAGCCATGTTTCTAATAAGCCTTCAGATAAGCTCTCTGCCGCTCTCGTGTCCATCGTTAGGTTTCTGTCCGTAGTATCATGGCAGATGTAAATCTACATTATCAACACAGAAATTCTCTAAACCTTATCTTTAGAACATTAAATTACTTTCTATTTTACTCCGAGTCTGGAACTACAAAACCTAGTCAGCCTCTCATGAGGACACGGACAGCTATGTCTGGTCAGTTAGTATCCTTACCACAAGTGAAAGATTAAGACTGATTGTCCATGATGATATTGACTACGTTACATAATTAATAGGAAAGTAATTAAGAAAAAGAGAAGTTTAAGTCCCACAAGAGCGGGGGGAAAACCCGTGATGCATAAAACAATGATTTAAACCAAACAGGGATTCTTTGGAGTCGAATATTCTTATGCTGAGATGTATTTATGGATATTCCTTAACGAATACCTTATTAAAACTTCTATGGATCCACAGTCATAATCCTTCGTCGTTGCCTAATTTCTTATATTGTTTTTTTTTTTTATACTAGATTAATAGAATTTTTTTTAATGTTTCATCAACGGACTAGCAGGAAATTCCTAGGGAAGTTTCTGAATGCACAATTGTGAGGGTATTCCGAATTCACGTGTTAAGTTTCTGTGGGAACTAGCGTTTAGCAATCGTCTCAGAAGGAGGAGCAATATGGGCTAGCAATCGTAAAAAGTTTTATTAAACTTTTAATGATGTAATTGTCTAAATTATTAAAAACGGGAAACGTTATTGGTGGCTTTGTTACGTATAGTTTGTTGTTTTGAAAATACAATAAAGTGAGTTTCACTGGTGTCTAACTTCAAAATAGTCTTGAAGTAAAAGAATGTCTCTCTAAGAATTCTTTAAAGCCTAAAGGGCTTATAACTGTTAATTGGTTTTATTAAAACTTCACGAGTTAGTTTATCTGACCGATTTATTTTCTGACTTACAGGTTTTGAAACAGACATTGAACTGGAGAAATAAATCATTGCTTTTCTACGGCAACATGTGGTGTAACATTAGACAAAGGGAGGTGGGAAATAAGCTGACCGGATTTGAGCAAAGAAGGGATTGATCGCAGATAGGGATAGATTGATCCTTAGGAGTGTGTTTGTGCATGTGTTGGAACAGAATAACAATTTTTAAATTGTTACATTTTTGTTCATAAGTACACAAAAATTAAGATGTGAGGTGGATTTCTAGACGAAAGTAACGTATTAGACACAATATTCGACATTGAAAAAAGATTCAGAAATCCAATTCCGATGGAACGATACATTTTAAAATTAGTTATGCATACATATGGCGATGCAAAAATTGCCACTGAATGCTACTGGGTACGGTTGAGAGTATACGTTCTCATGGGAAATTAAATTCAGATTGATTCGCAAGTACGAGAGTACAAAGTGTGGAGGAAATACAAGATATTGGTAAAGACTAAAGTAAATATATCGATTCACTAAACTCTAAGTTAACTTTGTAATAAAGTTTGTCATATCGTTAGTCATATAATATATTTATTTGCTCAACGAGCTAAGTAAATTTATAAATTATTTGCATTAATTAGATCAGATATTTTGATGAGAGTTTATAAAAATTAAATATTCTTTATTTATTTATTTCTACTGTTTTATTCAAAATTACATAAGAAATTATTTTAAGACAATAAGCCTACACCAAGATTATATTTCATATCATGTAATGATTTAGAAAGTCCTTACGTATACCAACTCAACTACAGCTAATTTTATATTTCGAATTTCATATTATCAAATTTTATAATATAAATGTTTGCTAAATACATTGGTGTTTGGTTATTAGTATATTTTTTCAATCAGAGGTACAAAATATAAATGACATTTTCTATTGAATAAATTACTTAGTAACGTTTTTTCTAATAATAAGTCTAAATTTTAAATTTGATTAATTATATTAGACTAATTAATTGTTCATACATTAATAATAATGTAAACATACAAATTGTAGGTTTCAAAGATGAGATTTGCCTTACAAGGCAAGCGGAATTTGAGATTGTAGCTGCATCTATGCAAACTGTTCCTGTATTTTATATAATGGTAAAATATTTTGAATTGTTATTTTTTAATTATAACGGAATTGAACTATATGCAAAAAGTATATATTTTTACTATTTTAACACTAGGAGAAAGTTTGTAGTATATTGTATAAATTAATTATGAAACGGTATATCCATAAAAACTACATAACTATAAATATAATTTTTCTGTATATTCTATATAATTCTATATGTTTTTTTCCGTATATGTAATCTAACCTTGTATAAGACGTTTATTATAAATCGTTGTTAGCTGTATAGTTTTATTTCCAATTAACAGATTCAGTGATTATTTTATATAATCGAAGTTCATTGAATATTCTTTGATATATATTACAAAAATATATAACGGTATCAATCTCTTGAGATTACTTAGGTCCAAGTCCAAATTACGCGTTATTTGTAATTTTCTAAATTAGGCCTTTTGTTATTTTCTAGCACATTAGGTAGATGGGACTACCACATTAGGTGGTTGGGCTCGTGTAGCGATTATAATATTTGTCAAAGCGCTTACACGCGAGTGTGTGCGCGTCCGCGTGCATCTATGTGTGTATGTGTGTGTGTGTGTGTGTGTGTGTGTGTGTGTGTGTGTGTGTGTATGTGTGTGTGTGTGTGTGTGTGTGTGTGTGTGTGTGTGTGTGTGTGTGTGTGTGTGTGTGTGTGTGTGTTTGGCTGGGTGGAGTTTTTTATGTGAGAACATTATAAGGAAATATAAGCCAAATAACACTCATAAAATGCAAACAATATAAAACAAGTTTCTCCTTAAATTCTGGTGTAAGCAAACCCCCTCTCTTACCGTAGTGTCAGCTTTAGTTATTCTGACATGAAGGTCTATGGCTTCCTTCCACCTCTGTTGTTGCGTTAACTCATACAAATCGCAAACCTCTTGTCCTAGAGCACTAGCAAGTCCTATTGTCCCACCACAGCTTCCTAAACATTATGGAAAAAGAGGACTATTAAAGTATATAAATTAAATAAATAATGTTAACTTTTACAATGCTATTGTTTTAAGAAGCTGTCCTAATATACACCTAAGGGCATCTGTAAAGTCGTTAAATATCTTATTGACAGCATGAACTATTTCAGATAGTTTTAGTAATAGTGTCTAAATGAAAAGAAAATTTTCAATTTTTAACTATCACTAATCATTTTTAAGAAACCATCTGAATTATTTGTCCTTTTGTCTAGAATTACGAATCGGATTGACATGAAGGGCCACGCACCTTCATGGTCGTAATTGCCTTACATTGCTCTCTCTTATTGTCCTGTTTTATATATTTATAAAATACGTTATACTTAGTCTATGGTTTTATCTGACGCACATCCTTGACTGTAATATACACAGACTTGGAATTAGGAGGACAAGTTTATTTGGTAATGTTGAAGTCTGCATAGAATTATTTTGCAAAATTTCAGTTTAAATTCATTAGTATTTTTTTTTAAATTGAACTGTTGTATCTATTACCGCATCTGGGCAATCTGAATAAAAATCAATAAACTAATGACAAAGTAAATATGTATCGTTATTGTAACAATTGAAGCAAATCGGTTCAATGTCAATGGTGAATTTATACCTCATAACATGAATCCTAATCTGGGCATCAACAATCTGTCTTTTTCTATCTTTGTCTCACATCGTGCGTGATGCACAAGAAGTAATCATTTTTGATGAGTCATGGTCGTACAAATCTTGGATTGATTTGATGCTTTTTGTCACGAATTTCGTAATTTGAAACAGGAAAATCTTATAAATGTATGTTAGGAACGTATGTTTATGTAAATGTTATGTATTTTCATAAAAGCTCTTTTGTATTGTAGGTTTTTTAATACTAATTGTACTGAAAATTCTTTTTTTTTTAATTGTTTCATCAATATAAATAATTTCTAACTGAATCTAATTAAACATAAATTAACTATTAAATAACAAAATAGATACAATAACCACAAAAGAGATAAGTGAATGTTATTTATAAACAATCTCAAATTACCTAAAAGTAAGTGTATAAAGTTAATGGAGTTTAATGACAGCGCTGTGGTATCATACATTTTTTTTATTAATAAATTCCTCCTATTAGCTCACACTCTCCTGATATATATATATATCAAAAATATCATATATATATATATATATATATATATATATATATATATATATATATATATATATGTATATATATATATATATGTATATATATATGTATATATATATATATATATATATATATATATATATATATATATATATATATATATATATATTGTACAAATTTATAATCGTGAATGAAATACGTTTTTATCGTCCATTCAAGTTTAAATACGTTTTTTAATCTTTAGTGGATGATATTTGATGTTAGTATAGTTTTATCAAATATTTGTTCAATAAATAAATTATAAAAATTGGGGGGCGTAGGTCAAACTCGAAGTGAGAATCTTCTTATTCGCGCTTTGACACTGAGCCAACTTTTCTATAGCTAGGAATATACTTTTCAAAGATGCATATGATTTTTTTTGTCACCATATAGTTGTTCATTGCACAATCTAAAAACTGTTACCATGGTTACCACGCAATATCATAAATAATGCTCTTGGATTAAAAATTATTGAAAAGATAAAATAAACAAATAACTCGATTAACGGTGTTGAACCTTGCTTCACAAAAGGACAATGCGAAACGAAAGCGAAAAGAATCTACAACACAAAGCATACGACGGAAAAATACCATAGATTTATACGGGGTAGACAAACAAAACTAATAGCTCAACACCATACATAGAAAGGAAAATTGCAAGGAAATTCGCTTTCTATTTGGCCAGTGGTATTGTTATTCTGACATATGTATATACTTATTTATATTAAATATAATTATAAAATAAAAGAAACTAAATAACATTTTTCTTTTTTGATGTAAGTAGGAATTTAATTAAAAATAAAAAAGTTTACTACTTGTTATAAATAAGTTGTTGTTATAAGTAAGTTGTTTTATTACTTTTAAGTTTATAATAGAAACTGAATCAAATGATATCTTTCAGTGTAAAATAGTTGTTGAAAATGTTTGCATTCCAATAGTTTAGAACTTAGAGTCAGGTTTATCATTTACACAGAAGTTTATTACAAGATCATAAAGAGAATGTACAATATTTGCAAATATATTTTGTAGGTAAGGATGAGAAAGAAGAGCAGTTGAGATGATGCGAGAGAAATCGTGACGGGTGTCACTAGTCGTGTATGAGAAATGTCAAATGTTGAAATTCATCGCCTGAATGCATGGTAAGAGAGCTCTCCCTACAATTCGCATGTGTTCTCAAACTCCCAGCTTAATATAAGCGGAAATATCATGCACCTGCGTTATATCTACTTGCCCTATAAGTTTCAGAATCCGTTAGTTATTCTTATTAACTGGCCATTTTTATAAAACCAATTGTTCTTCAATTAATATAAATTAATTATCATTTTCTAATATTGAAATACTTTTGTAACCGACGTTTTAGTAACTGAAATAAATCATATTTAGTATATAAGTAGTATATATACATATATATATATATATATATTTTAAAACAACAGGTTATTCAAATACAAGAATAACAGGAATTATTTTATTTTGGATAAAATAATAAATATTTTTGTAT
>JBAIZL010000003.1:139737760-139747760 GCA_036971475.1 Prosapia bicincta
CTTCATATATATTCATTCTTAATCCCTTAATAATTTCTTGTATAAGTTTCATATTTTCAATATTGGAAATCGGTGCTTATAATTAATACAATGATTTGCGAAATTTAATTTATATATTTCTGGTTTAATATAGGCATTCAAATGTTTTTTATATCTTTCTTTTAATTTTTTCTTGGTTTGACCTATATAAGCTTTATTACAGTGTTCGCATTCTAATTTATAAACACCACCTTTTTCATGCATATTAATTGTTTTATTATTGTTATTTATTATGTTTATTATGTTGTTATTAGTTTTGTATGCAATTTTGATATTTGTATTTTTAAATAATTTTGTGATATTTTTTATTTCATGGCTTATAAATAAAAAATGAAGTCCATATTGTATTATTATTACTATTGCAAATTAAATTATTATTTTGTTTATTAAAAATATTATAATTAAGTTTATCAACAGTTTTCTTTTTATAACCGTTTTCTAATGCAATTTGATATATTATGGTTTTTCTCTTATTTTATAAGACAAAAGTTTTCAAAATGCATTAAATAGAAAACAATGCTCTAATAAAAGCCGTAGAAATCTAGAAGAAGAATGTGGGACGCTTCTGTATTGGAGATTTTTGTCACGTTTTGGTTCAAATGTTTTTTCGTCCGCTTCAATTTGTAAAGCGAAGACTATCGAATCTGGTCTGTATTTTATGGACTGTTTTGTGTCGGCTTCTTTCCAAAACCAATCCCGTTTAAGTTTAGTATTTTCTCAGTTGCTAAACAAACACTTTGTCTTTTACCCTTAAATATCAAATTAAATATAATTATGAGAACGCAACAAGTTATTATGAAAGTTTTTTTTAACGAAAACTAACCTTAATTTTCCTTTTCAACAATCTTTCCACATCTTCCTTTCTCTATAGTTTTTGATTTTTTTTAACGAAAACTAACCTTAATTTTCCTTCTTAACAATCTTTCCACATCTTCTTTTCTCTATAGTTTTTGATTTTTTTAACGAAAACTATCCTTAATTTTTCTTTTCAACAATCTTTCCACATCTTCCTTTCTCTATGGTTTTTGATTTTTTAACGAAAACTAACCTTAATTTTCCTTCTTAACAATCTTTCCACATCTTCTTTTCTCTATAGTTTTTGATTTTTTTAACGAAAACTATCCTTAATTTTTCTTTTCAACAATCTTTCCACATCTTCCTTTCTCTATAGTTTTTGATTTTTTTAACGAAAACTATCCTTAATTTTTCTTTTCAACAATCTTTCCACATCTTCCTTTCTCTATGGTTTTTGATTTTTTTAACGAAAACTAACCTTAGTTTTTCTTTTCAACAATCTTTCCACATCTTCCTTTCTCTATGGTTTTTGATTTTTTAACGAAAACTAACCTTAATTTTCCTTCTTAACAATCTTTCCACATCTTCCTTTCTCTATAGTTTTTGATTTTTTTAACGAAAACTATCCTTAATTTTTCTTTTCAACAATCTTTCCACATCTTCCTTTCTCTATGGTTTTTGATTTTTTTAACGAAAACTAACCTTAATTTTCCTTTTCAACAATCTTTCCACATCTTCCTTTCTCTATAGTTTTTGATTTTTTTTAACGAAAACTAACCTTAATTTTCCTTCTTAACAATCTTTCCACATCTTCCTTTCTCTATAGTTTTTGATTTTTTTAACGAAAACTATCCTTAATTTTTCTTTTCAACAATCTTTCCACATCTTCCTTTCTCTATAGTTTTTGATTTTTTTAACGAAAACTAACCTTAGTTTTTCTTTTCAACAATATTTCCACATCTTCCTTTCTCTATGGTTTTTGATTTTTTTTAACGAAAACTAACCTTAATTTTTCTTTTCAACAATCTTTCCACATCTTCCTTTCTCTATAGTTTTTGATTTTTTTAACGAAAACTAACCTTAGTTTTTCTTTTCAACAATCTTTCCACATCTTCCTTTCTCTATGGTTTTTGATTTTTTTAACGAAAACTAACCTTAGTTTTTCTTTTCAACAATCTTTCCACATCTTCCTTTCTCTATGGTTTTTGATTTTTTTTAACGAAAACTAACCTTAGTTTTTCTTTTCAACAATCTTTCCACATCTTCCTTTCTCTATGGTTTTTGATTTTTTTTAACGAAAACTAACCTTCATTTTCCTTTTCAACAATCTTTCCACATCTTCCTTTCTCTATGGTTTTTGATTTTTTTAACGAAAACTAACCTTAATTTTTCTTTTCAACAAACTTTCCACATCATTCTTTCTCTATAGTTTTTGATTTTTTTTAAAACTACAATAATTACTACTTCATCGTTTTCAAAGCTTAGCATAATAAAAAGAAAATAGAAATATTTAATTAATTTAGTAATCAAAATTGAAATACCAATAAAATATGCAACGAAATATTTAAAACAATAAATCAGAAACTAACGTGTTATTACAAGTTTAATTTCAAATCCGTATACTTCTGAACAGGCGAGGTGACCTTTGACCCCAGTTTGAATAACAATATATTACACTTCTCTTTGTAGTGTAAAATCATCATAAGAAAACTATTGATTCAGTAGCTAAGAGCGAACTCTCCATGTTGCGAAATGCGATACTACGTTTTGATATATTCTATAGATGACGGTACAGAATAAACTCATATATTCATTATAGTCTGGTTCCCTTAAGGCTACTTTCCGTAGGGAGCCAATATAGCCTAAGCTCATTATTTTCCTGCACTAAAATCGACAAAATATAACATTAATTTTGTTTACCTTAGTTACAAAAACTACACAATTAGTAGTTTTATTTACTCTACACAACTAAAGCTATTTAAGTAACAAGCAAAACTGGTAAAGTTTAGAACAAATATTTAGCTTTAATTAGTTGCTGTTTAAAAGGATAAAAGCGTTACATAAATCGCATCTAATTACTTGATATTTAAATATTTAATTAATTAAAATTGATCCTTCAAGTTTCCATATTTCTTTTGACAACCCCCTTTTTAATCTTTAGCTAACAAATTTTACCTACGTAAAATAACTTCAAATAGCCTCGAATTCTTTGAGTGGTTTTGGCCGAAATTGTATATACGAGAAATTTTTTTAAAATTAATTTTATATTTTATTACATTGTTAGATCAGTACTAAATATTAAAAATGCATGTTTTAATAAATCAAATTATAAAAGTTGCTGGTTTGACAAAAAAGTCAATTTTTTTAAAACTATAAGTTAGCCTAGGTTTTCATGGAGATGATCTTGAGTCTTAAACAAGTTGTTCTGTATTTCTGTTTACTGATCAGGCGACCCACTGCACGCTTTGATTATAGTTGTAACACCTCTTCGTCTCTCCTAACTTGGCGACCATTTGTTTCTTTGTATCGATTCATTCGATCTCGATCCAATAATTACTCAACTAAGACCAATCTTATCGCTCCTTATACACGCACAGCAAATTAAATTATTAAAAATATTACCACATGAAAAATACCCTTGTTCCTCAACTCCTCATTCCCATTTAACTTAGAACAACCTCTGAGTAATTTATTCCAATCTCCGCCTTTACAAACGCTAATTAACCTGACCTGAATCCTCCCGAACCTTCTAAACGATGATTTGATCTCCGAGATGTCTTTCTTTCTCCGTTTAGCGACTATTCCATCTCCATATTCCCGGATTTTGTTTTGCCAACTAACAATAATTATAAGTCAGACACATGATCTTTTAACTTACTTTAATTAGAGAAAAGAGCCAAGTTACTATAAAACGTCTCCCTCACCATGATGAAAATTGTTTTATACATTTTTTTACATTACCTGCTACTATTTATCAATACAGAACGCTCTACTTAATAAAACACAATTCCAAATGAAAAATAAAATCTATAGTTCTTTTTTATGTATGGTCTTGGACGATAATTTCTGTTTGTTACTATTTATACACTTCCTTTTTTTTGTCGCTTGCATTGTGTTGTAGTTATTTTCGCTTTACTTTCGTATTATCCAAAAACGATTTAATACCGTTAATCCAGTTTGTTTATTTTATTCTTTTCATTAATTTTAATCCTAGAGCATTATAAATGATATTGTGTGGTAACCACGGGAACAATAAAAAGTTGTACAACGGAAATTTCGACGACAACCAGATGGTGGGAAAAGAAATATTCATATACATATTTAAAAAACACATTTATAGCTATGAGAAATTTGTCTCAGTGCCAAAGCGCTAGACTTCGAACATGAAGATACTCAGTTTGCATCTGAACTAGAACTTCCAAATTTTTATAATTAAATTAATCAATATTTGAAAAAACTATATTAACATCAATTGTCATCCACTGTAAGTTTAAAAAAATGTTCATGAACTTGATTGGTCGAATAAAAACGTAATTTATTAACGACTAAAAATGTATACAAGATATATATGAAGAGGATTTGAGCTAATAGAAGGATTTAAAATAACAACAGTAGACTTCATGTTTCTTGCACGGTCGGTACATTAATTTTTCAATGTATTGACAACAATTTGTAATATGAATGTTTCAAAAACTGTAATACAAACAGTGTATTACAATATATTTACTATTTCAAACGAGGGCTCAATTACAACTAACCAAATCTCAATTCAGTATCAAACCCAATGGACAGTCGGAGATGTCTTATAATATTTACTTGTCCACAACCTAACTTCTAACCAGGATTTAAATCTTGTATTAAGCTTGTTTGTGGCAGGATGAGGTAGGCGTATATTTAATATAAGTCATTGTTTTTTTTAACTGAGTAGTATAGAGACATACGTCTTATGACTACTTGGCACTAAGTAAACGTAACTAAATGGGACGCAAAATTAACTCTAAATAACTGTTCTGTACCTGTCACCTCACTATCAACGTATCCAAGTAACTATAGCAGTAATCAAACCCTTAACTAATCTACCATCTAATTCCAACCTGTCACCTGTCCTGGGTAATATCACTCTAACGTAAGGTTTGAAATCATTAACTACATTATTTTTCTTTAGAAGTCGCTTTGGTTAGTCACTAGGCTTGCGAAGCCTCACTCTGCGGTTTGACGGAAAGCGGTTGAGGTTTTCATAACGTTCATATGGTTAATGCGATATGTAGTGGTTTACTTTACCATTTTTAAAGGAAGTTTAAATATCCGTGAGATTGGCACTATCTGGGAAATGGGTCACGGAGCATCCTGCTTAAGTTTCCTGGCACTGCTCAGACTACCGATGTAACGTAACATTGCATTTGATAAGTGTGGAAGGTGACCAACGTGTAAAGTCTACCGTTGTCAAATTGCATTTTATGAGTATAGCAGGTGACTAACGTGTGAAGTCTACCGTTGTCAAATTGCATTTTATGAGTATAGCAGGTGACTAACGTGTGAAGTCTACCGTTGTCACATTGCATTTGATGAGTGTAGCAGGTGACTAACGTGTGAAGTCTACCGTTGTCAAATTGCATTTTATGAGTATAGCAGGTGACTAACGTGTGAAGTCTACCGTTGTCACATTGCATTTGATGAGTGTAGCAGGTGACTAACGTGTGAAGTCTACCTTTGTCACATTGCATTTGATGAGTGTAGCAGGTGACTAACGTGTGAAGTCTACCGTTGTCACATTGCATTTGATGAGTGTAGCAGGTTACTAACGTGTGAAGTCTACTGTTGTCACATTGCATTTGATGAGTGTAGCAGGTGACTAACGTGTGAAGTCTACCGTTGTCACATTGCATTTGATGAGTGTAGCAGGTGACTAACGTGTGAAGTCTACCGTTGTCACATTGCATTTGATGAGTGTAGCAGGTTACTAACGTGTGAAGTCTACTGTTGTCACATTGTATTTGATGAGTGTAGCAGGTGACTAACGTGTGAAGTCTACCGTTGTCACATTGCATTTGATGAGTGTAGCAGGGGACTAACGTGTGAAGTCTACCTTTGTCACATTGCATTTGATGAGTGTAGCAGGTGACTAACGTGTGAAGTCTACCGTTGTCACATTGCATTTGATGAGTGTAGCAGGTTACTAACGTGTGAAGTCTACCGTTGTCACATTGCATTTGATGAGTGTAGCAGGTTACTAACGTGTGAAGTCTACCGTTGTCACATTGCATTTGAGGAGTGTAGCAGGCTACTGACGTGTGAAGTCTACCGTTGTCACATTGCATTTGAGGAGTGTAGCAGGTTACCAATGTGTGAAGTCTACTGTTGTCACATTGCATTTGATGAGTGTAGCAGGTGACTAACGTGTGAAGTCTACCGTTGTCACATTGCATTGGATGAGTGTAGCAGGTTACTAACGTGTGAAGTCTACCGTTGTCACATTGCATTTGAGGAGTGTATCAGGTTACTAACGTGTGAAGTCTACCGTTGTCACATTGCATTTGATGAGTGTAGCAGGTGACTAACGTGTGAAGTCTACCGTTGTCACATTGTATTTGATGAGTGTAGCAGGTGACTAACGTTTGAAGTCTACCTTTGTCACATTGCATTTGATGAGTGTAGCAGGTGACTAACGTGTGAAGTCTACCGTTGTCACATTGCATTTGATGAGTGTAGCAGGTGACTAACGTGTGAAGTCTACCGTTGTCACATTGCATTGGATGAGTGTAGCAGGTGACCAATGTGTAAAGTCTACCGTTGTCACATTGCATTTGATGAGTGTAGCAGGTGACTAACGTGTGAAGTCTACCGTTGTCACTTTGCATTTGATGAGTGTAGCAGGTGACTAACGTGTGAAGTCTACCGTTGTCACATTGCATTGGATGAGTGTAGCAGGTGACCAATATGTAAAGTCTACCGTTGTCACATTGCATTTGATGAGTGTAGCAGGTTACTAATGTGTGAAGTCTACCGTTGTCACATTGCATTGGATGAGTGTAGCAGGTTACTAACGTGTGAAGTCTACCGTTGTCACATTGCATTTGATGAGTGTAGAAGGTGACTAACGTGTGAAGTCTACTGTTGTCACATTGCATTTGATGAGTGTAGCAGGTGACTAACGTGTGAAGTCTACCGTTGTCACATTGCATTTGATGAGTGTAGCAGGTTACTAACGTGTGAAGTCTACCGTTGTCACATTGCATTTGAGGAGTGTAGCAGGTTACTAACGTGTGAAGTCTACCGTTGTCACATTGCCTTTGATGAGTGTAGCAGGTTACTAACGTGTGAAGTCTACCGTTGTCACATTGCATTGGAGGAGTGTAGCAGGTTACTAACGTGTGAAGTCTACCGTTGTCACATTGCATTTGATGAGTGTAGCAGGTGACTAACGTGTGAAGTCTACCGTTGTCACATTGCATTTGATGAGTGTAGCAGGTTACTAACGTGTGAAGTCTACCGTTGTCACATTGCATTTGATGAGTGTAGCAGGTGACTAGCGTGTGAAGTCTACCGATGTCACATTGCATTGGATGAGTGTAGCAGGTTACTAACGTGTGAAGTCTACCGTTGTCACATTGTATTTGATGAGTGTAGCAGGTGACTAACGTTTGAAGTCTACCTTTGTCACATTGCATTTGATGAGTGTAGCAGGTGACTAACGTGTGAAGTCTACCGTTGTCACATTGCATTTGATGAGTGTAGCAGGTTACTAACGTGTGAAGTCTACCGTTGTCACATTGCATTTGATGAGTGTAGCAGGTGACTAACGTGTGAAGTCTACCGTTGTCACATTGCATTTGATGAGTGTAGCAGGTTACTAACGTGTGAAGTCTACCGTTGTCACATTGCATTTGATGAGTGTAGCAGGTTACTAACGTGTGAAGTCTACTGTTGTCACATTGCATTTGATGAGTGTAGCAGGTGACTAACGTGTGAAGTCTACCGTTGTCACATTGCATTTGATGAGTGTAGCAGGTTACTAACGTGTGAAGTCTACCGTTGTCACATTGCATTTGATGAGTGTAGCAGGTTACTAACGTGTGAAGTCTACCGTTGTCACATTGCATTGGATGAGTGTAGCAGGTTACTAACGTGTGAAGTCTACCGTTGTCACATTGCATTTGATGAGTGTAGCAGGTGACTAACGTGTGAAGTCTACCGTTGTCACATTGCATTGGATGAGTGTAGCAGGTTACTAACGTGTGAAGTCTACCGTTGTCACATTGTATTTGATGAGTGTAGCAGGTGACTAACGTTTGAAGTCTACCTTTGTCACATTGCATTTGATGAGTGTAGCAGGTGACTAACGTGTGAAGTCTACCGTTGTCACATTGCATTTGATGAGTGTAGCAGGTTACTAACGTGTGAAGTCTACCGTTGTCACATTGCATTTGAGGAGTGTAGCAGGCTACTGACGTGTGAAGTCTACCGTTGTCACATTGCATTTGAGGAGTGTAGCAGGTTACCAATGTGTGAAGTCTACTGTTGTCACATTGCATTTGATGAGTGTAGCAGGTGACTAACGTGTGAAGTCTACCGTTGTCACATTGCATTGGATGAGTGTAGCAGGTTACTAACGTGTGAAGTCTACCGTTGTCACATTGCATTTGAGGAGTGTATCAGGTTACTAACGTGTGAAGTCTACCGTTGTCACATTGCATTTGATGAGTGTAGCAGGTGACTAACGTGTGAAGTCTACCGTTGTCACATTGCATTTGATGAGTGTAGCAGGTTACTAACGTGTGAAGTCTACCGTTGTCACATTGCATTTGATGAGTGTAGCAGGTGACTAACGTTTGAAGTCTACCTTTGTCACATTGCATTTGATGAGTGTAGCAGGTGACTAACGTGTGAAGTCTACCGTTGTCACATTGCATTTGATGAGTGTAGCAGGTTACTAACGTGTGAAGTCTACCGTTGTCACATTGTATTTGAGGAGTGTAGCAGGTTACTAACGTGCGAAGTCAGTTACCAACAATAAACGAACTTTTATGTTTTAATTACTCTAAGAACCATTTTAATTATACTATGCTAATAATAGTATAGTATTGAGGTATGACAACCATTGACTTTTTGACCGCCTAATAGCCTTAACATGTTCTCTCGTCTGTTTCTCTCACTCGGCGCAAGGACCATTTTACTACCGAAGACAGAATATTTTTCTCAATTCTTGCGATAAATTAAATAGTGTTTCTCTGCAAAAATATTAAAATTACTTGATTCCCAACAGACAGGCTTCAGGAAACGGTTTGTATTTTACTTCAAAGACTATTATAATCATAACTGTTTTAGCGCTGATTGTTGTGATTTTTTTTGCACTTATGTTATTCGTATGTAATTACTATTATTTAACAGATCGTTATAATTTATTGTTACGACTCCCCTAGCTAAATCCTAAGAAAACCAGGCTAGAGTTATTGCAAAAAAGTGAAGACCTTAACTTTTCTTCGAAATAAAATATCTTCTTATACATTTCTTTATTTCTTAACTTGTAAATCCTGCCTCCTATAGTTATTAAATGTGCTTACCTGACTGAATAGCAGGAAGTAGGTAGCCAGCTGTTGAAACCAAAACTTCAAAATCTAACTGGTTTTCCTTCACCTTAGCTATTGTCGCCGCTATTTTTCTAACCTAAAATGTATTTTTAATTTTATTAAATAATATGAAAACTGTAACGGTAAAAACTTACAGGAATGGTAAGTAATGCTAAGTAGTAGGAGATTACTACTTTAATCTCTCTACTTAAGGAGTTATTAATTTACATATTACTTAAAAATAATAGAAACAAATAGAAAAAGTCATTTAAGTAAGAAAAGTTTGTGATAGAACTATAAGAGAACAAGGAAATGCAAAGCATTTTAGGGAGAACTATAAGAGAACAAGGAAATGCAAAGCATTTCTATAGGAGAAATAAAGCATTTTAGAATGTAAAAACATTATTAAATTTTTACAGGAATTGGTGAAAAACATTACTTATAAATGGAAATTCTGCTAGAATATTGTTTATTTTCAACCTGTAAACAAACACGTGTTTTCATCATTATTTACAAGGTATAAGATAAATAGCATTCTTAGAGAATTAGTAATCTCAAAAGTAGGAATCTAATACCAGAGCTGGGTTTATTTTATATTA
>JBAIZL010000003.1:139752760-139757760 GCA_036971475.1 Prosapia bicincta
GTCGAAACTAGTCTGTTTTAATAAACTAATTTACAGTAAGATCTAGAGTTAACTATTTGAATGTTTACCGTTGTGAATTGTTCTCAATAGCTAAACTCTAATTAGGTTAATTTATTAAACAACTTTATTAGGCCTATATTTCTCTTTCCAAGAAAGATTTAATTTATCTAATTTTCTTTCGAAATACAATTCAAACATCACTGCATTACGTAAACAAGGATGAAATTAATCACAAGTAACAGCTAAATTTAAAACTTTATAATTCGTAATAAATCCACAAGCTCCTTAGCATTGTCTATTTTGCGGTATTCGTACTATAACTTTCCCATTGTCTTATAAATATTTTATAAAATATTACTAATAATAATGTTTTAAAGCTTTATTTTACCTGCAAACGGTATCTTCTCATACTTAATCAAATTTTCTTTCAGCCTTTCATAGGATATGTTCTCTTGAAGATCGAAAGGTGTTGTAAGTGCTGCAAATATTCCGTGGAGATTGATTTTTGAAGCATTGCAAAATGTTCTAGCCAGCTGAGACGTCATGGCGGTACTGAATGGCATACGATTGTTAGTGTCAGCTGATCCAACCTTTCAAGGTTATCAACGAACAATCCACTTCACTTATTTAATCGCCTGCTGAGCTAAAGTGTTTTAAATTTGTCTGAATGGAGTAATATGCATTATTCTTCAAAGTTGTTTTGTTTAGTTCATAAGTTATTTTTTTGACAACGATAATTTCAAAAATAAATTTTAAAGTTATAGGGTCAGAATCATTATACACAATAGTGTAGATTTTCGGCAAATCTATAAAGATTTTATGAATGTATGCATGTAGGACTATTTTGTAAAGTGTTATAGACGTTTATTTTTTAATAAAACCCAGATTTATATAACTTTTAATCGTTTTCTTTAGTGGGTCACTCAATAAAGTATCCTCTATAGTAGTGAGAACTGCTTCGAAAGCACAAAAAGTTTATTTTTCTTATTTGGCTGTTTCAGCTTAAATGTTTTCCCTAGTGCTTTTGACAGAGAAACAATTTTCTTTTCTCATAAATTTTCGATTTATACTCGAAAATTTAAAAGTTTACTTATAACCTTTTTCAAAATAATCGACTCAAGTTAAAATATAAAAATCATAATAGTTTTCACTTGTCTTCATTATTTGGATTAAATGTCTTATAGATTTAAATGTTAAATTTATTTTTTTCTCTTAATATTTCTGTTTTAAATTTATTTTGTTAGCTCTCCCCACTCCCGTATAGCGTATAGACATCAGTATGTAATATATGAACAAACAACTTTAAATTATATAAATTAAACTTAAAACAATATTTTGACAAACCTAAAAACGCAAAGCAAAATTTTAATAGCTAATCAGTAGAAACCTAGCAAGGCATAGCTTGCCTTAACTATTTAAAAGCTTGCGTTTCGAAAGGCTCTAATATATCGAGCAACAGGTCCGAGCCTAATTCACTTAAATATTCAGACACAAGCTGGAGCTTGCAATTATAGGTTTTATTATAGGTTTAGTGGAAGGCAATAGAAGAAATTAAATAAACTCGTTGGAAACGTTGAGATTTTAGAGTTGTCTCCAACCATCATCCAGAAGCAAACTAAACAGTAGAAATAGCTTCGTACGTTGGAGATCCTATATTTAAAGAATGTAACAGAAACTCAGTTTCATATCTAGGAATGACGTTTGCATTCTTTACACTCAATGAACGTAAAAGCAGTTTATGAATTTTGTAAATTTCAAAACGTTTTTGATGGGCGTATGTGTAAAAAACAAATTATAAGTTAGTACTATTTGAAATACAATTGTATAATAAAATGAAACAATACAGAAACGTATGCAAGAAATCAAATAAAAAATGTGTTACTTAAGTAGTAAAAATGTGTTCGGTATTTTCCAACTACTTTTTGCACTAACTCTGAGTTTTTTTTCATGTTTAAAGGCTAGTGTCTGGTCATTCATTGCTGTTGAGAAATAGTTACCTATTATTTACTATAGGCATTATAGATATGTATTAAGGACCGCCTTTATAGTTTATTTTGTTCAAATATAGTATCAGAAGCAACATTTATACACTTTCTTTTTTCTATGTCTTTTAGATTGTATTTTTTCATTTAAATTTAAACGATCTTAATTTATTTCATTACTATGCTGACGATTTAATTAATTTTTTCCTCCAAAGTGGCTTTAAAATTTTTTTAAAATTCATCAATTTAGTCAGTAAATTTGACATTAGAAAGAAATATTTCTCCTTTCATGACAAATAAAGAGTATTTACTGAAGCAAGAAACAAGTATCTGTAGGTGGTAAAATTTTTTTCCCGCTTTGAATTTTAAGTACATCCAAGGGTTTTAAATATCTCATGAAAACTAGTTTTAACAATTCTAAATTACAATAAAAATATTGAAAAAGAACCCCAATACCACAAAAAAATAATCAAAAATAACAAATAAAACAAGTTACTTAAGATTAAACCCTTAAACCCCTAAAGGGTTTAATCTTAAGTAACTTGTTTTATTTGTTATTTTTTATTATTTTTTTGTGGTATTGGGGTTCTTTTTCAATATTTTTATTGTAATATATTGTACCACTGTGCTCTTGATATTGTGTAATTCTAAATTAGTTCAGTTTTTTCTGAGATACATGTATTTACTTTTTTAATATTATCCATAATTTTACTGACCTAGAAATGTTTTCATTCAGTAATACTTCCAAAAATATATTTCAATATTTTTATTTTACAATATAAACAAATTAAAATGAATATAATATTCAAGTAATGATTGATGTGCTTATTTTACCATTGACTTTTTGAGGCGTTTATATTCATATACATCTAAGTATAAATAACAAAATTAAATAGAGGTTTTATTATCGAGGCTTCTACAATCCTACATTAGACTAAGCATCCGAAGATTCTACATGTTATACTAAGTCTAAATAGGTTTCGTCAACAGTTTTCTTTCTATATATGATAAAACATTCTTTTAAGCTTTTCTATCGTCAATTGCAAACATCTTTATATGTTCTTCACGCTTTTCTTCAACATTTTTACACTTAGCCTTCGCTAGGAAACCGTTGTTCAGTTAGGCCGGCACGTAAGACTTCTGTTGGCCATCACCTGGATAGAATTGATGTTTAAATTATGTTTTACAGTTTCCTGTCATATTTCTGAACGGTTACTTTGAAGTTAAATTTTCATTGATATATTTTCATCTTATATTTTCAATTTTGTGGACAATGTTTCGGTCCTTCCTGAAAGCATCTCTTATTGTCAAATGCCACTAGAACTATCGTGTTATCTACAAAAGGTTTTCCAAAGTAATGCCTTCCATAGTGCTATATATGAGTAGGCAGCCTCTCAGTACAGGGCGTGAGGTTGAACGTGTCTCTATCCTTGAGATCGCTAGTGTGGACTGGGCTGCAGTGCGGGGTCAAAATCGAATACTTCAGAAAACATCCCTGTCATGTTTAAAGTGTAAACAGTTTTAATTTACTAAATGATAATACTGTAATAGTTTGATGTACACATGATCTTTAAATGTGTTGCTCTGCTTCTGCAAAGAAAGAAACGCCATTACGAAAGAGACTATATATATATTATATAACGTTTTCAGTTAGGCTAGTAGTCAAATGCCAGAGCAGAACGAGGGACAGCGTTAAACCTCACACACTTCTATGTTTCTCTATGATACTCTATACTACTAATCTTATCTTTTCTTACCTCAAATATGAACTGTAAGTCAAGCGTTGTATCCTCCTTTACATTTATTTCTATTTTAAAAGATGCAATATCCTTTTAATACAATTATAGGCTGTTGAGGTTTATAGTGAAAATTCCAATATTGCCAAAACTTTTCCTAATAAATTAAAATGCCTATTAAGTGATAAAAACTTTCCAAAATTAGACACCTCTACACCAAAAATTTCATTTTGTGTAGTTCTTAAAAACGTATTTATGGTAGATACCTATTCCTAACACATTTGGTATTTACGTTTGTCAATTTAGTGTAACGAAGGAACATATTTCTGTTTCAGGAAATAAACTTGCCCACTGACATAGCCTTTTCCTCCATCCTCGGTACAAGGGGATATTAATAACTCTACCCAGCTTGATTAATGAAAGCATTAAAGTTGCTACTGAGAAGTTATAAACATCTGTTGATAAAACATACAATTCTTACTGTCTTGCTGAATTAAACATAGAAGTTTTTAAGTGGATCTAGAACAATAAAGCGTTTTAAACTTTCAATGATAATTTAACGTCATGAACTTTTCTCTCCTCCCTTGGAACCTGCTAATGTTATTTATAGCATTTTAGTTTTTTCCATTATTAACGGAATTTAATTTATTTAAGACTTAATACATAAATAACTGTTTTTTATTGGTCAGATGTATTTATTGAATTCATTAAACTCTACCAGGAATAACATGCAGAATTACATGTACAGAATAACAAGTTCGCAGACTCTATTGCACAATCAATTCTGTCCTGGGAAGATTCATGACAGCACAATATTGATCCGTGGCTCTACTTTGTAGGTCATAGAATAATGACGTGATAGATTTCTGCTTGGTTCAAGATAAGAGAAGATATCAAAAACACGTCAATGATGACATCGTTAGATTCGTCATATATATGCGTCATAAACAGATCACAACTCGTATGTTGTGGATTGCAATTTCAATTACTTATGTTACAATACACTAATGGGTAAAAACCACCAATACCACAAAAATCATTAAAAACAATTAATAAGTGACTGCGATGACAATCTTATAACTATCACAAGTTTCCTAAGATTAGGCCCATATGTATATTTCGATGTAGTATCATCATCAGAAGGTCTTATTGCAAAATTCCAATCTAGATACAATAATTTACAAACTAGCTTTCGTGTCTAGTTTGTAAATTATTGTATTCTAGATTGTAATTTTGTAATAAGACCTTCTGATGATAGCCATCGAAATTTACATTTGGATAT
>JBAIZL010000003.1:139762760-139787760 GCA_036971475.1 Prosapia bicincta
TGTCAGCATTATCAAAACTTTCCAAGTATCTCATAGCTCTATGACTACATCTGGACTGTTCATAAAATCGCATTATGTTTAAAAGCGTTAGTTATCAATATCTTATCAAGTTTGATCAAACATCAATTAATAATATATATTTATTTTAGTACTTTACTATTAATATTTCAATAAATACGCTAAAAATGGTAATATGTTTTGATTTTACTTGTCCTTGGTCTTCAATAATTTATTTTTTAAAATTATTTTTATATATTTCTAAATTTTCAATGATATTTATTCTTAAACCTTTTTTAGCATGTTTAGTTAATTTCATATTATGTATCTCTGGGAAATCGTGATTGTTATCTATATAATGTGTTGCTAAATTAGATTTGTATATATTTTTTTTAATGATTTTAAATGTTCTTTATACCTTTGTTTTTTTTTTTTTTAGTTGTCCTACATAGAATTTTCGATAAATTTGTACATTTATAAATACCGCTTATATCTAACTTATTTAATTTAATATTTGTATTTATTATATTATTTCTTTTATTGTTTGTATAATAAACTAGTTTAATATTAGAGTCTTTAAATAATATTATAATCGGTTTAATTTCGTATCCGGTAAGTATGAGTTTATACCAAATAGTTTCTTTAATATGTATTTATTGTATAGTTATTTTTGTAAACATTATTTTCTAGTTTTTTTTGTGTTATTATATATTTTAATAATTGTTCCTTTTTTATATACTTTTTTTGTTGCTCTTTGGTATATAATGTTTAATTCTTTTAGCTTATGCATATAATTAACTAGAGTTTTATTCATTCTGTACAATAAGTCGTATAAGCCTGCTATTTATTAATTATATGGATGATTTGAGTAATTACATATTATTTTATCTATTTGAATAGGTTTCCTGTAAATTGCAAATCTAAATTTGATTTTCCCTATTATTAGTGATATCTAAATTATTTATTGCATTTTGTTTTTTCTATTTCATGTGTAACTGTATTTTATTGTATATATTACTTATCTCGTTAATCATTATTTTTGAAAATATATAATCCATCTAGATATCTGTACCACAGTCCATTGGTGTCATATTTTTTAATAATTTGATTTGTTTTTTCATAAATATATTGTAAAAATATTTCAGACTATTTACATAGTACTACAACTAATCTTAACATATGACTAAAATTAAAGATTAAATGAGAATTTGTGAGTATGATTTTGGTTGAGAATGTGATGCTTAAGAAGAGTGAGATGTTATTTGGTCGGGTAAGAGTGAAGGAAACAATAGGAGAGAGCTGCGTGGAAGGTAATGTTATGGGTGGTCAAGGAGAACGATAGGTCGGGGTCGGTAGATGGAAGAAGGTCCAGACAGATCGCTGATGTTTCGGATATGTGATGGTTTGGAACTTTCGGCTATGCCGAAGAGCTTTGCGTACAGGGAACGTATGAAATCAGAGAAGGAAGGAACATGAAGGGTTAACGGAGTTGCAGAGAAAGCAGGGGGAGTTTCAGATGAACCTCAGCGATCGAACCTGGAAGGCTTCGCGACGTTTCTGGCAAGTTTAGTGCAAAGTGGTCACCAGACAGATGCGGAGTGGATAAACATGAGGTAGATGAGGCATTTAACTGCATCTACCTCATCCAAAGTTCAAGGGGATAGGACTATGGCGGGAAAGGAAGGGGAGGGCTTAAAGCGGATAGCTATCCGTTTGGAAGGGTCAGACTAAACATGAGGAGAGAAGGGAAGCCTCTTGTCGAGGATGAGGGCAAGATATTCAACTGAAGACCTCCATGTAAGACCCTCCTCCCGCCGAAAGTGATGGCTTCGGCCTGCAGGCGTTGTTTCCTGGAGAAGCATATTGCTTCAGATTTGTCTTTGTTGACCGTTGTTCTCCATTTCCGGAGCCATTGTGATAGCGTTTATAGTTGACATGCTGGCTTTAGGAATGATACAGGAACTGCAAAAGAACATGGCGTCATCCCCATACAAGGACAGGGATACGCCTGGGAGTAAGCGCGCAGATATCTCTGCTGCTATATATAGAGGAATGAACCCCGCCTATTGATGTCATCCACACACACCTGAGCCAAACCATTACTCACATTATTTTTCTTTTGTTCATCTTTCTACATATAACATCTATCGATGACTTCCAGCGGGAAAATTCAAAGTAGCATTGCGTTTGTTAAGACTCCCTTGCGTCACTATTTCGACAGCCTTACGTATAGTTCTAGTCCTATAGTTTTCCACTTGCGCAATCTGTCGGCAAGAGTCGAAATCAATGGCATGTCCTATGTTGCTGTGGTGCTTGTACAGAGCCGACGGTTTCTGTTTGTTTTTAAGGCTAACTGAAGATACGTCTGGTCGTTGTGCCAATGTACAATTTCTTACAAACTCTACAAGAAACGCTGTAAAAGTCATGATATTCCAAGAAGATCTTATTTTTGGCGTTACCAAGCACCTTGTCGATGATGACGTTAGGTTTTTAGACAGAATGTATACCATGCCTCCTGTCTGTCAATCCTATCCGTAATCCCTCTAATAAAAGGCATAAAAACAGTACCATTTTTCTCAGGATCCTTTTCATCCACGTCAACCAAAAGGACACTTTGGCGGTGCTATGCTTTATTAATGGCATAATCCTTATATCCACTGCTTCTAAGCGCCTCTCTCATTGTAATACGTTCATGGTCCCTAGAATGGATATCGGTTAACTTATGAGCCCTAGAGAAGAGCGTGTCAGCAACAGTCTGGATCTGCGATGGGTGATCGTGTAGCTCACCATAATGATATCTATTGCTGTGGGTCAGTTTTCTCTAGACCGTATAGTGCACGCAACCATTCTGACCCTTCCCTACCACTACGTCCAGAAACGGCAAGCAGTCATCACTCTTTAGTTCTAAAGTGTAAAATATCCTGAAGTAGCGAGAGTTAAGCTATATAAGGAACTTATCACGTTCTGTGTCTCCATGTTGACAAATCATAAAGACATCATCCACATAATGAAACCAAGCTTTATTCATAATAAAAGCATCGTTCAGGGCGTCTTACTCGAAGAACGTCATAAAAATATTGGCTATAGCTAGAGAAAGAGAAGATCCCATAGAGGCACCATCAAGTGGCCTATAAAACTGTCCATTAAACATAAAAGTAAGTGTTTTTATACAGTGTTTAGCCAGATCTATCATATGTGAAAGGAGTCCATAAAAAATGGAAATCCTCTAAAGACGCTGCCAAATAGTAACCTTACATTCAAGCTAGCCATTATGTCACTTCCTTCAACTTGAATGCCTTCCAACACTTAGACAAAATGCTCAGAGTTCCTGAAGTGGAATCGTCTGAACCAATGGTTGCATAAGTTTAGCCAAGTATTTCTCCAGGCTCCGAAGTGGTGAATTATTAGTAGTCGCTATAGGTTGAATAGGAGTGGCTTTAGTAAATATAATATTAATTATAAACCATTATAAAATATGATGCAATTATTTTTAAAATGCATATTTTAAAATAAAATCATGGCTATTATTAAAAATGTTTTATTCAATTATTTAGCCTGAAACCACCATGAAACCTTTTGAGAAACTTTCAAGAAAGCGACTTTGTAGAGAGGTACACAATTACTATTAACTACACACCATTCTATCAAAGTTGCTTGCATTTATTCCAATTGCTCATCTGATCTCAAAAGACAGAACCCAGCAATCACTCTCCTGCTCGTCCGGGTTCCAGAAAATAAGATTTATCAATACAAATGTGCCATAACTCGTTTGGCGAGCATAAGTTGAGGATGACCTCCAGCTAACGCCTTCATCTTTTCTTAATTCCCCTCAGCTAGTTTAATCTACAGCTTTAAATCTACTACATTTGTACGTATTTGGTCTAATTACATTATTCTATATAACATTTTGTTTCAAATTCATGTCACCCTTAAAATACAAACGGTAGGTAGAGTATTTAATTCAATTTGGAGGCTTTTATTAACATATTATAACATATCTTACTCACAACGGCAAACCAGTTAGAATATATTTATTTACTGTGTTATTATTATTATTTTTTCTTAATAATTTCCTAATTTAATAATATTTATTAAGTATTATTTATTGGTATTTAATAAATAATTAAACCATTATTATTTAACTTTTTTCAATCATTTCAATTAGAAAAAAAAATATCAATTAAAATTGTTTAAATAGAACGAAACTCTTTCAACAAATTCCCATTTCTTTTAAATTTGTATTTCAACCTCAAATCATGAAAATAAATTAAAATTAAATGTTTGTTTTTCGCTTCTTTGACAAATGTTGTCACACTAATTGCAATATTTCGAAAAACAACCTTCGGGCTACAGCCAGTAACGTGTTTTGTTTCCAAGACGTCAGCGCTATCCATAAAATTGTTTATTCAGCAAGAAAACACGTCTCTGTAAGGATACCATTAACTGGTATTTCGGAAACTGTGATTGAAACACGCGCGTGTACAGATATTACTATTATAGTATTCTGTATTTGTTCTAAGGTTTTCAAAATCAAATAGAAAGCTTATTAATCAACTAATAACATGAGCACTACACGTATATGTATTATCCTTTTCTTAAATCCAATGTTTGCCTAAATGAAACTCATCAGAATCCTGTAAATATGATTAGGTAGACAAAATTTATCTAATGTATAATAGCAAAGTCAAATTATTCCGTCTATAAATTTAGTTGTCTTTTAACAATAATAAACAAAAAGAATCGGTTCATCAATTACCATTTACAATGTTCAGTGTTATACTCGCTAACTTAAATCTTGTAACTTGTGTTGTTTCGTGTGTGCGATGTGTTTTTTTGTGTTATCAATATAGATTTATATAATTTATTTGACTAATTGTGGCTTGAAGATGTTCCCATTGTTCGAAGGATTAAATTTTTAAAGCATTTTGAGATAGTACTTGAAGGCCGTGACTGATACGTATCTAAACATTCTCCAATAAAGTTGAATGGTTTGAGGCGTATCACATTATAGCCTAACAAGAGCATGCCAAATCAATAGTTAACCCAGTACCCCAATAAGTGCATTGCGTCAATAATCTCTTCAACAGATGTTTGGTTAAAGGTACGAAAATACATCCAGTATTTTCACATATTCTGATCTGAAACTGCTTCAAGATATTGTGACTTTGTAATTACATGAAATCAATCTTCCCTCACCCTCTTTCTCTTTTATTCCATTTTGGAGACAACCCTTTTACTGGAATTGCTGACATTCAATCTCCTTCCGCCAATCACTTAAAGGCAAGTTCCAAATAATATCCTCAGACGTTATGTGTATTTATTTTTGTAGAATATAAGATTGTTATTTTTAAACATTGATTATGACATCGGCCAAATTTGTACACTAATATCTCTACAAATAATACGTTATATTAATAAAAACCTCTTGGATAAAATGATTATTTATTGTAAAGTTAATTTTAAAATTAAACTTTAAAAATTAAAAACTCTTTAAATATATTAGTAGTGAGAACACGTTTTTAAGCTCTACGATTATGTTTACGTATACTGCTCTCTGGTAATGAATTGCTTATTTCGAATTTTTTAAAAAATCAAAATAAAATTATACAAAAGGCAACATTTTTGTTTAAAAATATTATGAACTTATATGATTATGATAATTCTATCTTAATACACACGCGCGCGCGAGCTCGTGCGCACTCAAACGCAAACAAAGATGGCTTAAACACTGTATATTTCAGCTAGAGTAATAAACCAGTCTTGGTATCATGTTGACAAAAGGGGAGTTTGTGTTTGTGTGTGAGTGTGTGTGTGTGTGTGTGTGTGTGTTTGTGTGTGTGTGTATGAATTTGTACTTCACTCTTTGTCTTCTAAACCACTTCTCTCTAATATTTTATCTACTTCGACCCTTCCTATTGCTTGACCTATAGGGACCTTTCGATGATATCACCTATCATAGCTAATTTTTCAACTATTTTGAAAAGAGGAGGCAGTTCTGATTCGATCCGAATATGTTTTTTTTTTTAATTTGTTAATTTTGGACGTTTTACCCAATCAAAGTGATCTTGCTTGCAAATAAAAGGGGAAATCGTCCCGTTGGTCTCACTATAGTTACATCCCTATAGATCTGATTTGGAGATAATAATACGCAAGTTTAAATATGTTTTATTTAGTATTATATCACATAGAAATATAACATCAATAAAATAAGTACAAAATAACGAACAGATTTTATTTCTTGCTTGGAAAAGCTGCTTAGAACGGTCACCATCGTATACTAATGGATGGTTTTTTCTCATGAAAGCGGCTTTTTTCTATGGTCTACCCATATTGACGTATAACTTGTTATAGGAGATGAGCCAAAATAAATACACCGAAAATAAAATTTGGTTTATTTACCATAAGCGAGATATTCAATAATCCTCAGGGGAAAACTTCAGTAGATCACTAAATATCAAGAAATAAATTCCATATATATATATATATATACATATACATATATGTATATATATAACTTTACTATCAATTTTTCCTTTATTTATTTCCTAATAATTATTAAATGTAGCATTATTCTATATTTGCCTGAGGTTTTGCATTAAATAATTGTAAACACGTTTTTAGACGTTTTTTGCTAATTCCATCAAGTCCGTTTGAAATATTTCTGAAACAATCAACTTCTCGATTGCTTGATTACTCAAGATTAGTTATTGCGAACCATAGAGTTTCTTCACGAAACAAAAATTTCATGTTTTTCATATTATGAGAGTATGCAGGATTGATCTTTGTTCTGGGCAAAGACCATAAAATATAAGATTTTGTCCGACAAAAAATATGTGATTGCATATTTTTTTCATCAGATATACAGATTGCGAACAATTCAATCTTCTTTAAATGATTTACACGGAGTGTGATTACTGTAGATGCTTATAAACATAAGAGATAATATCCCTTTAAAAACCTTCTGTATCATAGATTTAATAAATTTCTTACATCTATAAAACAAGTATAAGGAAGAAATGATTAAATAATCAGTTTTCATATAATTATTTGTTAATCTGTATGCTAAGGTGCTTCAACATCATGTAACTTTATCTGATGTTTATTTGTCACGTTCACTCGGACTCAGAAAAAGAAAACGTTCGCTTTGTTTGAACTCAGAATGTTAAGTATAAGTCCAAGAATGATATTCGGCGCCGACTTTGAAATTTTTAGGAAATAGGCCTATGGTAAATAATGTTTTCGTTATTAGAATATTACTTTTTAGTAGGTAAAAACTATATACTCGGGTTGGCTTTTTAACGTCGTAAAATAATTAATTAAAAAGTATGTTTAACACGAAAAATGCTTCGTAAAATTTACTAAATAATTAGTTAATTAAGTTAAAGACTGCAATAAAAGCATCCTGCCCAGATGCAACCTAAAATGTGCTTACATATGCACGCGCTCCAACAATTTTTATATGTCTTTAGGTATGTTTGTACAACAGAAATTCATTTAAGCTATATTGAATACTGAATTTATTTAAAAATTGCTACTACTTTTCTAAACACCATTCAGTCCCTTAAATTGTAAATTAAAATTGTTATAAATAACAAATTAAAACAACGCTTACAAATAAAATTTTTAAAAGTCTTTTCTACTACATTGGCAGTAGACATTTTCCCCCAACATTATGGTATATTCCTATTACCGTTTAGGCTGTGCGTTGGTAGGTAAGAAAGTCAATCAAGACATCTCCTTCTGTAAATCCAGTTACATTTTTTTTCAAAAACAGAGTCCAGCAAATAACACAGCTCAAAACTTTTCCCTGATATCCTCAAGGACTTGTAACTTTAGCTTCTCGCAGCAAAAATTTACTTTTGAAGTTTGTAAGTAACGTATCCTTGTAGGTGCTGATTCTGTTCGTTGGGAAAAAAAACTTTCTGCAGTAATCTGTTTAACACTTTCTTGGTAGTGAAATTATTTTTTTTCAAGTTTAGTAATATTGTTTTAATTTTTTCACACACACACTCGCGCACACACAAACACACACACACTCTCTCTCTCTCACACACACTCTCTCTCTCTTTCTCACACACACACACACACACACACACACACACACACACACACACACACACATACACACGCACACGCACACGCACATACACACACGCGCGCACGCGCGCGCGCGCGCACACACACACACACACACACACACACACACACACATACACACACACACACCCACACACACACACACAAACACACACATACACAAAACCCACATACACACACAGACATAATATATATATATATATATATATATATATATATATATATATATATATATATATATATATGAAAGTCATTCATTGCTCGTTTAAACCCAGTCTCTTACATAAAATAACTTGTCCACTCGGATATGCTTGTCCACTCGGATGACGACAGACTATTGATAATTACACCGGTATGATTGCAGATTCAATCCCAAAATTACTAGTATTGGAAACATGGACAGTCGTTAAGGTCCTCAAGTTCTCACTTTGTTTTTCTCGTTTTGTGAAACTTGCTCTTTTTTTCATTCTGTATAAAATGTTTCCTTCTTATATATGCAGAGTCATGGGACTAACATGTTTTCTTCAGTTGAAACCCCGCATTTCATGAATGCCCAAATATCGTTATTTATAAACCTGATTGTGAAAAGTACTTAAAATATTTCCCACTAAAAATTTAAACATGATAGGGAAAATATGAGTTTTAATGTATTTCTAAACGCTAGAGCGAACAGTTTGTAGTGTTCGTCAGACTATTTTGGACACATTTTGGAGCATAAAATTCACATATACATATGTTTTCAAAATTAAAATAATACTAAAAAAATAAATAATGAGCTAATTTCTCCCCATACATACTAATTTTAGCAAATAGTAGAGGTTATGGTATTGGGGGTGATGTTTCCAGAAAGTACATGCAGACGCTATTAAATTCCTATATAGTAACATATACATCCCACTACAGGGAATATACTGTTTTATTAATTAAAGGGATGTGACAGGCTGGAGGTTTAGCTGGCTAGTAATCTGTGTCCCAAGGGTGTAATGTCTAAAATAGAACCCGTTTCATCAGACATTCAGAATCTATTATCTTGTTAGAAACTTGATAAACGCCTAATTACATACTGTTATACCCTGAGCATCTATATATCTGTTTCACATCCCTTGGGGAAATCTGGGATAACCTCCATTTTCTTCTATTCACAAGATCAACGGTAACATTTTCATAAACATATGTAAATTTATAAAAATTTTAACTACATCTTGTTGATATGAAGAGAATTTAAAAAATTGTTTATCACATTTAGATTTTTTCTTGAATTTTGTAGTCCATTACGTACGGTGAATCTAATTAATCACTTAAACAATAGTTTATGACTATCCGAACTTTAAATTTAGTAATTTTGCTAAAACTTTTTCGATCGCTATGTGCCGATCTTCATCATTGTCTTCTGCTTGGAGATGTTGGGTCAAGCGGTGACGGTTTTAAAGGTAGGTTTTCGATAGTATCAAAGAGTATGTGTGATTTGTATTGTGTTTATTCTTTTAATATGTTTGTACTTTGTGGTTTTGTGTGTCTGTAATTTTCATATTGTTCTAGTGTGTTCATATGTGGTCCTTTTTTGTTGATATGTAGGATTTCTAGGTTATGGTAAATGTCTGTGTATTTGTGTCCTGTTTCTTTTATGTGGTTGTAAAATGTTGAGTTGGTGTTCTGTTTGTGTTCCTCGGCTCTTTGTTTAAAGCTTTGACCTGTTTGTCCAATGTAGAATTTGTTACATTCGTCACAGTTCAGTTTTTACACGCCTGGTGCTTGTAGTTTATCTTTGTTGTTGGTGTTGTGTTGTATTTTGTATTGTAATCTGTTATTAGTTTTGTAATTTACATTTTTACCTCAAACCGTTTAAAACTATTTGATTTTTCTTTTATTGTTTTTAACTAGAAACAATATTCTGAATTATTTATTTTACCACAAGATCCCTTCCATTTATGTTTATTATTATTTTATATGTAGTAAATATGGTTATCGAATGTCGATATGAGAGAGATTCAAAAACAAAAATAATGCATTCAGTTCACGTCAGTCTTCTACTGAATGCGACATTTTTAGAGATGACAGTCTGGAAATAGCCTATTACAGAAGGGGGACACGCTTTTTGTCTCCAACAAATGTGTTTGCTGGGATTTTATTTTCATATTATTTTTTAAAATATTCCAATTATAAAAAATGAAATAACAAATAAGTACTTATGTGAAATGTAAAAGTATTTGCGTGTGTATTTTGTGGTTATCGATATGTCTAGTTGATTGTTATAAAATACACGTCAGAGGTCACATTGATATATATAAATAAACTGTAAAGGTTATTTAATAACGTATAGACATACAAACCAATGTTGTGGGGTATAGGAAAGGATTATGGATCTTGGGCGCATAGTCGCATGCTGGAATAGGCCGATTCTCTATCGATGACATTAAGTGGTGTGTAACGGTTGCACTACATTGTTAAAGGATAAATGAAACAATATTTTGTTGCCACAAAATAAAGGATAAATAGCTGTACTTATAATGTCCTCTTAGAAAGCACTAAGAAAGCACTGATACGTCCCTCATACTGACAAAACATCTCATGTAGCTAAGGGAAGTAATTTTGCCCCGACCGGCGGCAAAGTAATGTGTTATCCCGCTAAGAACATCTGTGAGATATTACTGGTGTATTGTTGCCTATATTTTGCTATTAGAAGGAATTACAATCGAATGGGACTGTACTTCTTCAATGTGATGTGGTGAGGGTCTTCTAACCCCTACCAGTAGTACAAAGCTGGATATTAGAGTTAATATTTCTCGAAATTTATTACTTGACGATTTTCGAATCAGAACTGGTATTGTGAAATATGTTTTTGCAGTGTTCTTTATATTAAGACATTTTAAATAAAATAAGAAATTCCGCCGTCAGTGGGTTATCAGTTTCAATTTTCTATATAACTTAATATAATTTACGTTTTTAAAACAAATAGCAAATCATTGTTCTAATTGATGTTCACATTTTTCATAAGATAATTTTGTTTATCTTAACTTTTATTCAATTTGACTGATTGTCGTAAGTAATAATAAATTATATTGTATTTTTTCATATTTATTAACGTTTTTATACGTTAACATTCTGCTTAACACTGCAGTAGTCGGGCGTAAACAAGTAATGTGAGTGGTCACTTGGATTACTATTGTAATCCATTATGAAATAGCTTTTAAAATATAAATATTATTTTTCAATATCATATAAGCATTTTAGAGTGTTTAAGGGGTTATACAAGAAACAAATATGGTGACAAAAATTTTTAATTGCAGCACAAAAATAGTAATATATTACACAAAACTAAGTGAGATCATTTTTTGCATTTGTGTGCTGTGCATGTGATAAAATGAAAACATAATATAAAAGTAGAAAAGATACTTGTCAAAAACAGTTTTAATTGTATTATAAAAGGTATTATTAAGATATGGAACGTTAGATAAACCTGTTAGTCTTTGTTACTAAACATGAATCGTTCTTGAAACTTTATAGTTTTTAATATCCACACTCGTTCCAATCCTTTTTTTTTCGATGCTCAGGACAGACCCATTTAGTGCACTGAAAACGTTTTCCAACAATACCCAACGTTTTCTGGTGCCCTTGTTTCTTGATCTGCCACAAAGATGGGCTCTAATTACAATCTCATCTGTTGCATTAGCATCCCTGTCTTGCAGGAAGTTATTCTTTATCTTATCAATAAAAATATTAGTACTATCAATAACATTTTTTATTATATCATCATCCAACAAACATTCAATTGATTTTAAATGAGTATTTGCTTTTTTGCCTCACCTTGAGGACCTGGCCTGTGCAGCAAAGGAATAATATTCAACCGACTTATGCATGAAGATCGTGGTTTAATGTACCATCTTGATGTTCTGTCTTTTCCAATGTAAAACTTGGTTAGATTCTGGTTCTCTAGCTTCTCTCTTTTGAACTTATTTCACTATTCTCGGCATTTTCACTGTCATGTCTTTCTTCAATGAAGTCCTCCTTTCATCCCCATCCGATACCACCATCACACTTTCATTGTCACTTTCGATTTTCGCAAGCCAGCGTCGTATTTGTTCACGCTCTTGCTCAGACATTATTTACAGATAAATGTATTACTAATTTAAATATTGTTTTCACATAAATATAACAAAATATATATTTGAAATACAAAATAATAAAAGTACTGCATGTACAAGAAACGTATCATGAGTGGTAGTGCGGATTACTGTTGTAATCCAAATGAATTAAAAATATTTAAAAAAACATAAAGTGCAACTTACAACTCTGCTACTTGTCTGGTAGCAGTGGGGATGTGCGTGTAATAGGTAGACGACCACTCAAGGTCATAAGTCTGACCAACCCAAAATAGCTCACAAACATTTACCCCTGGATTACAATGGTAATCCACGCAGTGTCAACCAAAATTTAAAAAAAATATTTATTCTGTTTCCATTCGTTGCTAAATAAAATTATCTTTAAGCTATCTATGTTTTGTAAATTTAGTAATTATAACAAGCATTTACATCATATAAAGCTTTTAAGAAGCGTTACAATGTAAATTATTTATATTTTTCTACTTTTACAACAAAAACACTATATATTTTCCAATTTTAGGCATATGTTACAGTACAGTCAATAAACCCGCGCAGTTAAAGTCAATAAAAACATTCAGAAACCCCCTCCCAGCCATTTCCCTAACTACTTGTTATCTACCCTTATTGCTCTCCAGAGTCTTGCTATACCTAATTAATGCGTTGGGACAGATATCCGAGTCTCTTTTGGTTTGTGTGTAAATATTAACTAATGGCAACATTCGACGGTAAAGTTATATTGGAGCTTCAAACTGGCTAAACAGGTTTCTAATTAAACATCCAGGATTTTCAAACAAATTATTATCTTGACTCTGATATAAAAATTTAATATTTACACTGTTTATTACAAGAAATTACAGCAAATGATATTTAAGGAAACTTATTTAATGAAATATTATTATTCAAAAAATAAACAAAAATTACGAATATGACTTTTACAACTATTACTTTTATAATATATTATTGGTCTGTTGTAATTTATTATTACAAGCAGACGTACCGTAACAATCATAATATTCTTTAAGGAAAACTTTCTTTATATTCAGTAAGAAAATATTTAATTTAACAGGGCGTGAAAAATGAAACGCAACAATAACGAAAAAATAATTGTATTGTAATTTTTATTTAAATTGTTTTTTTTTTAATATTAAAAACATGTCTTCAAATATTATTATATTTTTGTAGGCCACAAACATTTAGGATTTAACTCATGATATTGAAAATGGTAAGATTACTTTAAACCTTTATTTCCTGCCATTATGAAAAACTATAGTGTCTATTTGGTCGTAAAGGTCGAGAAGTTAGTAGCGCTTCGCCCTTTATAGACTAAAGAGAGTTAATGCTTTATGCTTCCACGTTTCGAGTTTATGACTTCCAATGGAGCTTTTCCCAGGTGTGTTGCGTTTATTGTTGTTTAAGGTTGAAACAATTTATTTATTATTTACTTGTGTTCCCCTAAACGCAAAGTCTACCTGTAAACCGCGTGTTCAAACCCAATGTTTGTATATTTTAATGAATTGTTCATAAAATTTGCAATCAGGTTGCAAAGCTAAACTGAGTGGTACATAATTATTTACTATTATGGTTTTTAATAAATATTGTTCGAAAAACAACGCCATTTTTTTCAACTTTTTTTTATAAACCTCATAAAGATGAAATGGTGGACACAATTTTTGTCGTACATTTTACGTCGCACGTTAAACGGTATCCATTTGTATAATGCTGCAACTAGGTTTACTTGCAGGATACATATCTTTGGTTAGAACATTTTATTATAGTCTTTATAGACCAAAAAATCTTTATTTTGGCTAAAACATTTCTAATTTTAAAGAAATTAGAATTACAGAATATCTAGTTGTAATGACATATTTGTGAGATTGTGTCTAAAACTAATATTATATTTGCTGGGTGTAGCTTCTAACGGCAGCAATTTTAACAATAAATTGAATTCCAACGATGATCAATGCCGAGTTTATTAGTTTAACATTATAAAGCAACTTTTCTTGCTGATGCTCTTCTCAGTATTAGTATGAACGTGATTGTGTAAGCACTGATTGCTATTCTCTAACTTTTAGCCAGTGCTTGTTATTTCATATTGTGTTTAAAGCTGTTGAACTTGCAATTTTATTGTGTATGTAATTTTTAAATTATAACTGTTATTGTTTTATGTTTGTAGAGTTTAAAGCTTAAAAAGGGCCATAAAAATGTGGCCGAAACATTGCTTTATAATATTAAAATAATAAACTCGGCATTGATCATAGTTTGAGTTCAATTTATTGATATTATAAATAATATTATAGACCTTTATAGATATTATATGTGCCTAACTTTATTTTTCAGTATTTTTTCTTCAAAATATTAACGTAAGTAAAATTTAAAATAAGGGTGATGTGAACGTCAATTACATCCCCACTATCAAAAAAAATCTGATTTTGTTACTTCTTTTATTCACAAACCAAGCACTTTTAATGCTCTTGTGGCCAAAACTTATTTTACACCCGTTTCAGTTGTTCTAACCCTAGAAGAATTGTTACTATCCCACTGTACTTATTTATATTACGGCTACGTCCATGAAAAACTCTGAGGCACTGCTAATTTGTTCTAATAGTTCGTTATAAGTTAGATTTTCCTTTTTCTGCAACTATTTACAGTGTTTTCCTAAATAAACCGATGTAAATTTATATATATATATATATATATATATATATATATAGAGAGAGAGAGAGAGAGAGAGAGAGAGAGAGAGAGAGAGAGGGAGAGGGAGAGAGAGACACAGAGAGAGAGAGAGAGAGAGAGAGACAGAGAGAGAGAGAGTGAGATAGATAGATGTTAAGTACTTTGTGGTAAACACAACATATTTCTTTATGTGTTTTCTTAAAGATTTTACTTTTAGGTTTTTATGTAGCTAAATACTTACAAAAATAATTACTCCCATTAGAGGCCCTTAAAGACTTTCTAAACCTATATTAAACCTAATTAATCCTGGTAAAGCAGGGCAGTGCGCTTGTTTAGAAATATATACCTAATTATTTTTAATATTTTTAATAATAATATACACCCCACATTACACAAAAAAATCTCTAACGATATAAACATATTTGTAGTTATAAGTGTTTGCGTATATTGTTTAATAGGCTATTAATCTAGTTTTCTCGTAGAATGTTTTCCCGTATTTAAAACTATGATCTTATATTTCTTCTATATCATATTTTACTTTAAAGACAAACTGATTCTCTTTTTTTTCCTATTACTTTCAAGCGTGTCTTAATACATTGTCAAATAATTCTGTAGTAAAGACTATCTACGAAACGTGTTTTAATTGAAAAACCATTATTAGTTATGAATAATGAATAACAACTGCATAAGTAAAGAATATGCAACAAATAATAATAATTATCGGCCAATACTATTGATGTGTAAAGTATTTATTTTAGCAACTTGGAAAGCCATAATATCTTAGGTTGTTAAGCTGTCAATTTAAAATCACATTTTATCACTACAGCAATGCCTGCCTCCTCGGGTTTGTTTGAGCTAACCGAACAATGACAGTTACCTATTCATCAACAAGAGAGATCAGGTGAATAAAATTAGTAATAAAGAAACTGAACTACAATATCCACGACTGCCAGAACTATACAACAAGCAGTCCGTCGTACCAATCCAATGTAATGCTGCTACGAATGGACATTTCGTTGTTTACTCAATTCGTGAGGCGATATTGATTTTTTAGTAATTTACTGGTCACAGTTTGTCCTTCTCTCGTATAATGTACCAAAATGACATCCCATATAATTACCCTATCACATCTTTGAATAAATTCAGCACGATATTTTCCGTTGATTACTCTAATAGAAAATTCTTGAGTTTTTGCTACGAGTTGTTGTATCATTATTTACTTGACCGAATGGTTTCCGGTTAGCCATAGTGCATTATTTCTATCGCCTACTTTCTATTCTCAATGAATTTTAAGCGGATCAACTTTCTCTATTCTAAAAGTCTTTAATGTTTTATTTTCTAATTCGGTGCATAATAGCAATAAAGTCACTGGCTTGGAATTTAAAAGTATTTATTTTCTTTCAAAACTAAAATAATCTTTCTAAACATTTTATAACAAATTTAAGAAAAACATTCGAGCCTATTGTAGGAGGGTATTGGGATGTATTTAAAATAATATTATTTTAAATGTAGACACGCAAATCAAAATAAAAGGCTTTTGACAACTAGTATAAGGGCATTAAGATACTCTTTCTAACTGGTTAAGTATTTTGTAAGATATATCTATGTTTCAGGGTGAACGTTACCAAAAGTAGACCTAATTTACAATACAATAACTTTTGAATTTAAACAAAAATATGAGTCTAAAGAACAACAAGTATTATATTTCCTTTTTGAACACTGGAGGTTATTTCCTGGCATGAATTTAATTTTATCGGTCTTCGTACATGTTTGATTCAATAAAAATATTTATTTTTACGTCTTTTATTTAGTTCCATACGGTTGTAGGCTACCAGTGTGCTATACTATAGTTTCTTTTGAAACTATATCATTAAATATTATGCAAATTCTCAAATAGCACACACAATCGTAATACATATCGAAGTTTAACACTGTGGTACAATACAACCTACTACAACAGAACAAAGACATTCTATTCGCCCTGAGAAATATTATGCTGAAAAAAAGTTATTATTATTAAGAGGGGATAGTGATCTTCTTGGTCACTTAATCTTGGACGAGTCCTTTACAACTATATTGTCATGCTTTCTTAAGCCAATAAAAATACAATAATGTTGTTAATAATAACAATGATTACGTTTCTAGTTGTTTTTATTATTACGTCTAGTAATAGGCCTACATTATAAATATTTTTATTGTACTTAGTTAAATATTTAAAATTTAAGAACTACAAGTCATAAATAAAAACACATTTTAGAAACAAAAACAAGGTAAATTCTTTTACAATAAAGTGCACTTTGGGGATTTAAATGTTCACTATGCATTACGTTTTACAAAAACAAAAATATTCAAAATAGGTGACTTAGTTTTATGAGCTACATTGTGCAGCGCCAAAATAAACCGAACAGGCAAGGCTTCATTTCTCTTATAAGATACATTATTCACGTCGCCCTGATATTTAATCTATACGCTTCTATATTACCTGTCACGCCACGTATATCCAATGAAAGAACTTTGAAAAAGTCGTGAAACATGAAGTCGGGGTGAAAATAAGATTCTTTATGTAATGCAATATATATATATATATATATATATATATATATATATATATATATATATATATATATATATACATATATATATATATATATATATATATATATATATATATATATATATATATATATATATATGTATATATATATATATATATATATATATATATATATATGTATATATATATATATATATATATATATATATATATATATAACACTAACAAGAACTTCCTAAAAACAACTCGCTTTAAGCTTTTCGTAAATTTCATACATTGATAACATCAGGAGCTTCGCAGACTGTCATCAGCTTAAACAAACGCAACTGTATTTGCTTTAGCTGTTGACATTATGTAATGCTCCTGATGCTGTCAGTATAGCGCATTATTTTGTAAAAGTTTTTTGATGTTGAGATGTTTGTGTATTAATAAATAAAAGTAATTGATAATATGTATTACAAAATTACACATTAGATTGGGGTTTCTAAAGACTTAGTCTATGACATATAGATATTACATATATATATATATATATATATATATATATATATATATATATATATATATATATATATATATATATACATAAGGTCTTCTTAAGGTTCCCTCAAGGAGTAACAATTAGTAATAAGTGATAGTAACGATAGGCTCGAGGGTTACTGTGTACCGTAAGTTTAACAGATGCTCTTAATATAGAATTATACCGTTAAAAATTACAGAAACATCTAAACGAGGAACTCGAACAATAAACTGTTAGACACGTGGAATAATGAGAGGTAAACCCAGTAATGAGGGTTCTCAGTTACTGAAGTAGATTATTTTCGGTAAAAGCCATAATTTCTATATTAAGGTGCGTACAAAAAAGGATAAAGATATGTTGATGACCGAGCCAAAGAGTTAAACTCATGGAAGGATTGACTAAAATTAAAAAAAATGAAGTCCATTGGTAGACAGGACAGAGAGGAAGGGAAACAATGGAACGATGGAGACGTCAAGGACGGAACACCAATCGCATTTGGAAGACGAGCAATTGAGTTTTAAAAAAACGGATAGGGAGGAAGTCCTGGAAGCCGAAGGGAGAAGAGTCAATTTTTGAGAGCTGGAGAGTTATTGACGAAAGTCCAACCTTGAGAGGGGAAGATGAAGGGAGACTGAAGACGTTCTTCCGTAATTTCATACTAAAAGTTGACCTCGAAGACTTAAATGTGTCTGAAAATATGTTATGTTCTTGGTCTAGATAATTTTAGCATTTTATTTACCAATTTCCTTACCAACCTACCATTTCCTTTATGTAGCTGGACATAAGTCAACATTGGGCCCAGCAGTAGTGTGTGTGTGTGTGTGTGTGTGTGTGTGTGTGTGTGTGTGTGTGTGTGTGTGTGTGTGTGTGTGTGTGTGTGTGTGTGTGTGTGTGTGTGTGTGTGTGTGTGTGTGTGTGTGTGTGTGTGTAAGGGTGTTTCTCATTCCAATCCAACGTAAAAGTACTTAATAAGTAATTATTTTCAGTAACTAAATGTAGCGGATTAGCTTCGTAAATGAAACGACTGTTACTAAATGTGTTAGCAAGTAAGTTAATAGTTTTTACTTAGTTACTCAAATAATTACTTTTGATTTATTCAGTGAATTAATGTCGATTAAAACAAGCAACGGGAAAGAATAATTTTTCCTCAGATTTTAAAAGAACGTATTCTGCCAAGAAGCACTTTCACAGTACAAAGATATCTACAGTACAAAATAAATTTTACATACCTTGTTGAAAAGTGAAATTGATCTGTATAGATAAAAATGGCATTTTGAAACATTTATGCTTTTTTAAATGAATTTTAAAGCTCGTGTACGTTTTTAAATAATTTGACATCATTTGAAGATATTCTTGAACACCAGGAACTGTTTTAGACTGACGATGAATTAAAATTACATTACCGAGTTACAATGTTTGCTAATCATGAAAGTAAGTCCCAAATGTGAAAAAATGTTTAATTAAATGAAATAATCGACGTTTGTAGAGGTAGTAAGTGGAGAAAATATTTAATAGTGTAGAAAAAGCAATGTTTTTCTATAATGTGAATACTAATAATATAAGGTAAATAAACATTTATTATTTAAATATCTAAATACAACATATTTTTATATTAAAAATTACATAGAATATTATTTGTGAACAAATATGTAATATATAATTCAGAATTAAAAATATTGTAGGTAATGAAAACATAGACATGTTATTTTATGTTTAAAACCATTACGATAATGTTCAAATTTTCTGTTTTAAACATCTTTCGATATTTTTAAAACAGATAACTTTATTCTAATAGAATATTTCTAGTTAACGACTTCCGTATTATAATTTCCATACATCAAAACACACGAAAATAACCCTTTGCATTAATTAAGTCTAAGTTGAAGAGTAATATATCTCGGTTCCCATAACTCTTCGGGAAGACGAGGGTTGGTTGTATTTAAAGTCAACAGCTGTAAAATATCAAGTTCCGTATTAAGTTTGAGCTTATCCCTTATTAAAATTTGCTGACATAAATTACACAATGTAGTTTCAAATAAAGGTGTGTAGTGAGTTTTATCTCTCTATTACAAGAAAAAACATTATTTCTTTTTTTAATCTGACTCATTCACAATCCTTAAAAGAACATTATTATATAACATATTAGAACATATATATGTTATAGAACATATTATATACTTAAATATATTTAAGTATTTTAAAAATATAGGATAACATTTTCAAAACACATTGAACACCCGTGGTAACTGCAAATAGTTATTTTTGCACATGGGATCTCCTAAAAACTATTTACTTGTGTACACTTAATCTGCCAAGATGTTTTTGGATAAACATTGGAAAATATTGCTAATGTTTTTTTAAATTTTGTTTCAAGAACACTTTAAAGTTAAATAAAATCTAAATTATCTAAAAATAATAACACAAAACAGGATTATTCAGATAAGTGTTTAATCATTTTTCTACAAAACCTTTAGCCCTAGTCTCGGATAAGAGTTAATCTGGGATTAAACCACTAGAAAATACCTCCCTTGGAATGCTGCATGTGAAGTAACTGAAACTCCACTTCCAATGCCTTCCACTTACTTCCGTGTTCTTGGTAATGCCTGAACTTCATGGGCGAAACCCGTCTGCACAGCTTTTGTAATGGTGGGTGTCTGGATTCAGAGTCTCTCGAGCCTGTATTTGGGTGTTGTACTAGACGTTACAAATATCCGTTGCTCCTTCAGCCGTGCCCGTCTCCGCTCCGTAATCGTCTTTCTTTTAGTTCCGCCTTCACGATGTTCCGCAATACCTATAGTTTAGGTCAACAATGGATCCTTTCCGGCGAGTTTATAGGCGTTTCTATTCATTCCAGTGAACTAAATACTGCGGATTCCATTTACGTCACCCCTACATCCCTGTTTACATGTATAAGGAGTTGCTTTGTTCTAGTTATCGTTAAGTACCAATAATAACAACTAATAATTATAGAATTTGTCCAGATGAAAAATGTGGAATGTCTTCTTTTCAGTGGATGGAATGTTGTAAGTAGATTTACATGGAGCTCCAATGAATATTGTGTGTAGAGTGATCGAAATGTAGGCTACAAAATATAACTATTTACTACCATGCAATATTATAAAAACTCTTACTTTTTATACATGGTGTAATCAATCAAATGTTTGATAACGTTTTATTGCAATTTTACAAATAGACTTCCATTTTTGCTTTAGGAAAAGGCTTGTTTACTAGTTATTAGGTACACAAATCTTTGTAGGGCGAACATGTTATGATATAAATTTCTCATTTTCAAATTTTTGGATGGTAAACAATGTATAAAAGAACTATTTATGCAGTATAATTTTGATAAATCTATCAAAGCAAGATTTATTTTCTAAGAAAAAAAAGCCTAAAAAATAATCAGCCTTAGATAACAATTTAATATAATAAAGGAAATATCTTGAAGCCTTACTGTATACAATTACTTCCCAGTTGCAGGATACTAAAAGTAAAAACATGTCACATATATTCTACAAAAAAAGGTTTAAAACAAGGTTACTATAGTCGGCATCGTAGATGGACAGTTTTTTTCTTCTTCTATGCCCCCTCCTTTCTTCTCTCGACCGCAATATGGTACCCACAGTAACGGTGTCATCTACTTACTCTATCCTGGTTTTTCTAGCCTGGTATCCATTTGGAATACTTTTTCTGACTTTTGAGAAGTAATATCACCTCCTACTTGATATGCATTTTAGTAAATATTCGATCGCATTTCTTCTATAACCGTTTCCTCGCAACAGCTAACCTCTTCATTGTGGGAGAAGAAAAGTACTGAATAGTTTTCTCTAACGTAAGGCCTTCAATTTTTTAACCAGTGTTGTTGATCCTGGGAGGAATCTGAGGATCTCTTCCTAGGATTCTGGTCATTGTAGGTATAGTTTGCTCTCTTTCATTTTACTGCTTGCCTTTTCATATTGTTTTTTTTTACTTACGGACAAACGTTTTTTCTTCTACACAATAACATTTCCCACAAAACACCCTTATATCTCAATAGAATATTTGGAAAATGGATGAATGGAAGTGATAACGTAAATAAATAAAAAATTAGCTGGTAACTAGGTCATATAATCAGCTTTTGAAGGAAGAGATACACAAACAAACAAACAAAGAGATTGAGAACAAGTGAGGGACACACACACACAGAAACACAACACACACACACACCCACACACACACACACACACACACACACACACACACACACCCACACACATACACACACACACACACACACACACACACACACACACACACACATATATATATATATATATATATATATATATATATATATATATATATACTCACACTCACTGTCTGATCAACTGTCTGTTTTATGGAAACCTTTGTATCTAATTTTAAAAGTTTTAATATGGATATCTAGGCAAAAGGCTTAAGAGGTGAGAGTTTAGTTAGATAGCTATAAGTTAATAATATTCGATTATTAGGCAGCGTGTCATGAATAAAATAACTCTAGATTGAACAACATTAAAAAAAATAAATAGATAAGGTAGAATGAAATGAATATGAAAAATTGAATGAGCTACAATAAGTTAAAATAAGCAAGAGGTAAATTTATAAATATAGAAAAATATAGTTCATGAAAGGAAAATTATTAAGGCGATAACAAAAGAGAAGGTATATACTTAAGGGAAGAAAGGTCTGTAGTATTTTTTTAAATTAATGGACGACCAACATAGATCAATGAAATAGACAACAAGGGAGAGTTGGAAAAATATTTACCCAATAAATATATATATCTTTTATTTGGTTTCATTATTACTCGGGGTTGAAGTTATTGTACTATATTACCGTTATTTCACGCAACACTAACCAGTGTTTTGAAATGTTAATTCGTAGTCAATAAATAATCAAACGAATTGCCATATTACATTCCTTGGTTAGGGGTAGTGGGGTGGCAAGAGGGAGGAACACATTATCTACCCTTGCACTGTACTGTTACCTCTCAGTCTAACCCTGATTTTAGAGTGGAGAGTAATGTAGCCTGAGTGCTGGTGTATGCGCGTGTGATAATACAAAGTCCACTGAAGAAACTTAAAGGTAAATACCCAATAACATTTCTTTAAAATTTCTATTTTCTTTAGCTCATTAAACATTTAACAATGCCTTAAACATTACTAGACACTTTTCAGTCTAAAATGGGTATTAATGTCAAGTTTGTTTATATTTAAAAATTAAAAGCAAACATTGTTGAAGTCTTAATGTATTTATGTTATATTTTTAAAAGAATATTATTTAACCAAAAAATCTATTCTTAGGGCCCAACATTAAAAATAGAAACCTAATTATACTCAACTTGAAGCTTTTATTTGTGCTAATATATAAGTATTGGATTTATAATTAAATAAGGATAAATTTATATAAACAGCTTAAAAATGTATTTGGTAATAACTAAAATCAGACTAATTTGCTTTTTATTTAAGAGAATATTTACTGTGCTACATAATTAAACTGTCATTTATTTAAGTTTATGATTACGATTACCTTTAGCGATTTAAAATACGAGGAAAATTGGACTACATTGTACGTTAAAATGGCATCTATGCACACAGTGATAAACGTAAACTTATATGATGTTTACACAAATAAATTTTTAGAAATCTGCAAAATAGACGTGGTCGATAACTTTAAATGTTTTCACGTGATAATTATAGCGGGAATAAGCCTTTGTTTCTCAACATTACTATTTTTTACACGTATTTATTTGGTATGAAGTAAATAACGAGGTCATTACGGGTTCACTTTAAACAGTAACAATAATTGGCACCATAATAACTGTCATGATAATTTTATTAATACAAACACTGCGTTTACCTAAGAAATATTAGGAAATTAAAGATTTTATTTATTGTCGCTAAAGGATTAGATATATGTAAGACTTCGCCGAGTTCCGACTGTGAAATGAAACCATGCTAAATGTAAGGTATTACCAAACAAGCAATTTAGCGGTTATAAATAATATTCGAGCTGGCTTGTGAGTTAAAGCTATAGACGCAAAAAAACACAATTCACAATTATAAAACTTTAATTTAATAAGCGTTTCGATGACTTACATCATCATCGTCATACGTAATGCTACTACAAACGTATAAATTTAACTCAAGGTAAATTTATATGATTGTAGTAGAATGACTGATGATGATGACGTAAGTTTTCGAAACGCTTATGAACTTCAAGTTTTTATAATTGTGAGTTGTGTATTTTATTTTGTGTAATATAGCGGTTGTTTGGGGTTTTAATATGACAAATTAGATACAACGTATATCAAAACACATTACCTCGTAGTTTTACCTAAACATTGGCAATGCCAAAAAAAATAATTGGTGTTGTTTAGAACAATGGCTTTGTTAAATATCAAAATTCTGAAACCAAAGTTAGATTATTACACATATTCATTTTAAAAGCATTTATTACAAAAAACGTAGAAGCATATATATATATATATATATATATATATATATATATATATATATATATATATATAAAGAACTAAGTCAAAATACAAATACAAGAATTATAATTGAATTTACAATTCAAAGCTTTTCGTTGGCTATCAGTACCAACATCATCAGCAATATTAAACAATATATATATATATATATATATATATATATATATATATATATATATATATATATATGTGTATATATATGTGTGTGTGTGTGTGTGTGTGTGTGTTTTGTGTGTGTGTGTGTGTGCGTGTGTGTGTGTGTGTGTGTGTTTGTGTGAGCGTGTGTGAGTGTTTGTGTGTGTGTGTGTGTTTGTGTGTGTGTATGTGTGTGTGTATGTGTGTGTGTATGTGTGTGTGTGTGTGTGTGTGTGTGTGTGTGTGTGTGTGTGTGTGTGTGTGTGTGTGTGTGTGTGTGTGTGTGTGTGTGTGTGTGTGTGTGTGTGAGTGTGTGTGTGTGTGTGTGTGTGTGTGTGTGTGTGTGTGTGTGTGTGTGTGTGTGTGTGTGTGTGTGTGTGTGTGTGTGTGTGTGTGTGTGTGTAGGTGTGTGT